>CM076575.1:1906322953-1906733511 GCA_034641835.2 Pinus albicaulis | reverse complement strand
AAGAGGAGAAGGCAAGTTGGTTGAAATCCCTGCAGTTGGGTCAAGAGGAAGAAGTGAAAGTTTTCCAAATTCTTCAACACCAGCACATCCTCAAGTTGAAGTTGAGTCTTTAGTGAGCATGTCACATGAAGGAGAACCTACCATGACAAAAGATGAGAGAGCATTCAGAAAGGAATCTTTTGATATGATTGAGATGGTTAAGGTCCTCTATGAGGAGAGGAATTTAAGGATGCAAGGAGAAATTTCTAGGCCTCCAAGAGGAGAGGGTTCTTCAAGAGGAGGAGGACATGGAGATGGTAGGAAACCACCATCCAGTCCACCATCTACACCTTCCTCTTCATCATCTTCCACTACCACAACCGTTTTCAATATGTTCATCCACATACTTCGAAAGGAACTAGAAAATCACCCTTACTTACACTTGATGTCAAATTTGAGCTACCGATGTATAATGGCAAAGTGACTTCAGAGAAGCTAGATAATTGGATTCATCAGCTAGAGGTTTATTGTAGAATTTAGAACCTTCAATAAGATGACATAAAAATTCAGTTGGCTTCCTTGAGAATGGAGGGCGCAACATTTGTATGGTGGGAAGCAAGGACTCAAGATGAGATTAAAAACCATGGTAAGATCTCAATGTATTGGTATAATTTTATTGTTGTCATTAAAAGGAAATTTTATTCTCTAGCTTACATGCAAAAAGCCATTATGGACTGGAAAAATTTTAGACAATTAAAGGGACAAAGTGTGCAAGATTACACTCATGAATTTAGGAGAAGAGCTCTTATTTTTGGTGTCAATTTATCTTCTCAAAAAAAATTGTTAAATTATATTGGGGGTTTGCATAGCTATCTTAGACATACTATTCTCATGTTTAATCCCAAGGACTTAGATGAGATTTGTGTTCAAACCATACATCTAGAAGCAAGAGGGAAACATAGTGCAGATGAGAAAATTGATAGTTTCCTTGAGTATGAAGGTAAAGGAAAGGGTAAGTTTAATGGAAGAGGAAAGAAAAATGGTTCAATTAAAATAGAGAACTAGAAACTCACATGTATGTTGGAAATACTGAGAAGGGGGTGAATCAGTATTTCTTATCAATTATAAATTTTAAATATTTTCACAACATTAGTTAATATTCAATTATTCTTGATGTTTATCCAGTAACAATAGTAAACAATAGAACACTATAGGCACAGGAATTTTAGGTGGAAAACCCCCTCTGGGTAAAAAACCACCGAATATTTTTTTAATAAATTCTTTAATCTTCAACCCCAACTGAAATAAAAGGTACAACTTCCTATAACTATAGAAAATCATTCTTCTCCAGCTCCCACTAGAAGGATGCCCCAACGTCCTAGTTTCTTCAATAGTCAACTGAATGGATGCCCCTGCATACTAGACCAACCTACCACCCTGAAGTGTTCACAGGCTCCAACCTGTAGGTGACTTCATGCACCAACCTAGCACCTCCCTACCACCCTATAATGATCAGAAATAAGACAAGAGTGTGGAATCCTGCACCAGGGACAATGATCCATGATAAAATATGATTCACAATGATTTTATTGAACTAGACCAATCACCCAATAACACTATGACCTACAACCCAACCATAACATTATCCAGCAATGAAAATTATAGCTCCCAAAAATGCCTCTCCAACTCTAGGAAAATTGACTCTTTTACAATTTTACAATGAAGATTTTTACAATATTGACTTTTGACATGACTTGATACTTGACTTGACGCTGCTTCTTTGAACACTGGCAGTTGTTGAGGTATTGTGAAGTAATGGTACTTTGGTGTTGCATTTTCCTTATAGTATGTGTCTAAGTTGTCCTATTGTGTCCTCCTTCCTACACATGCATTAATGAACAAGACCCAAATCAATATACAAACAAAATACTTACACTATCATGCAAACCATATGTCAAAGAAATATTCAAAATTCAAATGTAAATACGTTCAATAGCGATGAAAAAAACCCAATCAAACATACATAAAAAATACTTACATTGTCCTGCAAAAACACATGTCAAAGATGATATTCAAATTAAAATTAAAAAAATAATCATACATACCTTGTTGTAGCAGACTTACCCTTGACTGTTGATGTGTTGTCCTTACTACAATGATCCTTGAATGCATACTTATTCTTGACTTATAGAAGCTCGATATTGAATATGTTGTATATATGTAATTTCGGATCTCCAAGGTCTGAAAATGCGCCATGTGGTATACTTCTAATCCCTCTTTCCAACCCCACAGGTCTAATCAATATTGGATTCTTCAAGGAATAGTTATGCCCATTCTCCTATGATAACCTTATCATAGACTAGTTCGGTAGAGAGAACTTGTACGAAGTGCCACGTGTCACAGTTTCAACCTTTGGTCCTAAAAATAATATCCAACAAACTACAGTCCATCAGATTTCTGTTAATTTTTATGAAATTTGAATCCAATGCTCAGATATAAATTTATGACGATTTTCCCAAGGTCACCTGTTTGACATGAAATTCAGGAGCCTGCAAAAACCATAAATTCCTCAGATCATATCTCCAAAAATATAGTGAACCAAAATCTAAAATTAGGTCACAAGCTTCATTAGGATTTCGGCTCAAATGGGTTTTTTTTTCAGCATCTGAAGCTTCACAGAAAAAAAAATTATAGTGAAACTGCCACGATGACCTGTTTTAAGTAGCAAAATCCTTACATGAGGAGGATATGAGGGTCAAAATTTATATAAATTCTTAGGTTAAGAGGGTGTTGTAGAGGTAAATCCCCTCTGTGGACAGAGGCGATCCCTACTAGCCTAGATCGGGTCTAGCAACAATCGTATCACGCTAAGGTGCAGGTTCCTAATTGCAATAAACCAACTTGCGAAGAAGGCCTACCTCAAGTCCAACGTTGTTGTTCGTAAAGAAGATGATGTTCCCATTCCCTTGCTCCAGCAGATCACAATCCTTTCACTTGTCACGATCGAACACCTGCACACGCAAGAAACACAACAAAAACAAGCGTAAAACCCGATATATGCAATTATGTATCAGTCAGAGAAGACACAACTCATGATCATAATGAACAATACGAGTGGAACCATAACCAATAGTCGCTTATCATTAATTCATCAAAGGAAAATAAAACCAGGCTCTGATTCTAAACCTTCCTTCGGCGGGTCGTCAGCGAAATACGTCTTAGTAAAGCTTGTCAGGAATGGGGACAAGCCTCTCTCTTCGATCGTCAATCTCCTCGCTATGGATTTGGCACTATGAAGATTATCAAAGCTCTTGCAGCATTTTAAAGGCTCTTGGAGATTAGCTTGCAAAGGGAAATGGCAAGCTTATATAGATGGTGTAAGAGGAGTTGGGATCCCTATAATCATGGGATTTTCCCTATCCTCAAGGAAGCTTCCATGAGAGGTGGCAAACTACTTCCTCTACATGGAAATCCGGAGCCAAACATCCCAACTCAATTTAGAGACCAGTTCAGGAGTTGTTTAAAGTCAATCTTCTGCCATTTATTTTTAAAAAACACCCTTTATTAAGCCTAGTGCGAGTGCGACTCTGAGACAGAGTGCCAATTGGCGCGCCCTCTTTGAATAATTTCCCCCATTGGCGCGGGTATAACACAGGCTAGTCGCGCCAAGGATGAAAAGGCTATTTTTAGGGTTTTTCACAAGGAGATGTCTTCAGGGAAATGAAATTCCATGTCTAGGGGAATTCCATGAAAGTGTTTTCAGGTTATGTCACTGCTCACAGGTCACGGAATGAGCCCTCCAATATGCGGGATGGGGAATTGCAGGGACGGTGAAAAATTGTTGTGTAACAGACGGCCTTCAACAAGTAAACGTTGGAGGGATTTTAGGAGCTTAAAAAAACTATTAATTATTTTTTTATTCAGTGACCACAATCAATGATTAGTGTCCTACCACAACCCCATGGGTTTTTAGCCTACTAATTGGGGTTACTAACTTCAAACACGAATATCTCTCAAATCGTGAAGAATTATGTGGCATGTCATATATCAACAGAAACATATCGACAAGTAGAAACCATTCAAAATATACTTGAATCAGAATAGAGTAATTTTTCAAGTCAAAATTCCCATGCAAGATCGGGGTAGCCCCTAGTGCTGCTTGGGTTGACATCAATGACAACCACTGATCAAAAACCTCCCCCTTTGGAACTGATGGCAACACAAGTACTCCCCCTGCAATCATGACACCTATTCCTACATCATTCTCTCCCCCTTTGTCATCAATGGCAAAGGGTAACTCACCCTGACAAATGACATCCAGCGGTCTTATACACACCTCAACTCCCATTTTTTTATACTTAATCAAATAAGAGAAAGAATCTAATGAGAACTTGGGAGAATCCCAAGCTTTAGGCGAAGATACTCAAATTCTTCACGAGGTAATGGTTTGGTAAATATGTCAGCAATTTGTTCCTTTGTTCCAACATATTCAAGCTTGATATTCTTTTCGATGACCTGTTGTCTAACGAAATGATATTTGATCAGAATGTGCTTTGTTTTGGAATACATCACATGATTCTTGGAGATACTGATGGCACTAGAGTTATCACAAAATATGTTAATAGCCTCATCAAACTTGACTTGAATATCTTGCAAATTTTGCTTCATCTAGAGAACTTGATTACAAAGAGCGACTGTTGCGATATATTATGCTTATGTTGTGGATAACGAGATTGAAGAATGAATTTTACTTAACCATGAAACAAGGCAACCACCTAGATAGAATGCTTCTCCAATGGTACTCTTTCTATCATCAACACTTCTTGCCCAATCTGCATCTGTCTAAGCTTGGATAACTAAATTATTTCCTTTGGGATACCATAAACCATATTATGTTGTGCCCTTAAGATATCGGAGAATTCTTTTGACAGCAATAATATGAGATTATTTTGGTACCACTTGGAATCTTGCTACTTTTCCAACTGCCTGCATTACGTCTGGCTGAGAAGTTGTCACATATAGAAGACTGCCAATCATAGATCTATACAACCCCTGGTCCACATCCTTTGACAAATCATATAAACTTAACTTGCAACCTGTTACCATTGGGGTAAGGACAGGCTTGCAATCTTCCAACTTGAATTTCTTGAGAATTTCCTTGATGTACTTGGTTTGATATATAAATACTCCTTTATCCTGTTGAGATATATGAAGCCCTAAAAGTATGTCAGCTCACCAAGTAGAGACATTTCAAACTCACTTTCCATCTTTGTGGAAATTTTTTTACTTATGTTGGAAATATTGCCATTGATGGCAAAGGAGGTAGCAGATGCAGAGGCAGGAGCAAATGCAGAGACAGGAACAGATGCAGAGACAGGAGCAGAGGCAGAGGCAGAGGAAGCAAATATGAAGACAAAGGCATTATCACTACTGTTATTCCAAGAATAGAGAACTATGTGTTATATATATGGCAGGACTGTGTTGAAATGCGCAGTATAAAGAAGACGAAACCATAGTCGACAACATATAAATAACGGAACCATAGTCGACAATATATATATATATATATATATATATATATATATATATATATATATATAATTGAATGGAGCGGAGTCGAATCATAAAAATACAATGATAATTGAAATTGTGGATTACGGAACGGTGTGGACGGAACCTGAGCGCAACGAAGAACTGGAACCTGGAGAGGTGGAACTTTGACCAAGGAACAGTAACATTGGTTTAACACAGAGGGTGGTTTCTATCGCACCACCATTATATGGAAAGTGGTTTTGATAAAATTGCAGCGATTCCATAGACTTCATGACACGTGGCCAAGCCACTGTTCAAATATCGTCGTCTAACGTGCGCCATCGCGTGTTATATATCGTACGAAGACGCCGAGCGAAATGGGTGTAGACCGTTGATTTGAAGGCTCGACATCGGACGGCGATCACGTGTCGAACCTGCCCGAAGTTTAATAGAGGTGCGCGGAGGATAGCCAAGTATTATATGTGTATTCGATTGGTCGTTTGATTGAACTGTGGGGCTCGGCGGAGTTATATGTATAATGAATTGGTTTATTTATGTTTCGACGTATTATAGCCTTAATATAAGGGTTGATGGAATATGTTAAAAGAAGTTAACCAAGGTTAATATAATTGGCGATCAATCCTTACGGAGGTCGATTTATTCATGTGGACGCATATTATATACATCGAGATATAATATTGTGTGTGAAATATTTGAATATGCGAAGACTTGCATATATTATACACATTGATATATTATGTATAATGTCAAGTACGTGAAGTCGTTTATTTAAAAAGCGTCGGGTTTAATATAAAGTTTCTACGGATCATAAACTTTGATTATAAAGGTTCGGAGGTAAATATATATATAAGTCGGTAATTATAAAAGCCACTGAATGAATTTATTTATCAACTTTCTCCAAAACTGATAAATAAAATTCACAAAGAAAATAAAAGAGCCATGCGGAAGTAAACAAAGGGAAACAACCCCGTGACCACGATCGCTCAACTTCTCCTTAGGGTCCAAATCCAGTGAAATTGAACATTAAAAATACTGGAACTTATTTACTTAAATGTGCCGGCATAGAATAAAGATAAGACGAGATTGCCCAGTTAGAATATTGTAATGACTTAAAATATGAATGAATTCATTTGTATGGGTTTATAACCATGAAAATGAAGTTTCCCATTATTAAAATTTTCCCGGATAAATGATTGGATTGATACCAAATTTGTTGTATTCATTATATATGTACACCTGAGAAAGAGGAAGTATAAGGGCGACCGAAGGAAATCAAAGATTAGAGAGTTGAAGAAATGTCTGAGGAATGAGTTGAGCAGGTGATTGGTGAATAACACAGAGAACAAAGAATATCGACAGTGTCTTAACGTGATGAAATAGACAAAATCGGTAAAGCCAAAGTTCAGAAGAGGAGCTGAGTGATATTGAAATATGTAATTAAGAACGTGAATGTAAATGATGTAATTATTTTTATTGTTTGTGATGCAAAGGCAAGTATCCTAAGGAAAAGAAAAAATCCCACTGTAGCATGAAAATTTGTACATATTTCTATAATTTAAAATGAGTTGGTAAAAGATATGAGGAGGTAGAAGGCAAAAAGTCGAGACTACTCACTTCAAATTCTCTGAAGAATGTAAAGAGTCATGTGATGAACTCTATATATAATATCCCATTGATATGCACAGAAGAAGTAAGAGAGAGGTTAGAGATTGTAAATATAGAAAGGGTAGAATACAGAAGAGTGAGCAAGATAAGATTAAGAAAATAAGAGCAGAAAGAGAAGCTACAGAACAGAGCTTTTATCTGAGGTAAATCAGCAAACATTCAGGTTGTTGAATTGAGGAAGTTGAAGCTTCCATATCAAGTTGTTGCTTGATAGCTGTCAGTTGTAGCTGACTGAGGTTGAAGCCTCCTGTAGGTTGGTGCCTGCAGAAAATTGAAGGGAGTTGGTGCTTCCTTGCAAGTTGCAGCTTGCAAAATTGAGGTAGGAGCCTCCTATAGGTTGGTGCTTGTAGAAAAATAGTGGTGAGAGGGAGTAGGAGCTTGCCTTTGCATCACAACAATAGTAAGATGTGCTTTTCTCCCGTTATGGGTTTCCACTTATATCTGGTGTCTCTGTGCATGATAGTTATGTATTGAATCTGATATGTATCATCTGCTTAATACCTGCAACTCTCATATTAAGTCTACTGCTATATTAAACTAATACTTGCTGCTTGCATTCTAAGATTACTCACACATTAAATTCGATATGAAATGAAGGTGAAATAGTTTAATGAAAAGGTTTTTTCAAAGATCAGGAATGTATTAAACTGATTCACCCCCCCCCCCCTCTCAGTTTAATTAAAGGCTCAACAATTGGTATCAGAGCCAGTTCCTTGTATATCAGTCTAACAACTGAAAGGAGATCCTAGGCTCTCAAGATGGCAATTCAAGAAGGAAGCTCAACCAATAAATCCCCTTTCTTTACAGGTGCAAATTATGCCTTTTGGAAAATAAGAATGAAAGCTTATATAATGTCTTTAGGATTAGAATTTTGGGATGCTGTGGAAATTGGATATGTCACAAAGTCAACTGATACAGAGAAATAAGCTAAACAAAGCTTTGTAGCTAATGCAAAAGCAATGAATGCAATCCTAAATGGACTATGTGAAGTTGAGTTTATCAAAATAATGCATAGTAAGATTGCCAAAGAAATGTGGGACACTCTAGAGAATATCCATGAGGGAAATAAAAAGGTTAATACTGCCAAACTTCAAGTTTATAGAGCCCAGTTTGAAAATTTAAAAATGAATGATGATGAAGATGTTGGCAGCTTCTTCTTAAAAGTTGCAGAAATTGTTAACAGTATGAAAGCTATTGGAGAAACAATACCAGAAGGTATAATTGTACAAAATATTCTAAGATCTCTTCCATCCAGATTCAATCCCAAGGTGTCTGCAATAGAAGAAACAGCTGATTGGGAGACCTTGACCATGAACCAGCTACTAGGAAATCTTACAGCATATGAGATGAGGCTCCCACAGAAGAAGCCAAGCACAAGGGAGGCAGCATTCAAAACGGAAAAGAAGAAAGAAGAAAAGGAAGACATATGCTCCTGCTCTGATGAAGAAGAGGCTAAATTTGTCAAGAAATTGGATAGAGGCTCAGGTAGATACAAAGGTAAACTTCCCTTCAAATTATTTAACTGTGGAAGAGTTGGAAATTATGCTGCTAAATGTCCTCACAAGAAAGTAAGAAATCAAGCTCAAGAATCAGAGAAAGACACATCAAAGAACTGGCAGAAAGGAAAGAAATTCAGCAAAAAATCCTTCTATGCTCAGCAAGACAACAGTGCATCTGAAGACTCAGATGAATCCTCAGGAGAAGAGGGAACCTCTGAATTTTTACTGATGGCCATATAAGATCTTTAAGGACTCTTTCTAGAAGAAGAAGAAGAAGGGGAAGTCGACCTTGAGGGGGAGCTAAGAAGTGCTCTGGAGGAGATTGACAAACTCAAACTAAAATGCAGAAAACAAAAAGAGATTCTCCTAAAATGTGTGAATTAAGAACAAAATTCAGAAGTCCTCATGAAGCTGAAGGTAAAGCTTGAAGAAGCCAAGAAGATAGAAGATATGTTACTTCAGCAAATTAAAGATAAAACTCGAGAACAAGAGAAGCTGGAAGAAGAAATTCTGTGTCTGAGAAAGAAATTAGAAAATGCTCAACAGAAAGTTTCTATATACCCTTCTCAAATGACAAGTTCTGGTAAGTTGAATGAAATCTTAGATGTTCAAATATCTCCTCTAATAAAAACTGGGATAGGCTATGAAGGAGAATCAAGTAAAGGCAAAGAAAAGGAAAACAAAAATATAATTTTTGTGAAAGAAAACAAGGCTGATGAAGCAGCTCAAATAATTCCTACAAAGGAAGAAACATGTAATGAGAAAGAAAGAGACCAGAAAAAACTTCTAATAACAAAGATTGTAACAAATACTAAGACAACAGAGAAAGGATCATATACCCCTGATGATATCAAATTTGGAAGCCATCAAAGGAGATTCTTGCCTCCTATGAAGAATGCCACCTGTTATGTCTGCCACAAGCTGGGACACATTGCTGCATATTGTCATGCCAGGAGGAATGATTCAAACTAGCAAAAGATGCAAGCATGGAAGAGACAACCTTACATCAGGTATGCAAGTAATTTCTATGGTTATTGTTTTTATTGTAAGGATTTTTGCCATAGAATTACTGAATGTAGAAAGTATGGTCAAAGACTGATGTTCAATACCTCAAGGAGGTTTATGAGTCAAAGTAATTTTGTTCATGCTCACAATTCTGCAAAAACTATAATCAAATGTTGTATATGCAATCAAGTTGGACATATATCCTCCAAGTGTTCTCTAAAGGATATAATTCATCATCTCACAAAAGATACCAAACAAAAGGGGGCCTCCAATGGATAAAGAAGATGAATAAATGTGACTTGGATTTAACTGCTCAAGATTTGAAGAGTCAATGGTATTTGGACATTGGCTGCTCTAAACACATGAAAGGAGACAAAAGCAAGTTTATAACTCTTGATGATAAGAAATCAGGCAATGTCACTTTTGGAAATGACAAATCAGGAAAGATCAAGGGAAAAGGATCAATCAGCATAGACAATGGTAGAGGAAAGGCCCAAGATGTACTATATGTAGATGGGCTGAAAGAAAATTTACTGTGTGTCAGTCAGAAGTGTGATAAAGGCTGTGAAGTTCTCTTTAGAGCACAAGATTATGTAGTTAGGTCAAGCACAACAGGAAAGACTCTACTCAAAGGTGTTCGAACAGAGAGCAATGTGTACATAGTAAAAGAGGAGGATGAAGCCTGTCATCTTAGCAAACTAGAGGAGTCATGGTTATGGCATAGGAGATTGGTACATCTCAGTTTCGACCATATCATCAGACTGAGCAAGAAGAAGGCTGTCAGAGATATGCCAGAAGTAAAAAGGCCTTCAAATACCATATGCAAATATTGTCAATTGGGGAAACAGACTCGCACATCCTTTAAATCCAAATATGAGCTATCAACAAGAAGACCACTCCAGCTTGTGCACATGGATCTGTGTGGACCTGCTAGAACTAAGACACCAAGTGGAGAATCCTACTTTATGCCGATAATAGATGATTTCTCCAGAATGACATGGGTTGCTTTTCTCAAGAACAAATCAGAAGCACTGGAAAAGTTTAATATATTCAAAGCATTAGCTGAAAATCAAAATGGATGCAAGATAAAATGTATCAGATCAGATAGAGGAGGAGAATTCACAGATTATGACTTTGCAGACCTATGTGATGAACATGGAATAAAGCAACAATTTACCATTGAAGGGACACCTCAGCAGAATGGAGTAGCAGAGAGACAAAACAAGTCTGTACAACAAATGGCCAAAGCCATGATGCAGGAGAATAATATTTCTCAAACCTTCTGGGCAGAAGTTGTACACACAACAGTACATATAATAAACAAGGCTCATTTAAGACCTAACAGTGATAAGACTCCTTATGAGCTATGGCATGGTAAACCAGCATCAATCAAGCACTTTAGAGTTTTTGGCAGCAAATGCTACATAAAAATAATGATGAAAATCTGGGGAAGTTTGATGCAAGAGCAGATGAAGGAATATTCTTAGGATATGCAGCCAAGAGTAAAGGATATAGATGCTACAACAAGACTCTTCGAAAAATTGTAGAAAGTATTGATGTAAGATTTGATGAAGAACTCCCAAACAAAACGAGAGATATAGACTGCAGCAGCTATTCAGAAAATAATGAAGAAGAGGACCAAGAGGATGATGAAGCAAGCAAGACATCAGAAGATACTGAACTAAGCTCGAAAACCCCCTCGAGATACACTCAAAAGAACCATCCAGAAGATCAAATCATTGGAGACAAGAGTGTAGGAGTGCAAACAAGAAGGCAGCTAACAGAACAGACAGAAGAAGTATACATAGCAATGTTATCACAAATAGAGCCAAATAAGTTTGAAGAAGCCAGCAAGGACAAGTATTGGGTAAAAGCAATGAATGAATAATTGGACCAAATTGAGAAGAACAATACCTGGGAACTAGTTCCTAGAACAATTGAGACGAATATCATTGGTTCAAAATGGGTATATAAAAACAAAATGAATGAGCAAGGACAAGTAATCAGGAATAAAGCCAGGCTGGTTTGCAAAGGATACTCACAAATTGAAGGACTTGATTATGAAGAAACATTTGCCCCAGTAGCCAGAATGGAAGCTATCAGAATGTTCCTGGCATTTGCATGCTACCAAGACTTCAAGGTATATCAAATGGATGTAAATTCTGCTTTTCTTAATGGAGATCTAGAAGAAGAAGTATACATGGAACAACCAGAAGGCTTCTCATTGACAGACAAAGAAGACTATGTATGCAGACTGAAGAAGGCCCTATATGGACTGAAACAGGCTCCTCGTGCTTGGTACTCAAGACTGGATAAATATTTGCAAAAATAGGTTTTTAAGAGAGGTGGAGTAGACAGCAATCTATATATAAAAGCCCATGAAAATGAACTTTTGATTTTTGTAGTGTATGTTGATGACATTATGTTTGGAAGCAACAAAGATGAACTTGCAAAAGGGTTTGCTGATGAAATGAAAACAGAGTTTGAAATTTCTATGATTGGAGAGCTCAGTTTCTACTTGGGACTACAAATTCAGCAAAAGAACACAGGTACATTCATTTCACAAGAAAAATACATAAAAGAAATGTTGAAAAAGTTCAAAATGGAGAACTGCAAACCTGTGTCAACTCCCATGACCACAGGTTGCAAGCTGTGTGCTAATGATGGGCCTGCTGATATAGATCAAAGACTTTATAGATCCATGATTGGAAGTCTATTGTATCTGACTGCATCAAGACCAGACATCATGCTAGCAGTAGGACTAGTGGCTAGATATCAAGCAGCACCTAAACAAAATCACCTTCTTGCAGTGAAAAGAATATTCAGATATCTACAAGGAACAACACAGTATGGACTTTGGTATCCTAAAAGAAAAAACTTCACTTTATCAGCATACACAGATGCAGATTGGGCCAGCTGTGTGGATCACAGAAAGAGTACAAGTGGAGGTGCATTCTATCTAGGAGAAAATCTAGTGGCATGGTTAAGCAAGAAACAAACATCTATCTCCCTATCTACAACTGAAGCAGAATATATAGCAGCAGCAGCATGTTGTACACAACTCATGTGGATGAAGCAAACTCTTCAAGACATGAAGGTAAGCATTGATGAACCTATTTCAATCAAATGTGATAATACAAGTGCTATAAGTATATCTAAAAATCCTGTAATTCACTCAAAAACTAAACATATCCCAATCAAATATCATTTCCTCCGAGAACAAGTGGCTCAGAAGATAGTAAAGCTGGAATATGTACCAACAAAAGAGCAGACAGCTGATATATTTACCAAACCTCTTGCTAGAGAATCATTCCAATATTTGAGAAATAAACTAGGGGTAGTATCTACAGATGCTATTCTCTGATATAAAGAGAAAGCACAATTTCAGGGGGAGAACAAAACGAAAATATCATTCCAGGGGGAGAACATCCTGCAAGAATCAGGTCCTCAAGATCAAAGGATTAAGGCAAAATAACACCAAGTTATTATCCTAGAGTTATCTGCATTATTCAAGCATCAAAAGTCTATGAAGTATCATTATTCTCACTTTTAACTCTATACAAGTGAAATAACTGTATCAATTTACAGTGTACATTCAAAATCGATAATCCTCAAAGTGTTCTCTCAACAATTCTTCTACATCACTATGGTACACAGAAGCTAGAAGAGAGCCTAAACATAACTCAGAAAGAGGAAACGCAAAAAGAAACCCTTTTCCATTGATGTCAAAAGGGGAGGAAGAGCAGGCAAACGGGAAGAGCAAACAACAGGAGAAAGAGCAGGCAAATAGAGAAAATGTATTGCCATCAATGCCAAAGGGGGAGACTGTTGGAGATATTGTCATTGATGGCAAAGGAGGTAGCAGATGCAGAGATAGGAGCAGATGCAGAGATAGGAACAGATGCAGAGATAGAAGCAGAGGCAGAGGCAGAGGAAACAAATATGAATACAGAGGCGTTATCACTGCTGTTATTCCAAGAATAGAGAACTATGCGTTATATATATGGCATGACTGTGTTGAAATGCACAGTATGAAGAAGACGAAACCATAGTCGACAACATATAAATAACGGAACCATAGTCGAATATATATATATATATATATATATATATATATATAATTGAATGGAGCGGAGTCGAATCATAAAAATACAATGATAATTGAAATTGTTGATTACGGAACGGTGTGGATGGAACCTGAGCGCAACGAAGAACTGGAACCTGGAGAGGCAGAACTTTGACCAAGGAATAGTAACAGTGGTTTAACACAGAGGGTGGTTTCTATCGCACCACCATTATACGGAAAGTGGTTTTGATAAATTTGCAGTGATTCCATAGACTTCATGACACGTGGCCAGGCCACTGTTCAAATACCGTCGTCTAACGTGCGCCATCGCGCGTTATATATCGTACGAAGACGCTGAGCGAAATGGGTGTAGAACATTGATTTGAAGGCTCGACATCGGACGACGATCATGTGTCGGACCTGCCCGAAGTTTAATAGAGGTGCGCGGAGGATAGCCAAGTATTATACGTGTATTCAATTGGTCGTTTGATTGAACTGTGGGGCCCGACAGAGTTATATGTATAATGAATTGGTTTATTTATGTTTCGACATATTATAGCCTTAATATAAGGGTTGATGGAATATGTTAAAAGAGTTAACCAAGGTTAATATAATTGGTGATCAATCCTTACGGAGGTCGATTTATTCATGTGGACGCATATTATATACATCGAGATATTATATTGTGTGTGAAATATTTGAATATGCGAAGACTTGCATATATTATACACATTGATACATTATGTATAATGTCAAGTACGTGAAGTCGTTTATTTAAAAAGAGTCGGGTTTAATATAAAGTTTCGAGGGATCATAAACTTTGATTATAAAGGTTCGGAGGTAAATATATATATAAGCCGGGAATTATAAAAGCCACTGAATGAATTTATTTATCAATTTTCTCCAAAAATGATAAATAAAATTCACAAAGAAAATAAAAGAGCCATGCGGAAGTAAAAAAAGGGAAACACTGACAGAGCCACACTACAGTAAGCTCAACTTCTCCTTGGGGTCCAAATCCAGTGAATTGAGACATTAAAAATACTCAGACTTATTTACTTAAATGTGCCAGCATAGAATAAAGGAATGTGACGAGATTGCCCAGATTGGGAATATTGTAATGACTAAAATATGAATGAATTCATTTGTATGGGTTTATAACCATGAAAATGAAGTTTCCACATTAATTCAAATTTTCCCAGATCGACAGTTGGATTGAGTACAAATTTGTTGTATTCATTATATATGCACACAGAAAGAGGAAGTATGAGGCCTGACAGAGGAAATCAAAGATTGCAGAGTGGAAGAAATGTACAGGAATGAGTTGAACAGGTGAATAAACACAGAGAACAAAGAATATGCAGAATAGTGTCTTAACAGCAGTGGAAATAGACAAAATCCAGTAAAGCCAAAGTTCAGAAGAGGAGCTGAGTGATATTGAAATATGTAATTAAGAACGTGAATGTAAATGATGTAATTATTTTTATTGTTTGTGATGCAAAGGCAAGTATCCTAAGGAAAAGACAAAATCCCACTGTAGCATGAAAATTTGTACATATTGCTATAATTTAAAATGAGTTGGTAAAAGATATGAGGAGGTAGAAGGCAAAAAGTCAAGACTACTCACTTCAAATTCTCTGAAGAATGTAAAGATTCATGTGATGAACTCTATATATAATATCCCATTGATATGCACAGAAGAAGTAAGAGAGAGGTTAGAGAGTGTAAATATAGAAAGGGCAGAATACAGAAGAGTGAGGAAGAGAAGAAGAGCAGAAAGAGAAGCTACAGAACAGAGCTGATATCTGAGGTAAATCAGAAAACATTCAGGTTGTTGAATTGAGGAAGTTGGAGCTTCCATATCAAGTTGTTGCTTGATAGCTGTCAGTTGTAGCTGACTGAGGTTGAAGCCTCCTGTAGGTTGGTGCCTGCAGAAAATTGAAGGGAGTTGGTGCTTCCTTGCAAGTTGCAGCTTGCAGAATTGAGGTAGGAGCCTCCTATAGGTTGGTGCCTGCAGAAAAATAGTGGTGAGAGGGAGTAGGAGCTTGCCTTTGCATCACAACAATATTAAGATGTGCTTTTCTTCCGTTATGGGTTTCCACTTATATCTGGTGTCTCTGTGCATGATAGTTATGTATTGAATCTGATATGTATCATCTGCTTAATACCTGCAACGCTCATATTAAGTCTACTGCTATATTAAACTAATACTTGTTGCTTGCATTCTAAGATTACTCACACATTAAATTGGATATGAAATGAAGGTGTAAATAGTTTAATGAAAAGGTTTTTTCAAAGATCAGGAATGTATTAAACTGATTCACCCCCCACCCCCCTTCTCAGTTGAATTAAAGGCTCAACAACTTAATCTATCATCATTGCTTCCAAAAATTGTATCGTCTACATATACCGCCATAATTATTAGATTATCTTGATCCACTTTCACACAGAGATTGTTATCAGCGCTTCATTTCTTGAATCCTTGTTGATGTAGATGTCCATCAAGATGAGCATTCCAAGCTCTAGGAGCTTGCTTGAGACCATATAGTGCCTTATTTAATATGTAGACATAGTCTTCCTTTTCAGAGAACATAAAACCTTCGGGTTGTTCAATGTAAACTTCTTCTTCCAATTCGTGATTTAGAAAGGTTGACTTAACATCCATTTTGTAGACCTTGATTTTTCTCAAGCATGCATAAGTGAGAAACATTTTGATAGCTTCCCTTCTGGAAATGGGAGAAAATGTTTCTTCAAAATCAATTCCTTCAACTTGTGCATATCCTTTGCAGACTAATCTTGCCTTATTCCTGGTAACCTATCCATCCTCATTCAATTTGTTTTTTAAGACCCATTTAGTTCCAATAACATTTTTATCCTTTGGTTGTGGAACCAATTCCCAAGTATCGTTATTCTCAATTTGATCTAGTTCTTCATTCATAGCTGCTACCCAGTGTTCATCTTAACTAGCTTCCTCAAAATTTCTAGGCTCAAAAGTTGCTAAAAAATCAAGGTGGGGTGTTGTGATGAACGAAGTTGTCGACTTATTATGGTTCCAATTCCTTCATTTATATTTTCGATGATTTGATTGACGGATGATGCTTTTGACACCATTATTTTAAAGATTTTGGATAATTTTCTTGTACATCATGGTGATCATTTCTTATTTCCTCTTGGTTGACTGTTGTTTCCTTATTTGATTGGTATTGTTTTGGAGCTTCTTCTTCATCCTTCACAGATTCTCCCTCATATTTTCTTGAAGGGACAATCTCATCGTCATCCTTTGTAACACAATCTTCATCAAAAGTAGCATTTATTATTTCCACTATTTGTTTTCGCCTCAGATTGTAGCATCTATAAGCCTTCCTTTTGCGTGAATAACCAATGAAAATACCTTCATCGGCACGGGAATCGAACTTGCCCAATTTTTTATATTCTCTTTTGATGTAGCATTTGCTTCCAAATATTTGAAGTATTTGACATTAGTCGGTCTTCACATCCATAATTCGTATGGATTCATGTTACAATTGTTCCTTAGAAAACCTTTTTTAATAATTAATACAAATGTATCGATTGCTTGAACCTAGAATTTATCATCTAATTTTGAGTCATTTAATATTGTTCTGCCAATTTCCTGTACGGTTATGTTTTTTTCTTTCAACAAATCCATTTTTATGCGGTGTTCTAGCTGTTAAGAATTGCCTTGTTATTCCATTTTCGTCACAGTACTGCTTAAATACCTTGTAAGTGAATTCTCCACCATTATCTGATCTCAAACATTTGATCTTCAAATCAGTTCATTTTCGACCAATTCCATGTAGATTCTAAAACATTTGAATGCCTCAGTATTTTTATTTAAGAATCTGACGGTTGTCATTCTGGTGTAATCATCTATCATTAGCATAAAATATAATTCTCCATCTAAACCTTTTGTTCTCATAAGACCAAATAGATCAGTATGTAATAATTCCAATAGACATGATGCAACGTGTTCTTTTATCTTCTAACCCATTTTTTTCCGCTTGTCGTTCCGAAAATATTCACATATCGTATTGGTGGGTTTTGAAATTTTAGGCTTCTTTTACTACTTCCTTCTTGCTAATCCTTACCAAATTGTCGAAATTTATATGTCCCATTCATTTGTGCCATAACCAACTTTCATCTTATTTCACCAAAAAGAACCCTTTAGGTGTCTCATCCAAAATATATATGTCATTTAGAGCTTTTCTTGTTGTAGCCACAATTTTACCGAACTTGCCTTTCCTGATTTCACATTTCTTAGAGTTAAATAAAATCGTGTGTCCTTGATCGCACATTTGTCCAACACTAAGCATATTGTGATTCATATTTTCAACCAACAACACATATTTCGCTAATGCATTCTTTCTTCCAAGTGTGACTATACCTACTCCTATGACGTTTGAAGACCTATCATTTCCAATAGACATTGTTTCATCCTTCTTTTCCTTCAAGGATATGAACTTATTCCTATCTCTAGTCATATGAGTTGAGCAACCACTATCAACATACCAAACGTTTCTTTTTCTTTGAGCCTTGAGAGTGATAGCACATTTTTCAGTCTTCTTTTTCAATATTTTTTCATTCTGATTTTGCGAGAATTGCTTTGAATAATTTCCAAGTCTGTAATCTTTAGCTAGGTGTCGAAAATTGTTACATTTGTAACATTCGACATCATCTCTCAAATGATCAAATCTGTTAATATTATGCCTAGTTTCGGAATATCCATTTTTGAAAGATCTCCCGAAACTGTATTTATTCCAAACATACCTGCAACATTCTATAGCTCTATGTCCAAACCTTCCACGTGAATAACAATGGCCATAGAAGATAGGTTGATACCTTGGAGGAAATATTCTTCGAGGGATTGTCTTCCATGGTTCTTCTTGCGAGTCCTAATCTCTTGAGTTGGCAAGAAGGTCTACCTACTTCTTAGATTTTGCATATCCATCTTCTTTTGTTGTCATAGACGGAATTGGCTCCTTTTCAGATTCTTCTTTGTAACCAAGACCAGTCTTGTCACTATTTGATCATTAATTGTTGATTATTTCTTCCAATGCCTTGGAGCTGTTGGTGTAGTTTTGAAGAGTTTTTCCGTTTTTTACTAGCTTTCGAAGAGAAACTATTCCAGCTTCCAAGCTTCCAATGCTTCTCTTTCCTTTTTTCTTTCCTTTAATTCTTCCCTGAATGATTCTTCAACTCGTTTGTATTCTTCAACCTTGATTTTAAGATTTAGGACATTTTCCCTTTCTACCTTTAATTTGTCTTCAAGAGTTTTGACATGCTTCTTCTCGACCTTGATATCTTTGATAACCCTAATCACTTCATTTTGAAATTCAACCTCAACCATCTCTTCTTCTTTGTCTCCTTCTTCGTCAGATGCTTCTTGCTTATTATGCTTGGGTATAAACAATACTATTCTATTGATTTCTTCTTCATTATCATTGCCTTCATTAGATGAGGATCTATATTCTTTGGAGAAGAAACTCTTCTTAAACCATTTATTCTTTCCTTGCTTGTCAAACTTCCTCATACCTTTCTTTCCTTTTGTAACAACCTCATTTTTGTGAGGACATTTGGCTGCAAAATGCCCAACCTCACCACAATTGAAACATATCAATGGAAGTTTACCTTTGAATTTCCCCGTACCTGTTCTTGTTTTTGCGTGAAGTAGGCAAATTCTTTATCTGAAAATTCTTCTTCATCTTCTTCCTTTTCTTCTTCCTTACAACTACAAGTTTTCACTTTCGGAGTATGCTTGTCCTTACTAGTTTTCTTGGATGCGATGAAGTTTGTTTCTAGGTGAGATGTGTTGTCCTCTTCTTCAATCTACATTTCATATGTTGTAAGCACTCCATGCAATTCATATTTGTTGAGATTGGATAGATTCGAACTATATTCCAAGGCATATAAATTTGGTTTGAATATTTCTGGCAAGGTTCTAAGGATTTTTCAGACAACAATTTTCATGTTGACGGGTTCTCCCAAACCTTCCAATGCATTTGTTATTTCATTAACACATTGTAAGTATAGATCAATATTTTCATCTTCCTTCATTTTGAGTTGCTCAAATTTTCCCTGTAAATTTGAAGCTTTTCTTCTTTCACGTTTGAGTCACCTGCATATATGTTCTCAAGCTTGCCCGATACTTCTTTAGTAGTTTTGAAACTCAGTACCTTAAGATAGACAGATTCGATAAGCCCACTGATAATGATATCTTTAGCCTTTGCATCATATACCATATTTTTCTTACCTTGTTAATCTTGGGTCACTACAAATCCTTTTTCAATGATTTCCCATACTTCGTATCCTTGTGCCAACAAATGAACCTGCATTCTTCAACTCCAAAATGCGTAGTTATTTCCATTGAACATAGGAAATATATTCTTAGTATACTCCATGATCTCCTTCCATCTGTTAGACTACTATTGAAGGAACCAAGCTCTGATTCCAATTGTTGGAAATACTGAGAGGGGGGGGGGGGTGAATCAGTATTTCTCATCAATTATCACTTTTAAATCTTGTCATAGCATTTTTTAATTTTCATTTATTCTTGATTTTTATCCAGTAACAAAAGTAAACAACAAAACACAATAGGCACACGAATTCTAGGTCAAAAACCACCGAACTCTTTTCTAATAAATTCTCTAATCTTTAGCCCCAAATGAAATGACAGGTACAACTTCCTAGAATTCTAGAAAAGCATTCTTCTCTAGCTCCCATTGGAAGGATGCCAAACGCCCTAGTTTCTTCAATAGTCAACTGAATGGATGCCCCGACATCCTAGACCAACCTACCACCCTGAAGTGTTCACAGGCTCCAAATTGTAGGTGACTTCATGCAACAACCTAGCACCTCCATGCCACCCTATAATGATAAAAAATAATACAAGAGTCTGGACTCCCATACCAGGGATAATGATCCACAATACAATTTGATTCACAATGATTTTCTTGAACTAAACCAATCACCCAATCACACTATGACCTGAAACCCAACCATAACATTATCCAACAATGACACTTATACCTCCCGACAATGCCTCTCCAACTCTAGGAAAATTAATTCTTTTACAATTTTACAACGATGATTTTTACAATACTAACTTTTGACATGACCTGATACTTTACTTGACACTGCTTCTTTGAACGCTAGTAGTTGTTGAGGTATTGTTGTGCTTGCTTCAAGTAATGGTACTTTGGCATTGCATTGTCCTTCTAGTATGTGTCTAAGTTGTCCTATTGTGTCCTCCTTCCTGCACATGCATTAATGAACAAGACCCAAACCAATATACAAACAAAATACTTACATTGTCCTGCAAACCATATGTCAGAGAAATATTCAAAATTCAAATGTAAATATGTTCAACATTTATGAACAAAACCAAATCAAACATTCATACAAAATACTTACACTGTCCTGCAAAAGCACATGTCAGAGATGATATTAAAATTAAAATTCAAACACTAATCATTCATACCTTGTTGTAGCAGACTTACCCTTGACTAATGATGTGTTGTCCTTACTGCAATGATCTTTGAATGCATACTATTTCTTGCCTTCTAGAAGCTTGATATTTAATTTGCTATATCTATGTAATTTCGGGTCTCCAAGGTCTGAAATTTCTCCCTTTGGTAGCCCTCTAAGTCCTCTTTCCAACCCCACGGGTATGATCAATATTGGATTCTTCAATAAATATTTATGCACAATCTCCTGCAATGACCTGATTATAGACTGGTTCAGTAGAGGGAACTTGTACGAAGTACCACCTGTCAACCTTTGGTCCTAAAAACGACATACAAAAAACTAAAGTTTGTCCTCTTTCTGTCACTTTTTATGAAATTTGAATCCAATGCGCAGAGAGAGTTATGACAATTTTCCCAAGGTCACATGTTTGATATGAAATTTGGGAGCCTGCAAAAACCCTAACTTCCTCAGATCATATCTCTGAAAATACAGGGAACCAATATCTGAAATTTGGTCACGAGCTTCACCAAAATTTTGGCTAAAATGGGTTTTTTTCAGCATCTGAAGCTTCATATAAAAAAATTTAGAGCGAAAATTCCACGTTGACATGTTTTAAGTAGCAAAATCCTTACATGAGGAGGATATGAGGGTCACAATTTATATAAATGCTTAGGTTGAGAGGGTCTTCAACAAGCAAAAATTGGAGGGATTTTAGGAGCTTAAAAAAATTATTAATTATTGACTATTAAATGTCCACAACCAATGATTAGTGTCATGCCACAACCCCATGGGGTTTTAGCCCACTAACTAGGGTTACTAAATTCAAACACGAATATCTCTAAAACCATGAAGAATTCGTGGCATTCCATATATCAACGAAAACAGCTTGACAAGTAGAAACCATCCAAAATATCCTTGACTTGGAATAAAGTAAGTTGTCAATTCAAAATTCCCATGCAAGATCATGGTAGCCCATGGTGCTGATTGGGTTGACATCAATGACAACCACTGATAAAAAATGTAAAAATTGTTCGAAAAATGGCCATGATGAAGACCATTGTTGGCAACTCCACCCAAAGTTGAAGCCCAACAAGCTTAAAACCAAAGAGAAGGAGAAAATTGTTGCAATCATTGAACATGACTTAGGTTCATATTCAGGAGATGAAACCAAGATTACAACAATGGGTTTGAAAGGTAAGAACATAGAAAGCACTAGTTCGTCAAGTTATTCTAATGTAACTCAAGATGAAGATACAAGAATTTAACACTTTCATATTAGAGTCGTTTCAAAACATACCAAAATAGACACACTATTTGATAGTGGTTCTCAAGATAATTTAATTTCTGAAGATTTAATTAAGAGATTAAATTTAGAAATTATTACACATCCAAGACCTTAACCTTTAGGCTGGATATGCAAGAATGAAAACTTGCAATTAACAAGGAAGTGCATCCTAAAGTTTGCAATCAATTCAAACTTTCTTGACGAAGTTTAACTTGATGTAGTTCTGCTTGAGATTTCAGGTATTGTTTTGGGAAGGGTCCTTATCTTTATGATAGGAGGGCGGTTTTTAGTCACCATGAGAATAAGTACCACTTGTTTAAGGATGGAATTGAATACATAGTTAAAGCGCATAAGAAGAAGATAATTTTGTCTCCTATACATGCAAGAGAAATGAAGAGAATAGTAAATGAAAGTCAAAATTTGGCTTTGTTAATATTCAAGCATAATGATGTTTTGAATGAGAATTTTCAAAAATATGCATCAAATGAACAAGTTGATTTCATTGAAGTTGTAATAATATGTTTCGAGGCTCTGACATGTTTCATTTTAAAATAGGTAAACAAGATGTGAAATATTTGCAACAATCCACACTTGTGTTGAACAGTGATGGAAACAAGATTTCGGTGCAAGAGAGTGCAAAGGTCAAAGAGAAAGTGATAAAACAATTTGAAAAAGAAGACATAGGTTCCACAAGTATGTGTTTTTGGTTTCAAAATGGTATGTGGCAATGGCAAAACATTTGGTCAAAACTCGATGCAAGTACAAGGAAAGACAAGTGTTGGGTTGTATTAATCACTATTAAATGACTAAAATAGTACACATAAATTATCAAGCCAGGGACGTCTTTTATTTCAATGACAGTTGCATTGTCTATGCCGATACACCCAACCAGAAGCAAATACAAATAAAGGAAATTTTTGCTGAAGTAAATGTTGGAAGTAAATCACTCATGCATAAATAAAATGATCTACAAGACTATGATCACACCTCAATTAATATGTATCTAGTATGCCACACAACAATTACTCAGCTGGTATCTCTGATCTCATATGTGTAACAACGTATAAAAAATTTGAATTGAAGCAGATCTATTCACAGCTAAAACAGCAGCAACAACACTTCCACTAATACATAAACAAAATAAGAAACAGATATATACACAGCTACTTTAACCGTTACAATCCCTGCTAAAGAGGAGGTCCCTTCCTCCCTATCAGGGAGCAGGAAGAGAAAGAACTTAATGGAAACTAAATCAAATAACGCATGTAACAGCAACACAATATTTCTGTATTATGATGATTGAAACTTACAAAGTCAAGATGATGATCTCCCTCTCCTCTCTCTCTGATTTGTGTTCTTTAAATATACAAGATATAAAAGAGAAATTTCCAACCAACCGTGATTACAAAATCTAAGATATCTTTCCATCATGATTCAGTTGTAACAAGTCGAATCTGATTATTACAATTTACGAAATTTGGAAAACAGCCACAACCGAAAATCTGTGAATATGTCCTTCGAAGAACCTTGTGTTTCTCCCAATGAAGACCGAATTTTGGAAAACTTCTCATCGACAAATTAATTTGGTCTGTTCTTCACAAAACCCATGTGTTAGGCCTTGAAATTGTCATTAAATTCCATTACATTTTCACTTATATTTCCATATTATCACCTTCACTCCACCTCCATTTCATTACATTTACCTTACCATTACCACTATTGGGTTACATTTATGTTTTTCCAAACTTTATTAATTCTTAGCGTTTTTAAGTGAATTTGTGATTAAAAATTAGAAAATAATGTGCATATGCTTATATCTAACAAGTGGGATAAGATTTTTTTCATGTGTAGGTCAAAAGGAAGCTTCTAAAATACCTTTATGTGGCCTCCCAGAACCAAATTCGAATTTGAGTGGAGAAGAAGATAGGATCATGAGAATATGTGTCTCATTCCTGTTTCTATTGAAACTCTAAGAAGACATGTGTCTTATCATTTCCTATTTTGATTGTAACTCTATAGATATAGGGAGAGATTCATGGACTCTAATTAATGAGATAACTTCTCATATTTTTGTATAAATAGGGGAAGCTTTCTCCTATCAAAGCATGTGAAAAGTTGGATAAATGTTGATGTTTTGAATAAAGAAGAGGGCTTGCATTTGGAGCTTCTCAAACTTTCCATCCTCATGCTTTTGGATTGGCCATCTAAAATGCGTGAAATTTACTTGTTTTTCTAGATTAAAGTTTATTTTCTTTCTTAGTATTAGTTTATGTCATTTATTTTATTAGATTATAATTATCAATCAATTGTGTCAACGGATGTTCTCAAAGGTCATTTCAAGAAGATGTTTCTAAAATAAATGATTGAATGTCAAATTCACATAGTTATTGAGTTTTCCTTTGCACATTTTTATTTGTTTTCTAGGAACTTAGAGACTAAGGCATAATTGACTTCTCACATAGCATCTCAAGAAGTTAACACTTCACATTGAATGTTGCAGAAAAGTCAAATATACTTTAGTTGTTTTTAGTTAGTCTTACATGCTTTCATATATTGCTTTTAGATCCTCACTTAATTACAATCACTGATATTCCTAAAGATCCTTCTAAAAGAAATTAATTTAATCATGTTTCAAGATTGAATGGTTGAATGTTTAATGAGTGTAATTACTGAGTTACCCTTTGCAGACCTTACTTAGTTTTCTAGTTCATTAAAGTGTAATTGGTTACTTAACACTATCTCAAGAAGATCACACTTCATAATTGAATATTGGAAGTAACTAAATATACATTAGATTTTTTCATTGCATTCTTTGCTTACTGTTCTAGGACATTAGAAGTTTAAGTGCAGACAATGACTTAACATCATCTCAATAAGGTCATACTTCATAATTGAATGCTGAAGTAACCTAAAGTACATTAGTTGATTTCATTTTCTGTCTTTATTTTCAAGAATTGCAATTTCATTCTTAGCTTTAAGACTTAAATACATGGAATAGAACTAATGATAGGATAAAATATATGCTCTGTTTTCCAAATTATGTCTTAACTAGCCAACATATTTTGGTTTATTTTTATGAAAATTAGATTAACTTAGGAACACTTATTTTTCTTCCTTCTTAAAATTCATTAGATTCATTTAAATCTTTTCATAGTTTTAGATTAAAAATTCTTAGACATCAAAGAACAAAAACTCCCCCAAAACAATATAAAATACAAAACAACAAAGTAAGAGAAAGGTTAACTAAGAACATACAGTGCACCACACTTCATCAGTTTACTAACCTTGGTCGATAATTTATGTTAGCAATTTAGGACACTAAATTGACTAAACATTTTGGCGTCGTTGCCGAAGAAATATAATTATGAGACCTTATTTCTTACATCTAAAAAAAAAAATCAATTAATAATTTCTCGAATATGCTCTCCTCCTACGCTTTATGTGATCTGGAGGATCAGAAAAAAGAGAATTTTTATGTTAAAAAATAAAAAATAAAAAGTTATGTTTTCATCTTTTCATTTGATTTAATTTTACAATAAACTTTAAAATAAATAAATAATTCATAAAATTGTTTTGTTTAATAAAATATATATGTATATTTTTAAATTTTTGAAAATATAATATATATAATTTTATTAACAAATCAATTAAAATAATAATAATAATAATAATAATAATTTTTTTGGTTCATGGAAAGGAGGCCCACGCATATGCGTGAGGCCAGCCTTTGGCTTGGCCTTACGCATATGTGCATGCCTTCAATCCGCACAAAGGCCCATGCACTGCAATAATAATAAAAAAGAGAACCTTCTATTTTCCATATTGGATCTTCCTCAAGAAACAATTATTAGAAATCATTTTTAAAAGTTTCAGAGACAAACAATGAAGGTGTATCAGATGAAGAAACTATTGATGAAGAGAAGATTGTAAATTGATGATGAAGAAAATATTACAGATTCAATTGCAGAGACGGACAATGAAAGTGTATCACATGAAGAAACTGTTGATGAAGAGAAGATTGTAGATTCCCTTGCAGGTAATTGGAATGAGGGAGATCGATCTGAAATTATCTGTGAGATACAATCCATTACACATCAAAACCTGCAAATAAAAAATCAAACCACAGCAATTTTATTTTTTTGCAGAAGTAATTGTCAGAAAACGAAATTGCCAGAAATGTGTAATTGTTAAAAAAAACCTAATTTTAAAACGCATTTTCTAGGCAAACCGAGGCGAATTATAAAACACTAAAACATGGGTGTTTTCAGGAATGGGGTGAATTAGGTAACCATATAACAATTTCCTGGATTTCGCAGCCATTTGGGAGAAATTCATGGTTCTTCAAAGCTCTATTTTGCAGATTGCGTGAGAAAAAAACGATTTGTTTTGAACTGTTTAAGCATGGAAAGTTGAAAGCAGAAAAATCCAAGTGAACAACAAACTCTGCTCCACATGGCATGTGGTCTAAGAGTCCAATTTGATTTTAGACATATATGTGTCTCATCATTATATATATATATATATATATATATATGAGAAATATGTTTTTTTTGCATATACAATCGATTTATTGAAGCAATTTATAAAGCAAAAAAAATACTTGCAAAATTTGATTGAAATAAATTTTTTTGTGCAAATAATTTTTTTTACTACTACAAATATTTTTGACTTTTGCAACACAGATGACGATTGAATTTGAAAGTGACTTGCAGAACAATTGGAAAATTATTAAATAATTTCTGAACATTCGGCATTAATATTTTTGCTGTTTATTTTTCTATGAAGTTTTAACTTACATGACATAACAAATCTTTGTGATGCTAATCGTTTTACTGAGCACAGTGCATGAAGTCATCCGACAACAGGGAGTTGATTTATTTTTCTTGGTTATTCTTTAAAAATGGATTGTTATCGATATCATGAATTAGACCGAATATAAAAAATTTTGATTTTCTTTAATCTGTTTCATTTGACATTTAATTTTTACGTAAGAATCAGAAGAAAAAAATAAGCTACTTCTTTTTTAACACACTTATGTTCTTTATGTCAATTTTTTTTTGCAGGTTTGGGATGATTGAATGATCATTGAAGGAAACTAATTGAGTGCACAATTGGTTTTCAAAGAACCGATTTCATGAGAAACGTAAGAACAATTCCATGTCCATATCCATCAAGACCATTACTCTTCCTCCCTTTTGAATTATAAATCCAACCAAGAACTTCAGTTCAAGCCACAATTATTTTCCAAGAAAAATTCAGTTGTTCATTTTCATTCATTCACATACACATTTCATTATTTTTTGTCTACTCCACAAATAAAAGCAAGAATCTCACTTACATGCTTATTGCCCATTGTCATTTTTCATTTTCATATTTCATTTATATTTTCCTTCTCCTATCTTTTTCATTTCGCAAATAAACCTTGCTTCAATGAAAATTATTGAGTCCATAATCCTTTGAGTCTAAGTTCCTTGCAAAAACACCTTGAGGCTTGCATGCCTTGATGGCAAGTCTTCTTGCTGATGAAAAATGGGAATACATTAATGCCCCTTGTTCATCGAATCTTCTAGGTACTCGACAACAACAAAATTATTCGTACCTAGCAAGATGTATTTGGGCATCTTGACTCTCATTGTCATCAATGGTGAGAGTTCTCGTGTTGACTAGTGGCATCCATTAATTACCACTAAGTTAAAAATTTCCTACTATGTTCGACATTAGAACATCTATTCACATAGCAGGAATTATGCCAACGAGTTTTGAAGACATGAAGACTATCATTTTCAGCATTTTGAAGCAAATGAAGAAGATATGCAGTTACAACAGATCAGCACCATTCTGCAGCTGCAGAATCAGATGACAGTTGCATAATCATATGGCAGCAATAGAATCAGATGGCGACTGTAGAATCAGATGGCAGCTGCAGAATCAAAGGACAGTCGTAGAATCAGCATCATTTCGCAGCAAATTCAACAGTTTTAGTAGAAGCAATAAAAGTCATCTTTACTCTTTTCTCCATAACTTGCACAACCATTTGAAGAAGATTATGATCAGAATTTTGCAGCCACCACACATGCAACTCATCCATTTTCAAAGGGTAAATTAAGGCATGTCATTTTCTAACTTTTTACCATAGAATTCCTTGAAAATGTAGAATTATAATTTTTAGAAAAAAAATGTTTCTCTTCCTCATTTCATAAAATTTCCAATACCATCAGTTGGAGGAGGGGGAATATATTCATATTCACATTTTTCCACATTCATATCAACAAAATATGGTTGTAACACAAAAACCAACCATGTTGCAATTCAAGTAAAACACTTTGCAAAAGTATGAAGTTATCAAATAATATCACGCAAAGTTAAGCCAAAGCTCAAGGATAAAAAAGGATTAATATAATAGATTGCATGACGACATGCAATAACTTCAATTGGGGGTATGTTGGGCCTTGAAATTTCCATTCACTTCCATTACATTTTCACTTATATTTCCATATTATCACTTTCACTCCACCTCCATTTTATTACATTTATCTTACCATTACCACTATTGGGTTACATTTATGTTTTTCCAAACGTTATTAATTCTTAGCATTTTTAAGTGAATTTGTGGTTAAAAAATAGAAAATAATGTGCATATGCTTATACCTAACATGTGGAGTGAGATTATTTCCATGTGTAGGTCAAAAGGAAGCTTCTAAAAGACCTTTATGTGGCATCCCAAAACCAAATTCGAATTTGAGTGGAGAATATCATGGGATCATGAGAATATGTGTCTCATTTCCTATTTGTATTGAAACTCTAAGAAGACATGTGTCTTATCATTTCCTATTTTGATTGTAACTCTAGATATATAGGGAGAGATTCATGGACTCTCATTAATGAGATAACTTCTCATATTTTTGTATAAATAGGGGAATCTTTCTCCTTTCAAAGCATGTGAAAAGTTGGAGAAATGATCATGTTCTGAATAAAGAAGAGGGCTTGCATTTGGAGCTTCTCAAACTTTCCATCCTCATGTTTAAAGTTTATTTTCTTTCTTAGTATTATTTTCTGTCATTTATTTTCTTAGAATATAATTATCAATCAATTGTGTCAACGGATGTTCTCAAAGGTCATTTCAAGAAGATGTTTCTAAAATAAATGAGTGAATGTCTAATTCACACAGTTATTGAGTTTTTCTTTGCACATTGTTATTTGATTTCTATGAACTTAGAGACTAAGACATAATTGACTTCTCATGTAGCATCTCGAGAGGTTAACACTTCACATTGAATGTTGCAGAAAATTCAAAGATACATTAGTTGTTTTTATTTAGTCTTACATGCTTTCATATTTTGCTTTCAAATCCTCACTTAATTGCAATCACTGATATTCCTAAAGATCATTCTAAAATAAATTAATTTAATCATGTTTCAAAATTGAATGGTTGAAGGTTTAATGAGTATAATTACTGAGTTACCTTTTGCATACCTTACTTAGTTTTCTAGTTCATTAAAGTGTAATTGGTTACTTAACACTATATCAAGAAGATCACACTTCATAATTGAATATTGGAATTAAATGAATATACATTAGATGTTTTCATTGCATTCTTTGCTTACTATTCTAGGATATTAGAAGTTTAAGTTGAGACAGTTACTTAACATCATCTCAATAAGGTCATACCTCATAATTGAATGCTGAAGTAACCTGAAGTACATTAGTTGATTTCATTTTCTGTCTTTACTTTCGAGCACTGCAATTTCAATCTTAGCAAGCATTGCAATTTCATTCTTAGCTTTAAGACTTAAATCCATGGAATAGAGCTAATGATAGGATAAAATAGATGCTTTGTTTTCCAAATTAGGTCTTAACTAGCCAACAGATTTTGGTTTATTTTTATGAAAATTAGATTAACTTAGGAACACTTCTTTTTATTCCTTCTTAAAATTCATTAGATTCATTTAAATATTTTCATAGTCTTAAATTTAAAATTTTTAGACATCAAAGAACAAAAACCCCCCAAAACAATATAAAATACAAAACAAAAAAATAAGAGAAATGTTAACTAAGCACATACAGAAAGGTTAACTAAGCACATACAGTGCACCACACTTCATCAGTTTACTAACCCTAGTCGATAATTTATGTTAGCAATTTAGGACACTAAATTGACTAAACACCATGTCTCGAATTTTCAATATTATTCTTCGTTTCCCCGAAATGTCCAACGCAAAACTGTCACTTGTTATTCCAACGAATTTCTGAGTTGGAATATTTAATTATGAACTGAAGATCGGATTTGGAATCTGAAAGAGATCTTAGAGGCTAAAATCGTGAGTTATAACAAATTGATTAATAAATCATCATTTACAAAATAATTCATAATAATATTCAATTTATTAAAAATAAAGGAGAATAAATATTACTTATCTATAAGAGCATAAATAATTATGAATTGGGAATAAATGATAAATAATATGATAAAAGAATGGTATAAATGGATGAAATATATGTTAAGAAATGGTAATAAGAATGACAATTTAGTGGCCCAACATCTCCCCCAAACTGAACATGTTGCATGTCTTCATGCAACCCAATGCCTTTGTTGCGCCCAGTATGACCCCGATGTCAAGTATGTCATGTCCTCAAAAAATAACAAATTTTATTTTTGCTAATGTCGGCCAAAGCATTAACCTAATCTTTAATTTTATATAATTTGAATATTTAGATTATATATAACTTTTTAAACTTATGAATGGGCAGATAGTAAATTATTTCAACCATTTAATAATTGCTTTATTCTATAGGTGAATTTTAATGAATTATAAATTTACCTTTAACAAAAAAAATTACCACATTGAATTTCCAAATTAAGTAAAATTTTAAACATCTTTACTCTTTACTAAAGTCAATACCATTTCCTAAATCAATGGAAAAGAGTTAATTCAACACAAATAATCAAAATCCAAAATCTTTTAATATTTCTTTTAATTAAATATTTGTAAAATAAATCTTTAAAAAGAAAACCCATGTTCTATGGATAAATTGAAACCTTTAAAGATATAAATATTTCCCCATCAAAATTGCAATATTTCAAAATTAAAATAAATAAAAATCTAAATAAACAGGAGGTATGGTAAATAAATAAAACCTATTTTTAAGAGCTATGGTAAATAAATAAAAATATATATAAACTAGATGTATGGTAAATAAATAAAAACTTCTTTTTATATTTACTCCATAAACCTTTTTATATTTAAAAAACTCAAAAACTAGGTTGTTTTAGATGAATCCTATGGGATGAATACCATGGGACAAATTAATATTGATACCATGGGCTAAATACCATGAGCCAAATACCATATTTATAAAAGAAGTAAGGTAAATAAATAAATATAAAAAAGATTTAAAGAAGTATGGTAAATAAGTAAATATAAAATAGGTATAAAGAGGTAAGGTAAATAAATAAAAATATTTCAATATGATTATGGATAAGAATCTAATTATATAACAAGCCTATGGGCCAAATACCATAGTAAATAAAAAAGGTATGGTAAATAAATAAAAATATAAATAAACCAGACGTACGTATGGTAAGTAAATAAAACTTCTTTTCATATTTACTCCATAATATGCTTTATATTTAAGAACACTCAAAAAATAGGTTTTGTTTAGATGAAGCCTATGGTCCAAATACCATGAGCTAAATTATAATTAATACCATGCAAAAAAAAATTATTAACCTTAATATAATATTAAAATATTATTATTATTATTAAATTTAATACTCATATTAATATATTATAATATTAATATTATTAAATTTAATAAATTCCTATTAATACAATATTAAATTTATTATATTATAATGTTTATTGTGCCGAGAGGCCCAATCTACAGCCCAGTATGACCCCGATGTCAAGTATGTCACGTCTTCAAAAAATAATAAATTTTATTTTTGCTAATGTCGGCCAAAGCATTAACCTAATCTTAATTTTATATAACTTGAATATTTAGATTATATATAACTTTTTAAACTTATAAATGGGTTGATAGTAAACCAGCCTAGATCCATCTTAACTCTGGATCTATCAAGCGTCGAGAGGGATCAAATCTCTATAAGTGCAAACCCCTTTTTTGAGTGCAAATCTTGAGGAAATGTTTGCACCTCGAGAGATTTGATCCCTCTCGGCACTTGATAGATCCGGAGTTAAGATGGATCTAGGCTGGTATTAACCAAGTTGTAGTACAATAATCAAAATGTCACTCAAGCACATGATATTGATGGAAGAGAAGGCTTATTTCCCCAAATGCTTCCTTAAAACAATCATATATAAAGTTGCAACAAAGTATGATACAAGTAAATACAAACTTCATTACAAACCAGATTTTGTTGAAATTTTGTAAGAAAATCAAATCAATGCAATGAACAGATTTCAATATGTCAGCAAAATGGTTGTAGGTAATAATGCATGATTTTTTTTATTTTTTTTAATTTACAAATTGGTTTAGCTTGAAAATTTATGGGCTTAATGATGCCTCTTTATTGTCCAAAAATCACAAGAATCCACTTAAGAGTTTTAAGGATATACACAAATCAATTTTAGGATTGTATACATTAAATGAGGAATAAATGAGAAATCATTCATCATGCATAGAAACCCTTCCCCCAAACTGGAGAATTAGCATGCCCTCGTGCTACATTAGAAAACAAATTGAGGTGGTTGCTACAATCATGGCTGAAATGTTTGTTTGGTGTATAACAACATGGAATAAGGAAGATTTTGAGAATGAATAAGGAGATTGATGGATGGTAAAGAATATTAATGGCATGTTCATGATAATGAAAGTAACACTCCCCCAAACTGAAATATTTTGTCTCTGAAAAATGGGAAGTGGTAAAGAAGGGGAAATAATGATTCAAAAATATAGGTGAATAATGCTCAATGGTTTTTCATGACATTCTCCTAAAATTTTAATAAATAAAAAAACTGATACTATTTTACCTCAAGTTTTACCTCTGTAAAAATGTGGAATGACATTTTGGATTGACATTTGTTTGAAGTTGATGCAAGCTGAGCTGATGCTAAAAGTGATGCAGAAGGTGGAAGAAATGCAAGATGAAAAAAAAAAGCAATCAGGAAGTGTAGCAGTGCTTCCTTACACCAAACTAATTAACTTCCCTGTCATCTATAAAACATCTCATGAGTATCCTTAATCAGTAATTCATCACCTCAATTACCTCATTACATATAAAAGTGACATAATCATATTGTGAATGGCATGGGTTAATAATGGATAAGAAGAGAAAATATGCATTCCTTATACCCATAAGCTTTGGTTGTTATCAGCACAGAAATTATGCTTCTCAAGGTCTGTCCAATTACCTGGGATTCAAAATCAGAATTAGGCCTTTTTATTCCACATCAAAACAATAGTGGTGTTGTTAAGCTATGAATAAATGGTGACTAATTGGGCAAAGAAACTATCTTTGGCTAAAGATATGATACTTGTAGAATAAAGGAATGATAGATTAGATGATACAAAATGTCAACTATCAAATATCCTAAAAGTTTCATCCTTGACATATAAAGTAAATATTTATAACTCAATAATCGATATAAACCATAACGACCATCATCTAAGAACCGATTAAATATTACCATGAACCATGAGTTCTGGAAAACCTTGTATATGCAATAGTCAGATTTATCAGAAATTGGATTTGAGAAAACAAGGTAACCAAGTAGATTATAGTATTAAATTAACTTTTATACCATAGGCATAGCCACTGCTGCCAACAGGTGTCCATAGCCTAGACAGGGATGCCTTTTTAACCCATTGAGATGCCAGTGTCCCATCTATTAGAAATAAGTACATAGTTACAAAAAGTCTTTCAATTTACTTAGATGTCAACTGAAGATCATTGTTCCAGCATGGTAACCAGTTAATAACAATGCCATTCACGAGAGCTAACAAAAGTGAAAAATTTGTCTCGTGATGAGACCTCTTGTCCTTCATTTTTATGACCGAAGGCCATTACTGTGGCTTGTTGACCAGTAGTGGTAATGTCACTTTATTAGGACCTATGATCATGGTATGTCGGCTCGTGATGAGACCTCCTATCCTCTAGTTGACTATTTATATTTAGAATTCAACTATGGTTATTTTTAATCAATAAAAGATTACTTAATAGATGGGGTGGCAGGTCAGCTCCTTAAGAACTACGGATGGTGTAAAAATTTGTGTAGTAACTATTTTCAACTTTGATAGTTTTGCTTCTCAAAAAATAATAACCTTCAAATGACAACTGATAAATATATTTTTAAGTGTTGAGATTGGGATTGAAGAACAGTTCAATAGATAATGGCGGAAATATTTAAATACAATTTTGTGGTCATCATCATAAATTTTACAAGATCGAAGACTTGACCCATTAGGAAAGTTGAAAGCTGGCATGATGAAATCATCTTTGCATATTTGTTCCTTAAAAATAAGATTATGTTAATAGATAAACAAAGATAAATTTACTACCCAATCATTATGTCAAAGAGAGCCTAGACCACTAAAAGTATTTCCCATTCACTAAAGAGAAAACAAATCAGAAAGACCTTCATATGTTGAATTCAACATGAAAATTGGCCAACAACAATAGTTGTGATGTGGTAACAACAACCATGACTTAGGTAATAACAAGGGAAGAGAAAAAAGAACAATGTTAGGAAGGTGACATGAAGGAGGATTAGTCACTTTACAAAATAATGAGGAATTAAAGGTGAATCATTTCTGACAATACTTTCCATAATAATCATCTTTATTACTAAATACGAGACCTTCCCCCAACTAAAGTCTGTCTGTCATCATTCATAGTTGGTCATGTCATAAATAAAATACCAATTAAATCCATGGAGTCGGTCGAGGATATACCTGGCAACTTACCTTGGTTGAGTAGCAACACCAAGTACTTAGAAAAATATCACCATGGAGTAACATCACCAGAGAAGTAACAACATTAGACACTTAGAAATTTTTTTGGAGTAACAACATCAGATACTAGAAAATTTTTCAGAGTAACAGCACCGGAGGAGTAACAACAGTGATGGAGTAACAACACCGATAGTGTAACAGCACTGACATTGTAACAACAATGATGGTGTAACAGCAGCGACAAAGTCACAATAGTAATGGAGTAACAACACTGACGGTGTAACAGCAGTGACAGAGTCACATCAGTAATGGAGTAACATCACTAACGGTGTAACAACAGTGACAGAGTAACAACATTGACGGTGTAACAGCGGTGACGAAGTCACAACAGTAATGGAATAACAGCACTAACAGTGTAACAACATCCAACACTTAGAAAAAATTTCCAGAGTAACAACATCATGAAAATTAAGAACCCGCTTCTTTTATTTTGAGAGAAAAACATAGATGTGACCTTGAAGTAAACAATACTTGAAGCATAAAAACATGAGATAAATTAGAAAATAAACGACTCTTTATTGAAAACCAATAAATAAATAAACAACTTGAGTTACAATGGTTATGATTTTTGTTGCAGCAATGTTGTTTGTGAATGGTAAATGAATGGAAAAATGCTTTTTCGGAAATGACTTTCTTCAAATGGAAATCAATTCCTCATTTATCATGTTATAAATCCATTAAGTGATGAAAAATATTCATGTTGTTTTCTCGCATGAGGAAACGTCTTTGGAAATGTTCTCATTTCATTATCATTGTCTTCAAAAATCACTTGTTCATAAATTGACCTCATTTATTCTCCTGGGACCTGCAAAAAAAGAGCATCTACCTGCAATAAAACATAAAATCATGGAAGAAGAGAGATGTGTGGGCTCTCCTAATTCAATACATATGAAAAAAAATAACAAGTATTTACTCTGTAAAACAAATCCACAGAAATATAAACAAAGAAAAATTATTACCTGTGGTAGAGTGGTGGCCAACCATACTAACCAATAGTGTTTCAATCATAAATTCTTTATTTTTCGTCCGATTTGAGTGATTCCAAAGCCAAATGAAAGTGAATTCAGTGATATGTATCCACTAGAAATAGGTTTTAAAAATTTTATGTAATTGTATGTTAAATTTTCTTAGAGCAACCTGCACAACAGAGTCATTTTTTATTTTCCATCTCATACCAACAGTTGATATTTTAAGCATAACTTTTTCATTTGATAACGGATTGAACTAATTAAAAATGGAGATTTAATTATATTCCTGTAGCTATCCCCAATAGTAATATTTTTTTAATGAAATAATAATTTATGGGTCAAATATGCTAGTGAACAGCCAGGAAAACATAGTTCCAAGTGTGCCGATTTACGATAAACAATTAATATTGTGGTCATAACTTTCTCATAAAATATCGAAATAAAGTGATTCAAGTTGCATTTTAAACTTGATTCATAGGGTAATATCCCATAGAAATAGGTTTCCAAAATCTAGTCATTTAGGCCTCCAAAAATGGACTGTCCCAACTCTATTCTTGAGCTGTCTACTAGACATCCTGTCATTGTTTTGGTCATAACTTTTTTGTTTCAAATCCAAATCGAGTGATTCAAATTGGGTTAGAAAGTAGACATAAAGGGCTATGTAGGATAGAAATATGTCTTGAAAATATTTCCATTTGGTCCCTCAAAACATTACTGTCTAGATTGTTTTTCCAGAATTTTCATCAAGCCCGCAAGCCATAAGATATGATAATCAATGAATTTTTCCAAGAAAGTGATCAAAATTAATATGAGTGTTTGTAGAAATTTCATTTTCAAATATAACACATCTACATACATAAATAAATTTGAATATTTATCACCGATGTCAAATTTCACAGCATGTTGCAACAAAAACAATTATTTTTACATATAAAGAAGTTTATTTATTTATGCCTTCATTTATTCTATTTTCTACACTACACTATTCTACCTTGAAAAATAAAATACACTTACATATAGGGGTACCTCCAATGAAGCCATTTTCAAAATAAAGTTTCAAGTATGTACATACCCATAATTGAAAGATGTATGCTAATAAGTATGAGGGTATGAGAGACCAACTTCCATGTTAAGGATGGTGCCAAGAATTGCTTAAATATGGAGTGATGTTGCGAGCAAACAATAGAGTGAAACTAGTCTTCAATATAGTCTTGATTTCTCATAGTTGTTATATCGTGAAGTTCTTCAATTGGATTCCAGATTGTGTTGATGCTTTGTTCCTTGACCTCATCCCATGAATATTTGGGGCTTTTTAGAGTGGGGGTGTTTGTGGATTGTTCTATCGTCCTACTGGTACACATGAACCATATATGTATCAATTCATCCTACAAGTGCTTCAGTTTCTACAACGATGAGCCCGCTCAAGTTTGTTAGAGCGATGCATAAGTTCTTACCTCTCGTCTTACCGCCCAAAAACTGTATAGTTGAAGACACCCTAAAGAAAACATCCAAAAATTCACACTTCTAAGTGTCCCAACAAGACATTGGTGAGGCCGATAAAGTCTGTTAGATCATTAAGTAGGTTCTTACCTCTCGTCTTAGCGCCCAGCAATTATGTCGTTATAGACACACTAAAAAAATGCCCAAAAATTCACACTTCTAAGTGTCCCAACAAGACATTGACAGGCCCGCTCAAGTTTGTTAGAGCACTGTGCAGGTTCTTACCTCTCGTCTTACTGCCCAGCAATTGTGTCGTTGGAGACACACTAAAAAAAAAAACCCAAAAATTCACACTTCTAAGTGTCCCAGCAAGACATTGGTGAGCCCACTCAAGTTCATTAGAGCACTGCGCAAGTTTTTACCTCTCATCTTACTACCCAGCAATTGTGTCGTTGGAGACACACTAAAAAAGCACATAGAAATTGCACCTCTAAGTGCCCTAGTGTAGCATTTGTGAGCCCACTCAAGTTCGTTAGAGCGTTGCGCAGGTTCTTACCTCTCGTCTTATTGCCCGGCAATTGCATACTGGGTACACTCTATCTTCTAAGAAACAACTCTGGTTGATTGGATCATCACTACCATCCCCAGAAACGGCACCAAAATGTTGGGTTTTATTAATCACTATTAAATGACTAAAACAGTACACATAAATTATCAATCCAGGGACGTCTTTTATTTCAATAACAGTTGCACTGCCTGTGCCGATACACCCAACCAGAAGCAAATCCAAATAAAGGAAATCGTTGTTGAAGTAAATGTTGGAAGTAAATCACTCATGCAGAAATAAAATAATCTACAAGACTATGATCACACCTTAATTAATCTGTACCTAGAATGCCACACACTATTACCCAACTGGTATCTCTGATCTCATATCTGTAACAACATATAAAACACTGGAATTGAAGCAGATCTATTCAGAGCTAAAACAGCAGCAACAACACTTCCACTGATACATAAAAAAAATAAGAAATAGATATATACACAGCTACTTTAACCGCTGCAATCCTTGCTAAAGAGGAGGGCCCTTCCTCCCTAGCAGGGCACAGGAAGATAAAGAACTTAACGAAAACTAAATCAGATAACACATGTAACAGCAACAAAATATTTATGTATTATGATGATTGAAAGTTACAGAGTCAAGATGATGATCTCCCTCTCCTCTCTCTCTGATTTGTGTTCTTTAAATATACAAGATACAAAAGGGAAATTTCCAACCAAATAATTACAAAATCAAAGAGATCTTTCCACCATGATTCAGCTGTAACAAGTCGAATCTGATTATTGCAATTGAGGAAATTTGGAAAATGGCCACAACAGAAAATTTGTGAATATGTCTTTTGAAGAACCTTGTGTTTCTCCCAATGAAGACTGAATTGTGGAAAACTGGTCAAGAACAAACTAATTTGGTCAGTTCTGCACAAAACCCGTGTCTTGGATTTTCATTATTCTTCTTCCTTTGCCCGAAATGTCCAACGTAAAATTGTCACTTGTTATTCCATGGAATTTCTTATTTGGAATATTTAATTATGAACTAAAGATCGGATTTGAAATCTGAAAGAGATATTGGAGGCTTAAATCTTGAGTTATAACAAATTCATTAATAAATTATCATTTACAAAATAACTCATAATAATATTCAATTTACTAAAAATAAAGGAGAATAAATATTACTTATCCGTAAGAGCATAAATAATTATGAAATGGGATTAAACGATAAATTATAATAAATAATGTGATAAAATAATGGTAGGAATGGATGAAATATATGTTAATAAATGGTAATAAGAATGGCAATTTAGTGGCCCAACAACAAGCTAAAAATCGCCATGTCGACAGTGTTCGAGGTGAGACAGTTTTCAAGTTTCCTTTGATTAACAACCGAGGTGGGAACAAGTTTGTTTCTTCAAGGACAGCTTGATGGTCTGCAAATTCTATGAAATTGCAGCATGACAGTGTCTATAGCAGCAAGACAAGGTCTCAAGAATCGAGGGAAAAGATTAGTTTTTATGAAAAGCTCAAATTGTCCAAATTAGCAAAATTCGAGTGGATTGACATTGGAAGCGTGAGGGAACTATACCCTCATCCACATGTTCAGTAATGAAAGATATTTTGGGGTCCAAAGGCTTCCAGTGGGGAGGAATGATCAGGTGCTCAGATTTATGCTCAAAAATCAAAGTTCTCAGAATGGCTCAAAACCTGAACAACCATGTAGTTCTCGTTGTTCTTAATTTGGTGCACTTTGTTTTGAACGAAATGGACTTTGTATACTCCTAGAAATGAGTTTTGTTCTCTTTGATAACCATGCAAAAAACTGATGACTCAGAGCCCAGTCAATAGTCTGTGCTGCTGATGTGGCATGCTGACTGGGCAGGGTCAAAGATGGTCAGTGTTCTTCATCAAATGAGGGATTTCCAAGTGGAAGTATCTTACTGGTTCGAATTTGTGGTGATTTGGAAAATTATGATTGGTTTCGGAAGGGCCAATGGGGAGAGGAAATGTGGCTTAGCCTAGGGCCGCCACCTACCCCCCCCCCCCACCTTGGTGTAAAAATTTTGGTTGAAGACCAAATGGAGGCGTCGGGGTTTGACCCCATGACCTCCCATGCAATACGCACACCATTTACCATTCCACCAATGCACAAGATCTTAACCATATAACCATTCCACATATATTTAAAGTTTAATAACGTTGTCAATGGGGGGAGAGGGGGCCAACCCCCAATATACGTGACCAGCACCTATGACCACAAGTGGAGCCTAAACCTTAAGCGTGGATGTTAAACATTAATATGAGTTTATTAACACGTTAATCCTCATTTATTATTGCTAAACTAAATTATCCACTAAGCACGAGTTTAAAGGTTAAATGTGCTTAATTAGCACTAACTGCTCTTAATTAACGTTAATGCAGGTTATTTTAATTAAACCAGATTAGTTTGGCGATCCGCCAGATCTGTCAAAACTACTAGTTTTAGCGCCAACTAACAGAATTTAGCTCCAATTGGCTAAATTTAGGCTATAAATTGTGGAGATTTTGGAAAAGGTCATAAATTTTGGAGTTTTCAACCAAATCGAGAGAAGAAAGAGGCTAGATGACCATTTTTGGGCATTATGGACTCATTGGTGCAGGTTTCAGGAGCAGAAAAGTATTGTAAACACATATTTTTGAAAATTTGAGCATAATATAGAGGCCCAAGCCATGGAAGTTGGACCAAGGAGATGTAGCCCAGGAGTGGTGAAATCCTTCATCAAATCCCTATGTTGATGTATTATATGGTGATGTACTGCAATTTTATTTTTTGTTGTTCAACCTTTATTTTATGTTAAATTGTTCATAAAATTAACATGAAAAACACTCATGAGACTCAATAACTTGTAAGAGAACTTGAACCCTTAAGCACTTGGTTTAAAAATGTGAAAGAGGAATTAGCACATCATAACTAACATACTTCATTCAGATCAACCTCAAATATTACAGGCATATATGAAGAAGGAAAAAGGTTGATTTCATGGTTTCGAGGAGAGAAGAACTAATATTCCCTGGTAAAAATAACCCCAAATTATTCTGGAAGGAGCTCCAACCAAGAAAGGTGAAAATTGAAAACAACATTATAGCTTATAAATTATTCGACTATGCAGGAAAACTATATGAGAAATATACCAAGGTTGACCCTCTTCCCCTGTTCAACACTGATACTAAACTCTTCACGGTGTAAGAGGTATATATGGGTATCAAGAAGTTGGGTGTTGGAAAAGCAAAATACTTAGTTGAACTCCAAGAAGAGTACCTAAAGTGAGGCTTGAAAATTATTGCACCTCACATCACAAAAAATTTCAACAACATCATAGAACAAAGGTTCCCCACAGATTGGACAACTAGTATGGAAATACCTCTTTTCAAGAGTGGTGACGTACATAATCCTTCCAATTATAGGACCAAAAGATAAACCCCTTGTTTGTAAATTTATTTGTAAGCATGTTAGAAAATAAAATCAGCAAGTGGGCAGAAGAAAGATATAAATGTACTAAAGGTAAAGCAGGTTTTAGACCTAAAAATTCCATAGTTGATCATGGTATAACTTTAATACATGTCATTGAAAAAATTTGGGAGAAAAAAGAAGAAGACTTTTGTTGCTTTTTTTTATTTCAGAAAAGCCTTTAACACAGTTCCTAGAGATAAGCTTTGGCACAGAATGGAGGAACTCGGGGTTCCCAGGCATTTGAGAGCAGTTGTGCATAGGTTGTATGAAGAGGTGAAAGTAAAAATTATAACTTCAGTAGACATTTCTAAAAGTTTTAGAAGCGATATCGGGGTCAAGCAAGGTTTTCCATTGTCTCCTACTATTTTTGGCTTATATATCAACAAGCTTGAAGAGAGGATAAATTCGCAAAGGGGCGACAATATCCATTTGGTAAAGTTCGTTATAAGGCTTCTTTTGTACATAAATAACCTTATTCTGATTGCTAAATCTGCTCTTGGTTTGCAAGATCACTTACTTTCCCTTGAGAATTTTTGTAGAAGGGTGGGGATGCAAGTCAATATTAGAAAAACTAAATTAGCGGTTTTCTATAACAAAAGAAATCATAACCAACATAAGTTTTATTTTTAAGGCAACATTCTAGAAGAATTTTCGAATTACAAATGCCTCAAAATTGACTTCAGCATAAATCTAAGTTGGGATAGATGTAGAAATAAAAGAGCTTTGGGGGTTTGGAAAGCATTCTACGCTTTTCAAAACAGGTGTAGAGAGACAAAGTTATGGAACTAGAAAACCACTCTAACTCTTTTTGGGATTTTAATGATTTCGGTGATTCTCTATAGTTGTGAACTGTGGGCCAGCAGTACATCCAAGATGCAATGGAAACAAATTCAGAAAATTCATAAGAGTTTGATTTCAAACAAATTAAAAATTAAAAGTGAAGTTTCTTATGCTATCTTGTTAAGTGAAACAGGAGTTGCTCCTATTGAAGCAATTTATATGGTGCGAGTCATAGGGTATTTTTAAAAAAATTAGGAAAAATGGAAGAGATCAGATGGTCTAAGGTTGTGTTTAATGAAATATTGTGCAAAAGAAAAAAGACTTGGATGCGACACAATAACAAATGGTTTAGTAAATGTGGTATTTGCTTGAACATGTGTCCCACAAATAGTAAAGAGATAAAAACTTTTGTTATGGATAATTTCCACAAACGTACTTGGGAGAAGGAGCTAGCGAGAAAGAAGAAGTACTATATTGAAGAGTTTAATCCCACTCATAATAATCAACAAAAAACGTACGTAGGGGCCAATATTTCTTGAAGAGCCAAAATTCTTATTGCTCAATTAAGGATTAATTCTCATCAACTCCATTTTGAAATAGGGTACTGGAAAAGACCAAAATAAGTGTGGGGGGAAAGAGTGTGTATTTTTTACTCTTATGGAAAAGTGGAAATAGAAAAGAATTTCATTTTATAATGTGAGGCCTTCAAAGATAACAGGGAAAGTTATGTAGATATTTTGGCAACTAGCTCTTGGGATAATCTATTTAGTGAGGGTTTTGTTGAGAAGATGGGAGCGTTTATAGTGAGACTTCATAGGAAAAGGGCCAAATACAAAAACCAGATGGAAACACAATCTATCCCATAGGATATTTTTACCCTCGTGGACGCTAAAATAATTTCATTTCATTTCATTTTCATGAATTATATGTCGAGTGTTCATACCTTTATTCCAACAAAATTTTGTATTCCTCTTTTCAATTTATGAACTGGTACAACGACCACTATGATCATCCTTCTCATCCAATAGAATGTGAGAGTCATAGAGCCATTCTTTATCAACACATGGCATTTATCTATTTTATCTGGTGTTAAATCGCTTTGTAATCGTGTGGAAACATTATTTCTCTTTGTAGTGCCATCCACAACATTTTATTAACACCTTACCACATATGTCAACTTTTTATATGCGACTTGAGGGGAAATATAGTTGATACCATTCTTTATGATTTGTTAACCTCCTTAATTCGATCTAGGTTCTCTCAACTGTGATTTAGTTTTTAGCTTGTTTTACAATCAATTGGGATAACCCCTTTTTCAACTAGTTATCTTTCATGTTCCTTTTGCAACAATTGGAAACAATTCCACAATTTTGTTTCTAACACACACATTCAAGTTGAATATAACATTATTTTCTATTACTTGGTGTCATGTGAATCATTTATTCTCTTCTTTGTCCCAAAGAAGAAAAATATATGAGAACCTATATAATTTGTAACATATTTAAATGTCTTTTCACAAGTGATATGTCTCTTATTTGGATCCAACTTGTAGTTTTGATATAATCATGGATTCTTCAAAATGCAACACTTCTCTTTCTTTTAGGGCCAATTTCAATATATCTTTAGACATAATTTTTAATTTTTCCTTAAGTTCCTTTGGGGCTATCTTTGTGGGGTATATCCGTTAATATATAACTCTTCTTTCTTGGGCGATATAAGGATTCTTTGACTGCCACAAGAATTCATCGAATGAGGTCTTATTTCCATGCTTCAAGAGGCTACTCCAATGACCTTCAACAACAGGTGGATTTCTTCAAGGCATGATCATAACTGTCACATGTACCATCCCTCAAAGACTCCAAAGTAGTGAAGTTCATCGCGCATATAGGAGCTTTGAAGGACTATCATACATGACCAAACTATTGAATTTGAATCTTGGGAGGCACTCCAAACCCTAGGCTAGAGGATTGTCGAGGAATTAGCTTCATAAGATCACTTTTGGGCTAAGAAACCAAGAATGGGGTTTTGTACCCAAAGGTGTGGGGTCAAAACCATGAGTATATTTGATGACTTGGCACATGGAAATGAAAGAGCACACTTAAAGGAACAAGGCGCAACTTCAAAGTGGAGATATTAATTTTTATATGTTTATGTGGCTAAAAATGTCTTACAAATCAAGTCGTCCTTAGCATAAGTGATCCCCCTTGATGAGTTAGAAAACACCCTAAGTAAGAGTATAAATAGGATTGAGGAGGAGCCTCATTCCTCAACCAAACATGGAATTTTTTCCTCAAGTGAAGTCTAAAATAGCAGGTCGAATATTCTCAAGGAGCTGAAGCCATAATAGCATAAGATAAGGAGAGAAGGACAACAATTTCAAGTTTTCTCTTGTGATTTTCTTGGGCATCGTTTGGGAAGAAAAAGGTAGTGAGGATAGGAGGTCCTGTGGAAGACTAGGCCAAGAATTTTATGGATTGTTCTGGGCACAAAAAAATGGTAAATTATATGTTGCGGGGTGTGGTATTTTGTTGTGGTTGCAGGTGGGAAGAAGGCTTATTTTGGGAGGCCGAGTAGTCTACTAGGCTTCCTAATATAGGCCACAATCGTCTCCAGCAAGAGTGTAACAAAAGGAGGTTTTTGGAGTGATAAAAAAATGTTCTTGTACATTTTCAGGATGCCCTAGATAAGGTCAAGTTTGATAGATAAGTCTGATCCGGATCTAAAGTATTTTCGATGGTTGGAAGAGGACATCTTCAAGGAGGAAAGGTGCAAGATTGGAGTCATAGTTCAAGATAGTTTGTTGGGCACCTTAAGGTTGTTAGTAGGGCAACAAGTAGGTGACCCAAGTAGCCCTATATCAATTAGAAAGAATGATTTTGACAGTTGTAAGGAGGGTGACATTTGGTGAGCTCAATGACTGATATTTGAAGGAAAAAAGAAGGAGGTCAAAGGATAATTTTAACTAGCCCAAGTTCATTGTTATAGAAGGGATTTTGACAATGATAAGTGGAAAACCTCCATGACCTAAGTGTGTCTTCATCAGGCATCACAAGAAGGCACTAGTGGGAATAAGTCCCTGAGAGTTGTGTCCTTGAAGGACAAAGGATCAAACAGTGGCAAAGAAGTCCCAAATGTGTAGAATTCTTCAAGGAAAAAGGAGCAACAACTGGGCATATGTGAAGACCCAAGGCGTTGAGAAATTGATGGAAAAATGATCAACTATAAGGCAGATTGGAGTTGTGTTTAGTGACATAAAGGATTTGGTTCATTAATAGAGGCAGGTTGGTGTTGCTACATATTGGAGCCAAAGGATTGGGCATGAGGTGTGTTCAAGATACAACCAAGAGGAGTTGAGAGAGTGTGCTACATCATCCAAAGAGTTAGTGTATCTTGTTCGAGTAGTTTGGTTGTCATAGTTTTTGACACCAAATCCCTATTGTAGTTTTGTATTAGTGGATGTATGAGGGAAATTACCCCTGGTACTAGAGCCCTAAAAAATTGTATTACAGTTTTTTAATATAACGAAGTTGGGATGTTAAAAATTATAAAAAGTTGTCTATATTGTGCATGTGTTGATTTACTGTTGTATTTTGTTCTACTATGCAAAGTAGTTTGTTGTGACACTTGGATTGGTAGTGCTAGTGATTTTAAGATTCTAACCTAAAGTCTAGTATCGTAGAAAACAACATGGTATCTGAGCCACTTTGAAGATCCAATGAATTAAAGTGTGCACGACGAAGCAACTTAGAGGGAGTTGAGATTGTCTAGATCATGGAGCAGAGGGTTCAACTGAAGACATGGATATGTGGTCTTGACTGACTTGTAAACGAGATTGGTTGAGACTTCTAATGGATCGATGGTGAGCCTAGTGAACAAAAATTTGTTGTAGGGAAGATTGTTGATCATGGAATTCCTATGAATTTCCATTGATCATTAGGACAACTTGAGGATTTCTTTGCCATGGACTTGATTGGTATGATCAAGATTGCTTCATGTGATGGATTTCATGTTGGCAAGATAGTTTCTTTTTTAGATTATGATGTTTCATATCCAATATTGGAGGGATGTGAATGATTTTTGTTTGATCCAAGAGGATGAGTTCTTGCAAAACTGATTTGTAGTGATGATGTCCCATGTTTGACAACAACTCGGACGAACCTTGTAGGACACAAAATCAGTATCAGGTTGAGTCAGTAGAGATCATATAGACTCATAGGGAGTCTATCTTAAGAGGGAGCAGCCCTGTGGAAGTTTTGGTGTCTTCAAGTTCAGATGATATGAGGCAAAGGCACTACCAATATAGCATGTTTCATTCAAAAGAGTATGTTACAGTGGTGGATGTCGGATGAGATAGTGTTATCGATGATGTTGATGGATACTTCTTAGTGTTAGAAGTACATCCCTCGCTAATAGGGAGTGTTGATATTTGTAGCTTGGGAGGTTCTCCAAACCCTAGGCTATAGGGTTGTGGAGGAATTGGCTTCATAAGATCACTTGTGGGCTAAGAACCCAAGCATGGGGTTTTGTACCCAAAGGTGTGAAGCTAAAACCATGAGGATATTTGATGACTTAGCTCATGGAGATGAAATACCACCCTTAAAGGAGAAAAGGAAACTTCAAGCACCATGATATCCCTTATCAAAGTGGAGTTATTAATTTTTATATTTTTATGTGAGTGCAAATGTCTTAGAAATCAAGTCAACCTTAGCATAAGTGATCCCTATTTATGAGTTAGAAAACACCCTAAGGAAAAGTATAAATAGGATTGAGGAAGAGCCTCATTATTCACCCAATCATGGAATTTTTTCCTCAAGTGAAGTCTAAAATAGGAGGTTTAAAATTGTTAAGGAGTCACAACCCTGGCAGCCTGGGCGAAGGAGATAAGGATGAATGTTTCATGTCTATTTTTGTGATTGTCTTGGGCATGGTTTGGGAAGAAAAAAGGAAAAGAGGATAGGCGTCCTGAGGGAGACTAGGCCAAGAATTTTGTGGGCTTTTATGGGCACAAAACAATGGTAAATTATCTATTGTAGGTTGTGGTATTCTGTTTTGGTTTCAAGTGGTAAAAAGGCTTGTTTTGGGAGGTTTAGTAGTCTACTAGGCTCCCTAAGATATGCCACAATCATCTCCAACAAGAGCGCAACAAAAAGGAGGTATGGAGAGTGATAAAATAATGTTCTTGTGAAGTTGTAGGATGTCCTATATAGGGGAAAGTTCCATAGAGAAGTTTGACCCAAATATGAAGTATTTTGGATAGTTAGAAGAGAACGTCTTCAAGGAGGAAAGGTGCAGGATTGGAGTCCTAGTTCAGAACAGTTTGTTGGGAACCTTAAGGTTGTTAGGAGGGAATAAAGTAGGTGACCCAAGTAGCCCTAGATCAGTTTACAAGAAGGATGTTGACACCTATAAGAAGCGTGAAGTTTGGTGAGCTCAGTAACTGATGTTTGAAGGATGAAAGAAGGAGGTCAATGGAGAAGTTTGACTAGCCCAAGTTCATTGTTGGAAAAGGAATTTTGATAGTGATATGTGTCAACCCTTCATGCCCTAAGTGTGTCTTCATCGAGAAACACACAAAGGTACTAGTGGGAAGAAGCCCCTAAGAGTTGTGTACTTGAAGGACTGAGGAGTAGCTAGTGGACAAGAAGTCCCAAAGGTGTTAAATTCTTGAAGGAAAAAGGAGCATCAAGTGGGTAGATGTGAAGACCCGAGGTGTTGAGTCATTGATGGGCATATGATCAGTTAGAGGGAAAATTGGAGCAGTGTTCAATGACCTAAAGGATTTGGTTCATTGATAGAGGCAGGTTGGTGTTGCTGCAAATTGGAGCCGAAGGACCAGGTAGGTTTGTTCAGGATACGACCAAGAGGAGCTGAGAGAGTGCAATACAACAACCAAAGAGTCAACGTATCTTGTTCAGACAGTATGGTTGTCATATTTGTTGACACCAAGTCCATGTTGTAGTCTTGTATTAGTGGATGTATGAGGGCCATTATCCTTGGTACGAGAGTCCTAGATAGTTATATAAAAATTTGTTAATATAACGAAGTTGGGTTGTTAAAAATTTTAAAAAGCTGTCTATATTGTGCACGTGTTGATTTAATGCTATATTTTATTCCACTGTGCAAAGTATTTTTTTGTGATACTTGGATTGGTAGCATTAGTGATTGTAATATTCTAGCATAGACTCTAGTATCGTGGAAAAACAACATAAACATAATTTGAATTAGTTGAATTAAGAGACATAGGATTTACAAACTTGAATGCTAAAGCTTTGGATGCACAATGGATGAGAGATTGCAAGAATAATTTAATTGGATGATCTAAATTCAAAAATATGGATTTATTAGGAATTCTAAAAGAAGCTTCAGAATGATATTGGAAATACAAAAGATAAATAAGTTTAAATGCCTTTTCTTGAAAATGATTTCAATGTTAAATGTGAATTCTTTGAATATCTACTCTTGAATTCATGACAGTGCATATACAAACTCTGCTCTCGATTCATAATCGAGAAGACCTGTGAGAATTTAAATCTTACATCACCATTAAATTATTTAAAATATGGAATCTAATAGCCAAGAATAAAGTTTTGGAGGTTTCATTAATTTGACAAAAGAAACTCAAGCTTGAAAACCAATTCAATCTTGTAGCATATGAACTAACTTAATGACTAAAATTTCATTGATGTAAAACACAATCTCCAACATGATGACGCAATAAATATGATTGAACTTGCCATGAAATGCTCAAGAGAATTCAAGCTAAGAGATTCACCTTATAGAATGAGGATCAAGGTAAAGCATGGATGACATTTTTTCTCGAACAATATAAAATCCATGCTTGTGAATTGTAATCCATGCTATGTTAATGTAAAGCTTTAAAAACATGTGAATGAAGCAACAGCTCCATAAAACACACTGCATTCAGAAGAACATAAACCAATATGAAGCAAGGTCTACATAGGAAATGTGCCTCGTGAAAACACTAAAAAATATAGTTCTCAAAGCTAACAAGGTCATATAAGGATCTAACCAATTCAAGACATGGGAATACCTATTAAAACCTTGAAAATCATAGGGGGGGCAAAAAATTGGGTATCCAAGCCAAAAAAATTGGGTGTGTTGTAGTAGCTACAACAATTGTATATAATTTTTCACAAGTATATATTTTTTTTAACAGAAATGAGTAGATTTGGTATTAAATATGTCTGGTCACAACAAAATACTCGGGAAATGTATACAATTATTTCCAAGGTGCATGTTCTTCAAAGGAGAATAGAAGAGGAAACCCAAAAATTCCAACTAGGAGGATACCACATACAAACATTTTTCTAGCCAGACTACAATTGTAGGCACGACAAAACTGTCCAAACAAAAAAACAACTTTACAATATGCGATCATAAGTCGTGGAGGAGGATTAATTGACATCTTATCTGATGAGAAACCTAAAGAGCTTATGGATGTGTTTCATTTTTCATTGATATTTCTCCAATATCACAATTCAACAAGTTGATAATGAATGGCCTCGATCTCATATTCTTGTTGGTTCACATTCACTTGGAGATTTTGCATTTATTCAACTAGTTGGAGGACAATATTTGACTGTTGATGAAATTTCCTTTGAAGGTCACCGCTCTCAGCATGAAAATTTAGAAGGTGGTGAGGAAATGAGTTGCATGTGCTGGTGCATCATGTGACAACAAGAATATAGCCCCTTTTCTCCATAAGGGTTAGGAAGTGAGCGAAGGAACTAAAAATTAGAGGCAACGGGCAACAAATGGGCCAAGATAATGGGCTTAAAGGGAAACATTGAACAAAAGGCAACAATGGAATTGAAATCTAAACAAGTGAAAGGGCACCTTCTAAAAACGTACGAGCCCAAAATTGAATGTAGCTTCTCCCTTGTCAACATCCCCAAATCAGGATCGTCTATGTTTAGAGAAAAAGAGGCAGGAAGCACACAGGGTGATGAAGGAGCCCCGAATTCTTTGGAGAGAACTATTGAACCGGCTTGAAAACCTTTAGAATTGACCGCTTGTACTTCCAAAAAAACCACTGAAATTCCAAAAAGGTGTAACAACCCTAGTGAAAGTTCCATGTAATAAAATTTAATAAAGACAAAATAATAACCAAGGGCATGGGAAATGTATTCCAAGTTGATTTGGGAAAAACATCCTACTGCGGGTGTTCACATGGTTTATTATGGCTATGGAAATTGGCAAAGACAATGCCTAAGGATTTGGAAAGGCAAAGTGGCATTAATTGGCATTTTATTTATGAAAATAATGGAAAATAGGAGAAAAGGGAGATGAAAGGTCACAGGTTGCATGCGAGGAGTAAAATAATAGAAAATGAAGAAAATATAGGCCTCATTAATGAAAATGATTATGTCGATCAGTTCATGGATTTTGTTCAATGCAGTTTTGGAGCTCTCAATACTCTCTCTCTCTCTCTCTCTCTCTCTCTCTCTCTCTCTCTCTCTCTCTCTCTCATACTCTTGGATACTTAGAGTTTTCTTGGAACACTCTTGGAAAGTGTGGCATACTTGGTGATTTGGAGCAAGAAAGCAAAGGAAGAGCAGGAAAGCGCAAGAGGATATTGGGATCATCAGCTACAACAAGTTTTGATTACAGGTACTGAGTTGCATGTATGTTTTCCTCACTAGTTTTGGCAGGAATGGCATATGAATTTGGTTTCTTGGTTGTGATATGTCATTGGCATGGAGGATTGACTAGATTGATAGTGGATTTTACTAGCCTTTCCATTTCCTAGATAACCATGGTGTTGTGGGTTCAGTTTCATTGTTATTTTTCTCATTGGTTCTCATGTTCCTTTAGTTGTGGGTTGAGTTATTAGTTCTTGGAAGCCTTGGTTGGAAAAACACTCTAGAAGCCCAACGAACAACTGTGGGTTGATTTACTAGTCCTGGAAACCTTGGTTGTACGAACATTCTAGAAAATCTAGGTGGGTTGAGTTACTAGTCCTGGAAGCCCTGGTTGGAAAAATTCTGTGGAAGCCTTGTAACAACTGGATTTGAGTTACTAGTCCTGGAATCCCTAGTTGGAACAAACGCTCTAGAGCCCTAGAAAAACTTGGGTAGAGACCAATTTGTGATGGTTGTGATTTCCGACCGTAAGGTTGAATCACTGGTTGAGGGTTGATTGCAGGTACTGAGTTGCATGTATGTTTTCCTCAGTATTTTTGGCATGCATGGTCTATGCATGTGGTCTCTTTGTCATGATATGTCATTGGCATGGAGGATTTCTTGGATTGAAAGTGGATTTTCCTAGCCTTGCCATTTCGTGGATAGCCATGATGTTGTGGTTCACTTTTAGTGTTTGTTTTCTGGTTGGTTCTCATTTTCCTTTAGTTTTGGGTTGAGTTATTAGTTCCTGGAAGCCTTGGTTGGACAAATTCTATGGAAGATCGTTGTACAACTATGGGTTGATTTACTATTCCTTGAAGCCTTGGTTAGAAAAACGCTCTAGAAGCCCTAGGTATGTTGAGTTACTAGTCCTGGAAGCCTTGGTTGGACAAACGCTCTGGAATCCCTGTAATAGTTGGGGTTGAGTTACTAGTACTGGAAGCCCTGATTGGAACAAACAATTTGGAGACTTGGAATAACTTGGGTAGATATCAATCCATGATGGTTGTGATTTCTGAACGTGAGGTGGAATCATTGGTTTAGGGTTGAGGTGGTTTAGCCTCTAGAATCCCTGGTTTTGTTTTGATGGATTTGGTTTATGAGATCCCATATTCATGCTTGAAATATGGCATGGGGGTGACTGGATGAAGATATATTTGGCTGAGCCATGTCTATGGTCAGGTGGAATGTGAAAGTCCCAGACATGGTTGTATTTTTTTTATGGCAATAAGAACTATTTTCCCCTTGTATTGATGGGTAAATATGCTTGTTATTTTGTGGCTTGTATGGTTGTTATGTGATTTTAATTTCTGTTGCTTATATGTTGGTTATGAATAAGTTTTATGATGGTGATGATTTATGTCTCTCATCATGTTTTGCTTCATAATTAAATGATAAATGTATCTATGCCTAAATAGGATATAATACAATTAATGTGATGTAGCAACAATGCTTCTTAACGATTGTTAGATAAGTATGAGACCCCTATGCTCATATATGTTTTTTAAGCATGTAGATTACATCCTTATGACATGTTTCACAAAATTCATGTCATGGATAGTAGGGTTCAAGTCAATTCCTTGTTCGAATGTTTGCTTGTGCACCACTGTTTCACTTTTATATTTCATTTTTGAATTTATCATTGAGTTCTGGGTAGTGACTTGGGCTCTGGGCCTGAAAAATTGGCTAAAATATCAGGGACGTTGGCACAGGTGTGTGAGAAAACTCCTTGGACACATGCATGCATATGCTGTGGGAGAGTCCAAAGCCTCCCAGACGCACCCATGCTTATACTTTGGGAACGTTCGGGGCTTTGAAGGTCAAAAATTTCAGTGGGACCCAAGGGAAAGATTCTTGAGTGGTTGGGTTAGCTCCTGGGAGTTTTTTTTGCTGATGTGGAAGGTTTATTTGATGTGTTTCCATCGGTTCCACTTCCTTAAGGTCACCTAGGAGGTTGAATCATAACATAGTAATTATTCGTCAAATGTTTACCCTGGTTGGCCAGTTACTTGGGTAGATGTGGGAGGAGGGTGTTACAAAAGGAAACACTTCCAACTTCTTTCCAAGCCAAAGAGAAAATTTGATTCTATATCGGACAAGAGAATACCCATAATTTTATATTTAAATGTGTCCAACAAAACTATAATCTTGACATAGAGTAAGAGGCTCATGTGTCTGAAGGAATTCTCTTCACCTTTAAATTCTACATGAACTTCAAGAACCCATCGGTCATCAAAAAGACTATCTCGGCTCACAAAAAAATAACAACAAATTGATACTTGCATCGTTATCATTTTAGTACCAACCATGAATAAAACCTTAGATCTCAAGAATTCCCATGCCTCAAAGATCATATCAACAATGAAACTCATTAAATCTCCCCACCCGATAACCTTCAAAGAGCTTGGTACAAGGGCGAACTAGTAAATGAATAAATTCCCAACATCATATGTAACCACATGTGAGGGATGCATGGGCGCATGGCCTGCATGTCCACCACCTACCACCTCAACTATTGTGATAAGCCCACTACCCCAAAAAATAAATGAATAGTTGCTAATATTGGAGGAGACAAGGGGTTTAATAAGGAGTATATTAAGAACCTTAATATGATAATTCCCATAGTCCACATATCCAACTACCCTAATGTTCTAGAGAAGGAAAAAATCATGGATGTAGATCTTCATGTATAACTTTCCATCCAAACAAGGCATTGATAACAAACTGGCATGCTTCAAGGAGACAGACTTGGTTTGCTTATGCATATGCCTCCTTGTTTTGACTTCTTAATATGTGATAACTATTTGAGAAAATGAATCCATGATATTAATAATCCTACTGAGAAGGAGGCTCAGATGGTTGTTCTTATGAAAATAACCCCTTTGAAGGTGTTGATTAGTGATAAGGGAATCCCCTCTAATCACTATCTTGGATACAACCCGATCTTTAGCCAATTGGAGGCTAATAAAAAGCTCGTACGTTTCTGTGAGATTGTTCATCCTCTTGCCAAGTCATGATGAATACTTCTTGATTTCCCTCCGGATTAAAGAAAATCACCCCCTATAAGTATATAATTTATTCACTTATAAAAATTTCTTTTTTTTAATATATAGTCCTTTCATTATATATGTATATATATGGGAATAATCCTCAAACTTATTTATTAGTTAGACCAATCGATATTGTGAAAAAAAGGTAGTGTGTACTTCTTAATTGATTTATTTAATGTTAAACTTCATTTGGGTACAACACACCTCCCTTAAAAGTACCCTTTATCAACCTTTTTAATTAGCATGAGATATCCCTTCTAAGGTTGATTTATAAGCTTGATAATTCATTTTTTTTAAATTAGATTTTATAAGTTGTGGAAAAATAAAATCTAGTATTTTTGTTTTATCACTTCTATAATTTTCCACCAGTATACCATGAAAATAATTGTTTCAACAAATAAATATTACGATCACCACAATTTAACACTTGTTTTTTTTCCCCTTGGAAAAATCGTAACTTTTCATTAAATTGGAAAATTTACATGTTGTAGATGCCTTTAGGCATATGCATCAAAATGTGACATAGTCAAATATCAAAAAAATAGTCCAAGTAGGAACCCCTTACCAGGGTGTACATGATAAATTCCATAAGTCTGGTTTTCTAAATAAATACAATTATATATGTTATGTTATGTGTTCTAAATATAAAACCAAAAATATCATTTATATATCAGCAATCCGGTCCTGATCTATGTACAACCGGTGATAGTATCTGAAGTGTTCATGTCCATTGTGTTCATCGATCGGCCATGTCCCCCAAGGTTGGAGTGTGGCCTCCTTGGATAATGCGTCGGAAATCTGGTTACGCTCCCTGTAGATGTGACAACATGTAATAGATTCAAATTGTGATTTTAACAGCCAAACATCCTCCAATATGTGGCATAGTATGTGTACCTGACAAGTTAGATTGAGGATACACATACCCCAAATATCTGAAGGTGATGGAAATCATCTTCGATAAAAAAATGTAGAAGGTGACAAAGGGTGATAAATTCGGCATAATTATTAGTGCCTGGATCCAGACCCATTCTAATCCTGTAATGAATGTCATTATTGATGTGTAGCACAATGCCACCCCCACAACCATGTGTCTGTGCGGCACCATCGAAGTATGCCCACGACTTTTCCTTATTAATAATCTCCGAATATAATCTATGAGGGGGTGCATGGGGGGCATCCGATGGGAGATTATTGTACAAGGCAATCACCCGAGCGAAGGCCAAAGTCCATTGCAGCCGAGCGTCATGAAAAATAATGCGGTTTCGTATTTTCCAAAGGGACGAGCATATAAGAAGAGGAATGTTGCGGCACATTGGAGAAGTGACCTATTGCCACCAGTTATGCCAAGCGTCGGAGATATCAAGTCCATGCCACCGAGTTTTTATATGGAGATCATTCATGATCGATTGCCAAAAGGCGAGGGATATGTTACATTGAAGGAATAAGTGGCAAGTTGATTCAGAATTTGTTTTGCAAAGTACACACCATGTGGGTCCGTTGAACGATCGTTTATGTAAGTTTTCCCCTGTCGATGCGATGTTCTGCAGGATGCACCACATGAACAGTATGGATCGAGGTGGTGCCGCTAATTTCCATTAACAGTGCCACCACCATGCAATCTCATTGGGACAAAGATTAGAGAAAATGTATAAGTATCCAAGCTTGGGTGAGTATTGACCACACGGGGCATGTTTCCAAATAAGTTCACCATTTGCCTATGTGATCTATATGTGAGATTCAGTAAGCGCATTAATGAAACCCATCTAATGTTCGTGCCACTATTCGGGTAACCGAAGAAGAGTGGCAGATTTCCATCCCTACGCAAGTATTGTAGTACCTTCAGGATATTCAATCAAGTTAAATGTAGTAATCCTCATTCCTCTGAGATGATCCACCAGTGCATCAGTTAGTAAATGGACACCGCCACATCCTAGCCTGGGGTCTAACCCAATTCTGGCAGATGCCCCAGAATTGATGTGCCAAGTAAGACCATCCCTGATGTGAGGTAATGACTTGATGACAACCTTCCAAACAATAGAGACATAGTAACTCAACCCACAATTTTTCGTCGAGCTTCAAGAGTTTTTTTCCAAGCAAGGCTTCCAGGAAATAATGACTCAACCCACAACTAAAGGAGCATGAGAACCAACTAGAAAACCCACAACTAAAGGATCTAAGGTTTTATTCATGATTGGTACTAAAATGATAAGGATGCAAGTATCAAGTTGTTGTTATTTTTTTGTCATCTGAGATAGTCTTTTTGATGACCGATGGGTTCTTGAAGTTCATGTAGACTTTAAAGGTGAAGAGAATTCCTTCAGACGCAAGAGCCTCCTACTCTATGTCAGGATTACATTTTTGCTGGACACATTTAAATATAAAATTATGGGTATTCTATTGTCCGATCTAGACTCAAATTTCCTCTTTGGCTTGGCAATAAGTTGGAAATGTTTCCTTTTGTAACACCCTCCTCCCACATCTACCCAAGTAACCGTCCATCCGGGGTAAACATGTGACAAAGAATTACTATGTTATGATTCAACCTCCTAGGTGACCTTAAGGAAGCAGAACCAATGGAAACACATCAAATAGACCTTCCACATCAGCAACAAAACTCCCAGGAGCCAACCCAACCACTCAAGAATCTTTCTCCTAGGTCCCACTGAAGTTTTTGACCTTTAAACCCCAAAACGTTCCCAAATTATAAGCATGGGTGCGTCTGGGAGGCTTTGGACTCTCCCACAACATATGCATGCATGCGTCCAAGGAGTTTTCCCACACACCTCTGCCAACGTCCCTGATATTTGAGCCACTTTTTCAGGCCCAGAGCCCAAGTCACTGCCCAGAAATCAATGATAAATTCAAAAATGAAATATAAAAGTGAAACAATGGTGCACAAGAAAACATTCGAACAAGGAATTGACTCTACCCGTACTATCCATGACATGATTTTTTTCAAACATGTCATAAGGATGTAATCTACAGTCTTAAAAAACGTATATGAGCATAGGGGTCTCATACTTATCTAACAATTGTTAAGAAGCATTGTTGCTACATCACATTAATTGCATTATAGTCTATTTAGGCATTATACATTGATCATTTAATTATGAATCAAAACATGATGAGAGACATACATCATCACCATCATAAAAATTATTCATAGCCAACATATAAGCAACATAAATGAAAATCACATAACAATCATATAAGCCACAAAATAACAAGCATATTTACCCATCAATACAAGGGGAAAAGAGCTCTTATTTCCATAACAAAAATGCAACCAAGTCTGGGACTTCCATGTTCCACCCGAACATAGACATGGATGATCCAAATATCTCTTCATCTAGTCACCCCCGTGCCATATTTCAAGCATGAATATGGGATATCATAAACCAAATCCATCAAAACCAAACCAGGGATTCTAGAGGCTAAACCACCTCAACCCTAAACCAATGATTCCACCTCACGTTCGGACATCACAACCATCATGGATTGGTCTCTACCCAAGTTATTCCAGGGCTCCAAATTTTTTGTTCCAACCAGTGCTTCCAGGACTAGTAACTCAACCCCAGCTATTACAGGGATTCCAGAGCATTTGTCCAACCCGGGCTTCCAAGACTAGTAACTCAACACACCTAGGGCTTCCAAAGCGTTTTTCTAACCAAGGCTTCAAGGACTAGTAACTCAACCCACAGTTGTTCAACGATCTACCAGATAATTTGTCCAACCAAGGCTTCCAAGAACTAATAACTCAACCCACAACTAAAGGAAAATGAGAACCAACCAGAAAAAAAACACTGAAAGTGAACCCACAACACCATGGCTATCCGGGAAATGGCAAGGCTAGGAAAATCGACTTTCAATCCAGGAAATCCTCCATGCCAATGACATATCATGACAAAGAAACTACATGCATAGACCATGCATGCCAATAAAAGTGATTAAAACATACAGGAAACTCGGTACTTGCAATCAACCCTCAACTAGTGATTCAACCTCACGGTCGGAAATCACAACCATCACGAATTGGTCTCCACCCAAGTTGTTCTAGGGCACTAGAGCATTTGTTCCAACTAGGGATTCCAGGACTAGTAACTCAACTCCAGTTGTTACAGGGCTTCCAGGACTAGTAACTCAACCCACCTAGGGCTTCAAGAGCATTTTTCCAACCAAGGTTTCCAGGACTAGTAAAACAATGCACAGTTGTTCGTCGGGCTTCTAGAGCGTTTTTCCAACCAAGGCTTCCAAGAACTAATAGCTCAACCCACAACTAAAGGAGCATGAGAACCAACCAGAAAAAAAACAATGAAATTGAACCCACAACACCATGGTTATCCAGGAAATGGAAAGACTAGTCAAATCCACTATCAATCCAGTCAATCCTCCATGCCAATGACATATCACGACCAAGAAACCACATGCATACACCATTCCTGCCAAAACTAGTGAGGAAAACATACATGCAACTCGGTACCCGTTATCAAAACTCATTGTAGTTGATGATCCTGATATCCACTTACACTTTCCTGCTCTTCCTTTTATTTCTGGCTCCAAATCACCAAGTATGCCACACTCTCAAAGAGTGCTCCAAGAAAACTCTAAGTATCCAAGAGTATGAGAGAGAGAGAGAGAGAGAATAATGAGAGCTCCAAAACTGCATTGAACAAAAACCATGAACTGATCCACATAATCCTTTTCATTAATGAGGCCTATATTTTCTTCATTTTCCATTATTTTCCTCCTCACATGCAACCTGTGACCCTTCATCTTCCTTTTCTCCTATTTTCCATTATTTTCATAAATAAAATGCCAATTAATGCCACTTTGCCTTTCCAAATCCTTAGCCATTGTCTTTGCCAATTTCCATAGCCATAATAAACCATGTGAACACTCGCACTAGGATTTTTTTCCCAAATCAACTTGGAATACTATTCCCATGACATTGGTTATTATTTTGTCTTTATTAAATTTTATTACATGGAACTTTCACTAGGGTTGTTACACCTTTCTGGAATTTCAATGGTTTTTTTGGAAGCAAAAGCAACCAATTCTAAAGGTTTTCACACCGGTTCAATAGTTCTCTCCAAAGAATTCGGGGCTCCTTCATCACCCTGTGTGCTTCCTGCCTCGTTTTCTCTAAACATAGACAATCTTGATTTGGGGATGTCAACAAGGGAGAAGCTACATGCAATTTTGGGCTCATACGTTTTTAGAAGGTGTCCTTTCACATGTTTAGATTTCAATTCCATTGTTTCCTTTTGTTCAATGTTTCCCTTTAAGCCCATTATCTTGGCCCATTTGTTGCCCTATGCCTCTAATTTCTAGTTCCTCCTCTCACCTCCTAACCCTTATGGAGAACAGGGGCTATATTCTTGTTGTCACATGATGCACCAGCACATGCAACTCCTGTCCTCACCACCTTCTCAATTTTCATGCTGAGAGCAGTGACCTTCAAAGGAAATTTCATCAACAGTCAAATATTGTCCTCCAACTATTTGAATAAATGAAAAATCTCCAAGTGAATGTGAACCAACAAGAATATGAGATCGAGGCCATTGGTTATCAACTTGTTGAATTGTAATCTTAGAGAAATATCAATGAACAATGCAACACATCCATAAGCTCTTTATTTTTCTCATCAGATAAGATGTCAATTAATCCTCCTCCACGACTTATGATCGCATATTGTAAAGTTTCTTTTTTGTTTGGACAGTCTTGTCGTGCCTACAATTGTAGTGTGGCTAGAAAAATGTTTGTATGTGGTAGCCTCCTAGTTGGAATTTTTGGGTTTCCTCTTCTATTTTCCTTTGAAGAACATGCACCTTGGAAATAATTGTAAGCATTTCCCGAGTATTTTGTTGTGACTAGACATATTTAATACCAAATCTACTCATTTATGTTAAAAAAAAGCTATACTTGTGAAAAAGTATATACAATTGTTGTAGCTACAAAAACACCCCCAATTTTTTTGGCTTGGATACCCAATTTTTTGGTCCCCCTATGATTTTCAAGGTTTTAATAGGTATGCCCATGTCTTGAATTGGTTAGATCCTTATATGACGTTGTTATCTTTGAGAACTAGAGTTGCTAGTGTTTTCACAAGGCACATTTCCTATGTAGACCTTCATATTGGTTTATGTTCTTCTGAATGCATTATGTTTTTTGGAGTTGTTGCTTCATTCACATGTTTTTAAAGCTTTACATTAACATAACATGCATTACAATTCACAAGCATGAATTTTATATTATTCGAGAAAAAATGTCATCCATGCTTTAACTTGATCCTCATTCTATAAGGTGAATCTTTTAGCTTGAATTCTCTTGAGCATTTCATGGCAAGTTCAATCATATTTATTACGTCATCATGTTGGAGATTGTGTTCTACATTTATTCATCAAGTTAGTTCATATGCTACAAGATTGAATTGGTTTTCAAGCTTGAGTTTCTATTGTCAAATTAATGAAACCTCCAAAACATTATTCTTGGCTATTAGATACCATATTTTAAATAATTTAATGGTGATGCAAGATTTAAATTCTCATAGGTATTCTTAATTATGAATCGAGAGGAGAGTTTGTAAATGAATTGTCATGAATTCAAGAGTAGATCTTCAAATAATTCACATTTAACATTGAAATCATTTTCAAGAAAAGGCATTTAAACTTATTTATCTTTTGTATTTCCAATATCATTCTGAAGCTTCTTTTGGAATTCCTAATAAATCCATATTGTTGAATCTAGATGATTCAATTAAATTATTCTTGCAATCTCTCATCCATTGTGCATCCAAAGCTTTAGCATTCAAGTTTGTAAATCCTATTTCTCTTAATTTAACTAATTCAAATTATGTTCATGTTGTTTTTCCACGATACTGGAGTCTATGCTAGAATCTTACAATCACTAACGCTACCAATCCAAGTATCACAACAAAATACTTTGCATAGTGGAACAAAATATAGCATTAAATCAACACATGCACAATATAGACAACTTTTTAAAATTTTTAACAACCCAACTTCATTATATTAAAAAAAAATTATATAACTATCTAGGGATCTCGTACTAGGGATAATGGCCCTCATACATCCACTAATTCAAGACTACAACAGGGACTTGCTGTCAAAAAATATAACAACCAAACTGTCTGAACAAGATATGCTGACTCTTTGGTTGTTGTATCGCACTCTCTCAGCTCCTCTTGGTCGTATCCTGAACACACCTACCCGGTCCTTCGGCTCCAATTTGCAGCAACACCAAACTACCTCTATCAATGAACCAACTCCTTTAGGTCATTGAACACTGCTCCAATTTTCCCTCTAACTGATCATATGCCCATCAATGACACAACACCTCGGGTCTTCACATCTACCCACTTGATGCTCCTTTGTCCTTCAAGAAGTCAACACCCTTGGTACTTCTTATCCACTACCTACTCCTCAGTCCTTCAAGGACACAACTCTTAGGGGTTTCTTCCCACAAGTGCCTTTGTGTGTTTCCTGATGAAGACACACTTAGGGCATGAAGGGTTGACACATATCACTGTCAAAATTCCTTTTCCAACAGTGAACTTGTGCTAGTCAAAGTTCTCCTTTGACCTCCTTCTTTCATCCTTCAAACAACAGTTACTGAGCTCATCAAACTTCACCCTTCTTACAGGTGTCAACATCCTTCTTGTAAATTGATATAGGGCTACTTGGGTCACCTACTTTATTCCCTCCTAACAACCTTAAGGTTCCCAACAAATTGTTCTAAACTAGGATTCCAATCCTGCACCTTTCCTCCTTGAAGACGTTCTCTTCTAACTATCTAAAATATTTCATATTTGGGTCAAACTTCTCTATGGAACTTTGCCCATATAGGACATCCTACAACTGCACAAGAACATTATTTTATCACTCTGCATACCTCCTTTTGTTTCACTTTTGTTGGATATTATTGTGGCATATCTTAGGGAGCCTAGTAGACAACTAAGCCTCCCAAAACAAGCCTTCTTACCACTTGAAACCACAAAAGAATACCAAAGACTGAAATAGATAATTTACCATTGTTTTGTGCCCATAAAATCCCACAAGTGTTTTGGCCTAGTCTCCCTCAGGACTCCTATCCTCTTTTCATTTTTTCTTCCCAAACCATGCCAAAGACAATCACAAAAATAGACATGAGACCTTCATCTTTCTCTCCTTCGCTCACGCTACCAGGGTTGTGCATCCTTAACAATTTTAAACCTCTTATTTTAGACTTCACTTGAGGAAAAAATGCCATGATTAGGTGAATAATGAGGCTCCTCCTCACTCCTATTTATACTTTTCCTTAGGGTGTTTTCTAACTCATCAATAGAGATCACTTCTCTAAGGTTGACTTGATTTCTAAGACATTTTCACCCACATAAACATATACAAATTAATATCTCCACTTCGATCAGGGATATCATGGTGCTTGAAGTTTCCCTTGCTCCTTTAAGGTTTCTCTTTCATCTCCATGATCCAAGTCATCAAATATCCTCATGGTTTTGGCCCCACACCTTTGGGTACAAAACCCCAAGTTTGGGTTCTTAGCCCACAAGTGATCCTATGAAGCCAATTCCTCCACAACCCTATAGCCTAGGGTTTGGAGTACCTGCCAAGCTAAAAATCTCAACACTCCCTCATAGCGAGGGATGTACTTCCAACATTAAGATATTTCCATCAACGTCGTCGATAACACTAGCTCATCCGGCATCCACCACTATAGCATACTCTTTAGAATGAAACACGTTATATTGGTAGTGCCTTTGCCTCATCTCATCTGAAATTGAAGACATCAACACTTCCACAGGGCTGCTCCCTCTTAAGCTAGACTCCTTATGAGTCTATATTATCTCTACTGAATTAACCTGCTACTGAGTTCGTGTCTTACAAGGTTCGTCCGAGTTGTTGTCAAATATGGGAAATCATCACTACAAATAAGTTCTGCAAGAACTCATCCTCGTGTATCAAACAAAACTCATTCACATCCCTCCAATATTGGATATGAAACATCATAATCTAACAAAGAAACTAGCCTGCCAATATGTAGTCCATCACATGAAGCAATCTCGATCATACCAATCTCGTCCATGACAAAGAAATCCTCAAGTTGTCCCAACGATCCATGGCAATCCATAGGAAGCCCAAGATCAACAATCTTCCCTACAACAAATTTTTGTTCACTAGGCTCACCATCGATCCATTAGAACTCTCAACCAATCTTGTTTACAAGTCAGTCAAGACCACATCTCCATGTCTTCAGTTGAACCCTCTACTCCATGATCTAGACAATCTCAACTCCCTATAAGTTGTTTCATCGTGCACACTTTAATTAATTGGACCTTCAAAGTAGCTCAGATACCATGTTGTTTTCTACGATACTAGACTTTAAGTTAGAATCTTAAAATCACTAACACTAACAATCCAAGTGTCACAACAAACTACTTTTCATAGCAGAACAAAATAGAACAGTAAATCAACATATGCACAATATAGAAAACTTTTTATAATTTTTAACATCCCAACTTCGCTATATTAAAAAACTGTAATACAATTTTTTAGGGCTCTTGTACCAGGGGTAATTTCCATCATACATCCACTAATACAAAACTACAATAGGGATTTGGTGTCAACAACTATGACAACCAAACTACCCGAACAAGATACACTGACTCTTTGGATGATGTAGCGCACTCTCTCAACTCCTCTTGGTTATATCTTGAACACACCTCATGCCCAATCCTTTGGATCCAATATGTAGCAACACCAACCTGCGTCTATTAATGAACCAACTCCTTTATGTCACTAAACACAACTCCAATCTGCCTTATAGTTGATCATTTTTCCATCAATTTCTCAACACCTCGGGTCTTCACATATGCCCAGTTGTTTCTCCTTTGTCCTTTAAGAAGTCAACACATTTGGGACTTCTTTACCACTAGTGCCTTCTTGTGCTACCTGATGAAGACATGCTTAGGTCATGGAGGTTTTCCACTTATCATTGTCAAAATCCCTTCGCTAACAATGAACTTGGGCTAGTTAAACTTCTCCTTTGACCTCCTTCTTTTTTCCTTCAAAGATCAGTCATTGAGCTCACCAAACGTCACCCTCCTTACAACTGTCAAAATCCTTCCTGCTAATTGATATAGGGCTACTTGGGTCACCTACTTGCTGCCCTCCTAACAACCTTAAGGTGCCAAACAAACTATCTTGAACTAGGAATCCAATCTTGCACCTTTCCTCCTTGAAGATGTCCTCTTCCAACCATCGAAAATACTTTAAGTCTGGGTCAGACTTATCTATCGAACTCGACCCTATCTAGGGCATCCTGCAAATGTACAAGAACATTATTTTATCACTCCAAAAACCTCCTTTTGTTACACTCTCGCTGGAGACGATTGTGGCCTATATTAGGAAGCCTAGTAGACTACTCTACCTCCCAAAATAAGCCTTCCTCCCACCTGCAATCACAACAGAATACCACACCCCGAAACATATAATTTACATTTTTTTGTGCCTATAAAAACCCATAAAATTCTTGGCCTAGTCTTCCATAAGACCTCCTATCCTCACTGCCTTTTTCTTCCCAGACCATGCCCAAGAAAATCACAAGAGAAAACCTGAAATTGTCATCCTTCTCTCCTTCTCTTATGTTATTAAGGCTTCGGCTCCTTGAGAATATTCGACCTCCTATTTTAGACTTCACTTGAGGAAAAAATTCCATGTTTGGTTGAGGAATGAGGCTCCTCCTCAATCCTATTTATACTTTTACTTAGGGTGTTTTCTAACTCATCAAGGGAGATCACTTATGATAAGGATGACTTGTTTTCTAAGACATTTTTAGCCACATAAACATATAAAAATTAATATCTCCACTTTGAAGTTTCCCCTTGTTCCTTTAAGGGTGCTCTTTCATTTCCACGTGCCAAGTCATCAAATATACTCATGTTTTTGACCCCACACCTTTGGGTATAAAACCCCATTCTTGGTTTCTTAGCCCAAAAGTGATCTTATGAAGCTAATTCCTCGACAACCCTCTAACCTAGGGTTTGGAGTACCTCCCAAGATTCAAATTCAATAGTTTGGTCATGTATGATAGTCCTTCAAAGCTCCTATATGTGCAATGAAATTCACTACTTTAGAGTCTTTGAGGGACGGTACATGTGACAGTTATGATCATGCCTTGAAGAAACCCACCTATTGTCGAAGGCCATTGGAGTAGCCTCTTGAAGCATGGAAATAAGACCTCATTCGATGAATTCTTGTGGCAGTCAAAGATTGCTTATATCACCCAAGAAAGAAGAGTTATGTATTAAAGGAGATACCCCACAAAGGTATCCCCAAAGGAACTTAAGGACAAATCAAAAGTATGTCTAAAGATATATTGAAATTGGACCTAAAAGAAAGAGAAGCGCTGCAATTTGAAGAATCCATGATTATTTCAAAACTACAAGTTGGCTCCAAAGAAGAGACATATCACTTGTGAAAAGACATTTATATATGTTACAAATTATATAGGTTCTCATATATTTTTCTTCTTTGGGACAAATAAGAGAATCAATGATTCACATGACACCAAGTAATAGAAAATAATGTTATATTCAACTTGAATGTGTGTGTTTGAAACAAAATTGTGGAATTGTTTCCAATTGTTGCAAAAGGAACATGAAAGATAACTAGTTGAAAAAGGGGTTATCCCAATTGATTGTAAAACAAGCTAAAAACTAAATCACAGTTGAGAGAACCTATATCGAATTAAGGAGGTTAACAAATCATAAATAAAGGTATCAACTATATTCCCCCCCAAGTTGTATATAAAAAGTTGATAGATGTGGTAAGGTGTTAATAAAATGTTGTGGATGGCACTACAAAGAGAAAGAATGTTTCCACACGATTACAGAGCGATTTAGCACCAGATAACATAGATAAATGCCATGTGTTGATCAAGAATGGCTCTATGACTCTCCCATTCTATTGGATGAGAAGGATGATCATAGTAGTCATTGTACCAGTTCATAAACTAAAAAGAGGAATACAAGTTATTTTTGGAATAAAGGTATGAAAATTCGACATATAATTCATGGAAATTAAATTATTTTAGCGTCCACGAGGGTAAAAATATCCTATGGGATAGATTGTGTCTCCATCTGGTTCTTGTATTTGGCCCTTTTCCTATGAAGTCTCAAAATTAACGCTCACATCTTCTCAATAAACCCCTCGCTGAATAGATTATCCCAAGAGCTAGTTGCCAAAATATTTGCATAAATTTCCCTGTTATCTTTGAAGGCCTCGCATTCTAAAATGAAATGTTTTTCTATTTCCACTTTTCCAGAAGAGTAAAAAATACATACTCTTTCCTCCCACACTTATTTTGGCCTTTTCCAGTACCCTATTTAAAAATGGAGTTGATGAGAATTAATCCTCAATTGAGCAACAATAATTTTGGCTCTTCAAGAAATATTGGCCCCTACGTACGTTTTTTGTTGATGATTATGAGTGGGATTAAAATCTTCAATATAGTACTTCGTCTTTCTCCCTAGCTCCTTCTCCCAAGTATGTTTGTGGAAATTATCCATAACAAAAGTTTTTATCTCTTTACTATTTGTGGGACACATGCTCAAGCAAATACCCCATTTACTAAACCATTTGTTATTGTGTCGCATCCAAGTCTTCTTTCTTTTGCACAATATTTCATTAAACACAACCTTAGGCCATTTTCCCTCTTCCATTTTTCCTAATTTTTTTTAAATACCTTATGACTCGCACCATATAAATTGCTTCAATAGGAGCAACCCCTGTTTCACTTAACAAGATAGCATAAGGAACTTCACTTTTAATTTTGAATTTGTTTGTAATCAAAAGCTTCTGAATTTTCTCAATTTGTTTCCACTGCATCTCGGATGTACTGCTGGCCCACAGTTCACAACCGTAGAGAATCACCGAAATCATTAAAATCCCAAAAATAGTTAGAGTGGTTTTCTAGTTCCATAACTCTGTCTCTCTGCACCTATTTTGAAAAGCATAAAATGCTTTCCAACCCCCCAAAGTTCTTTTCTTTCTACATCTATCCCAGCTTAGATTTATGTTGAAGTCAATTTTGAGGCATTTGTAATTCACAAATTCTTCTATAATGTTGCCTTAAAAATAGAACTTACGTTGGTTATGCTTTCTTTTGTTAGAGAAAACCACTAATTTTGTTTTGCTAATATTGACTTGCATCCCCACCCTTTTACAAGTATTCTCAAGGGAAAGTAAGTGCTCTTTCAAACCAAGAGCAGATTTAGTAATCAAAATAAGGTTATTTATGTACAAAAAAAGCATTATAACAAACTTTCCCAAATGGATATTGTCACCCCCTTGCGAATTTATCCACTCTTCAAGCTTGTTGATATATAAACCAAAAATAGTAGGAGACAATGGAAAACCTTGCTTGACCCCGATATCGCTTCAAAAATTTTATATATGTCTACTAAAGTTATAATTTTTAATTTCCCCTGTTCATACAACCTATGCACAACTGCTCTCAAATGCCTGGGAACCCCGAGTTCCTCCATCATGTGCCAAAGCTTATCGCTAGGAACTATGTTTAAGGCTTTTCTGATATAAAAAAAGCAACAAAAGTCTTCTTCTTTTTTCTCCCAAAATTTTTCAATGACGTACCTTAAAGTTATACCATCATCAACTGTGGAATGTTTATTGGGTATGTGTTATATTCTTTCCACGAATAGTCACATGCGGGGGGGTCACAGGGGGGGCGATAGCACCCCTTGTACGTTGCATCGCGCATAGCAGGGGGTTCACAGACCCCCCTGTCGAGGTCTGGTGCAACGACCCAAAAAAAAAAAAAAAAAAAAATTGGACCTTATTTTCCAATGGGCGAATCCGCCCATGGTTTTGTGCATGGTTTTGGGGCATGATGGTTTTCATCCCTTGGTATTTTGTAGATCCGATCAAGGGAACTACGACTATGTTCTAATCCAGGGTTAATGAATTGGGGTTTATGTATGCTTTGGAACGTATATATATGTGTTGTAACACTAAAAGGAGTATAATGAAAAATCAAGTTGGTCGTCCCGATTTGGGATCCAGGGGAAAATCTCTATGTTTATTTGTTTTATGTTTTATGCTCTTGCTATTGTTTATTTTATGTTTTAAGATTCGTTTGTAGATAATTTTTGTATAGGGTTAAAACCTACATTTGGTATCGGAGTTGTTTCAGCTTCAAGGGGACATCTTTGTTGTTGAGGGTTTTTTTCTCGGGCCTGTGGTAGACCCTGTTCAATGGGAGATTTGCGGGATCAATTCTTGCGGTGAAATAATATGGCTAGCAGTGGAAAGATAGAGATTGAGAAATTTAATGGTCGGAGTTTTGAGTTGTGGAAGCTCAAGATGGAGGATCTGCTGGTGGATAAAGACCAGTGGATTGCGGTAGATCCAGGTACTAAACCAAAGACAATGTCAGATGAAGACTGGAAAAAGTTGGATCGGAAGGAAAATAGCACAATACAGTTGTGTGTCTCAGATTCAGTATTATTGAATGTATCTAGGGAAGCTACGGCGAAGAATTTGTGGGACAAACTTGGGACTTTGTACCAATCTAAGTCTCTGGTGAATAAATTGTTCCTACGGAAAAATATGTATAACTTGAGGATGAAGGATGGAGACTCAGTGACAGAGCATCTGAACGCCTTCAATAATGTGGTAAGTTAGATGTCATCTATTGATATTAAAATCTCATATGAAGGTAAGTGCATCAGTTTGTTGTGTTCTCTACCAGACTCGTGGGACAGTCTGGTTATTGCAATAGGTAGCAATACAACTACCTTGAATTTTGATGACATTGTCTCAACCTTGCTGTCGGAGGAAATGAAACGAAGAAATATGGAGGGTCAGAATGGAGATGCCTTATCTGTATGAGGAAGGTCCCAAAACAGAAACAAGAATAAGGTTTCGAGTGGGAGATATAAATCTAGAGGGAGATCTAAATCTCCTGGAAAGTTTGTAAAGGTGTGCTGGAAATGCGGAAAGGAAGGACACTACAAAAAGGAATACCGATCTAAATCTCCTAAGAAAGGAAAGGAATATGATGATGCTCCTTCTGCAGAGGAAAAAACCACCTCGGATGAAGGTGGGGATATGTATTTGGCTTCTTCTTCAAATACACATGTAGATCATGAGTCATTCTTGATTGACTCAGGTGCATCCTTTCACTTCACTCCCCATAGGGAATGGTTCTGTGAGTATGAGAAATATGATGGTGGTGATGTCTTATTAGGTGATGATAGGAAGGCCATAATCGTCAAATGCGGAAAATTCAAGAGAAGCTGCAAGTTGGAAGGATTATAACACTTCCTGGTGTTCTGCACATTCCTGCATTGGCCAGAGATCTGATTTCTATAAGCAAGATGGATGATGCAGGTGTAAAAACAGTGTTTGAGAAAGAAACCTGTAAGATGGTTCGAGGAGCACTGGTATTAATGCGGGGAGTTCAAATTGGAACTCTGTACAAGATTCAGGGCAACATTGTTATTGATGGGTGCAACAGTTCTGTGGTTCTTGAAAGTGGTGTACAAATTTGCTAAATAATGAATAATTATCCACCGAGATTATCCTGATCACATATCAATTCGAATTCATATGCAACACATAATCTCTTCCACTCAGATCATCACACATGCGGAAAGAAAACAAGCGGTATGCAATCAAAAGATCATCAAAACATCACACACATTACACAGTATGTATGGGGAAAGCTTATAGCTGAAAACCCCGCAGCTATTGTGTATATTATAATGGAGAAAACATGTAACAAACTCAGTACAATACTCCTCACAAGTACTCAGTACTATCTCATGAAGTTACACACAAACTAGCTTGGTTTTGAACAAGTCACAAGTTCAAAACACATCCACTAATTGCCTGCCTCTATTGCGCAATAAAGGCTGGTCTAATGAGATATCCAAGGTTCGAATCTCATTGGCTTGACAGTGCAATCATCATGGGCAATTCCTCCAAGTGTGGTGCAAATCTCATGCACAACTGATGTCACAACTGATAGCTATCTCAACCCTTTCATCTACCTCTTTCACTGGTCTCCACTGAACTGTCCATGCACTGTAGTGAACTGATGTGTTTTTGAGTTGAATAATGAGTTACTAATTAGTGAATTAAATAATATTTAATTCACTCCACTCATTACTAGTTGATTAGCTAGTTAAACTAATCTCAACTAGTTCAACTAAGTTAAACCGAACACAACTCCACCAACTGTCTCATCAACTCCACCAAACTTCTGCCACTGAAGTCCTAACTGAAGTCAACCATGCATGAGCTCACCAAACCCCTAGGAATAGCTTAATTCCTCTGTCAGATGCATGAGCCACTTCTGTAGCTCGAACTGAAGTGCTCCAAGAGAGTAAACTGAAGTTTAGAGTCCAAATATTATTAAGGGTAAATAATATTTGACTTCCCTATTTTTAGGATAAGCAGTCTAAAAATAGACTTCGACCTATATGTCTAAAAATAGAGGTCCATCTATTTTTACCAACATGACCAATACTCCAAGAATAACATACTGCAACCCCTGGACCATGCTCCATGTGTCTAAAAATAGACTTTGCGCCAAAATTTGCCTGCGGGCCCACTTAGTCAAGGCGACTTCATTTCACTAAGCTTCATCATCTTGCTGAATTTTCAACAAGTGGAGTGGAAAGCCTAGTGGTATCTGGAGAAAAGACCATGATATGGCATCAAAGTCTTGGACATATTGGAGAGAAGGGCCTTTGGATACTGCATGGAAATGGTATGGTAGAAGGTATGTCTAATTTCTCTCTGGATTTTGATTTCTATGAACATTGTGTATATGGGAAACAAAATCGGGTGAGTTTTCCTTCTGGTGCTAAGAGGGCGAACAAGATATTAGAACTTGTGCACAGTGAAGTGTTTGGACCTGTGTTGGTTCCATCACTGGGTAAGTCTGTGTACTATGTTTCATTTATAGATGACTTCTCAAGGAATACATGGATATATTTCTTGAGAAAGAAATCTGAAGTATTTGACAGATTTAAAGAATTTAAGGCTCTGGTGGAAAACCAGACAGAGAAGAAGATAAAGGTGTTGAGGACAGATAATGGTGGGGAGTTCTTCAAGAAGGAATTTTAAGAGTTTTGTAAGAAGTGTGGTATAGCACGGCAGAAGACTACTCCATACACACCTCAGCAAAACAGAGTTGCAGAAAGAATGAATAGAACGCTGATGGAAAAAGCGAGATGAATGCTCAATGGTATCGAGTTAGGACAAGAATTTTGGGCAGAGGCAGTGGAGACTGCAAGTTTGTTGGTTAACAGATCACCTTCATCAGCGTTGGAAGATAAGACTCCACATGAGGTATGGACTGGTAAGAAACTGTCTCTTTCACATCTAAGGGTATTTGGATGTGATGCATATGTACATGTTCCAAGGAGAAAAGGATTAAGTTGGATAATAAATCTGAAAGGTGCATCTTTATTGGGTATAAGGATGGTTTAAAGGGTTACAAGCTTTGGAACTCGAAAAAAAGGAAGGTTGTGTACAACCGAGATGTGGTGTTTAGAGAGGTGAAATATGTTGTTAAACATGACGTCCTACCAAAGGAACCTGAGAAGATATAGTTTGAGCTAAAGGAGGATGAATCAGACTCTACAAAAGAAGAAGACTCAGAAGAGGAAGAGCCACAAACTCCAGCTGTGAGAAGATCAGTTCGGGAAAGAAGGAAACCAGAAAGGTATAGTCCATCTGCTTTCTGTTCAAGTTTTTCCTTAACTATAACTGATGATGATCCCAGAACTATTAGGGAGACAGTATATTCAAAGGATGGAAAACTCTGGAAGGAGGACATGGTTGATGAAATGGCATCTTTTCATAAAAATGAGGCATGGGATCTGGTGGAGTTGTCGGCTAGAAGGAAGCCCATCGGGAGAAAATGGGTGTTTAAGAAGAAGATGAATGTAGAAGGCAAGGTGGAGAAATACAAATCTCGGTTGGTAGAAAAAGGCTATTCCCAGGTGCTGGGAATTGATTTTGGTGATATTTTTTCTCCTGTTGCCAAAGTTACTTCTATTAGATTAATTTTATTTGTTGCTGCTACATTTGATTTTGAGGTAGAACAGATGGATGTGAAGACAACATTTATTCAAGTTTATCTGGAAGAGGAGATCCACATGAAACAACCTAAAGGCTTTATGGTGAAGGGGAAGAAAGAACTGGTATGCAAATTAAAGAAGTCTCTGTATGGGTTAAAACAGTCACCAAGGATGTGGTATCAGAAATTTGATACCTATATACGGGGTCTTGGCTTCACCAGAAGCAAGGAGGATCACTGTGTTTATTTTCAATTAATTGGTGACCGTGTTATATATGGATGATATGACTGGAAATGACAAAGAAATTATCCAATATATGAAGACCCAACTATTCTCCAAATTCGACATGAAGGATATTGGTGCTGCAAACTATATTTTGGGCATGGATACTAAGAAAGATAGGGCAAAGAGGAAACTCTGGTTAAACAAGAGGAAGTATGTAGAGACTATATTGTATAGGTTCAATATGCAATATAGTAATCGGTGAATGTTCTGATTCCTGTAGGTGTAAAGCTGTCTGCTGAACAGTGTCCCAATACACAAGAAGAAGAGGAGGATATGTCTCGTGTTCCATATGCAAGTGCAGTGGGTATCCTGATGTATGAAATGGTCTGTACTAGACTAGACATTGCACATGCAGTGGGAGTATTGAGCAGATTTATGTCAAACCCAGCGAAGGAGCATTGGACAACAGTGAAGCGGGTTTTTAAATACTTGCGTGGCACTAGTATTTATGGCTTGTGCTACCAGGGAAGACCAGGATTGGAAAGAGTGTTGGACATTCATGGTTTTGTTGATGCAGATTGGGCTGAAGATCTGGACCAAAGAATATCTACAAGTGGGTATGTGTTTAGCCTATTTGGAGGTTCAGTCAGTTGGATGAGTAAAAGACAGTCTGTAGTGGCTCTTTCAACTACAGAGGCAGAATACATAGCAGCCACTCATGCAAGCAAGGAAGGATTTTGGTTGTAGAGATTGTTTTCAAGTATGGGGTTGGTCCAGCAAGCTATAAGGATAGACTGTGATAGCCAAAGTGCAATTTTCTTGGCTAAGATCCCTGCTTATCATTCAAAGACAAAGCACATTGATGTTCAATATCACTTTGTGAGAGATATCGTTGAGGCTAAAAGGGTGTTGCTGGTAAAGGTGGATACCTTGAAGAATGTTGCAGATGCATTGACAAATTTTGTGAGCACTCAAAAGTTCTCTTGGTGTAGAGAAACAATGGGTGTTGCAGAGCTGGGCTAACCACTAAGCTCTCCTGTGGCCCCCTGTAGAAAGAAAACAACAAGTGGGAGAACGTTGGGTATGTGTTATACTCTTTCCACGACTAGTCACGCACGATCGGGGGGGGTTCATAGGGGGGGCGAGAGCCCCCCCTGTATGTTGCGCCGAGCGCAGCCCTCTTGTCGGGGTCTAGGGCAGGGCCCCGGGAAAAAAAAAATTGGACCTTATTTTCCGGTGGGCGGATCTACCCATGGTTTTGTGCATGGTTTTTCACATGGTTTTGGGACATGGTAGTTTTCAGCCCCTGGTATTTTGTAGATCCGGTCAAGGGAACTATGGTTATGTTCTAATCCAAGGTTAATGGATTGGGGTTTATGTATGCTTTGGCATGTATATATATGTGTTGTAACACTAAAAGGAATATAATGAAAAATCAAGCTGGTCATCCTGATTTGGGATCCAGGGGAAAATCTCTGTGTTTATCTGTTTTATGTTTATGCTCTCTCTATTGTTTATTTTCTGTTTTAAGATTCGTTTGTAGATAATTTATGTACAGGGTTAAAACCTACAATTTTTAGGACTAAAAATTTCTTTCCCTTTAGTACATATATTTATATCTTTCTTCTGCCCACTTGTTGATTTTATTTTCTAACATTCTTACAAATAAATTTACAAACAAGGAGTTTATCATTATGGTCCTATAATTGGAAGGATTATGTACGTCACCACCCTTGAAAAGAGGTATTTCCATACTAGTTGTCCAATCTGTGGGGAACCTTTGTTCTATGATGTTGTTGAAAATTTTTGTGATGTTAGGTGTAATAATTTTCAAGCCTCACTTTAGGTACTCTTCTTGCAGTTCAACTAAGTATTTTTCTTTTCCAACACCCAACTTCTTGATACCCATCTCTACCTCTTACATCGTGAAGATTTTTGTATCAGTGTTGAGCAGAGGAGGAGGGTCAACCTTGGGATATTTCTAATATAGTTTTCTTGCATAGTTGAATAATTTATAAGTTGTAATGTTGTTTTCAATTTGCACCTTTATTGGTTGGAGCTCCTTCCAGAATAGTTTGGGGTTATTTTTACCAAGGAAGATTAGTTCTTCTCTCCTTGAAACCATGAAATCAACCTTTTTCCTTATTCATATATGCCTGTAATATTTGAGCTTGATCTGAATGAAGTATGTTAGTTATGATGTGCTAATTCCTCTTTCAGATTTTTAAAGCAAGTGCTTAAGGGCTCAAGTTCTCTTGCAAGTTATTGAGTCTCATGAGTGTTTTTCATGTTAATTTTATGAACAATTTAACATAAAAGAAAGACTGATCCTTCTGGGTGTTTCGCAGACATGCTCCCCATTGATCCACCCTCTCATTCTATCGAGCCGTTCGAAGAACCATCCTCAAAATTAGTAGAGGAGAAACCCTCCCTAGGCACTCAGTCGCGCCCATCAAGGAAGACGCGATGTGTGAAGAAAGGTAAGAAGGGAATCGAACTTGCGTTCTGGGTAGGAAATACAACTCAGAGTGAATTCGTCTATGGACTATGGAGATTTTGGGACTTTTTATTGATACATTACCTTCTGTCATCATTCTTCCTAGAGGATGGTTTGCACTTAGTTTCAGTCAGTCGGAACACCTGCGTTGGGTACTTGCCCGATATTGGCATATTGAACAAGCCCCGATCCTATTGAAGAGATGGAGCCCTCTATTTGATCCGAAGCAAGAGAACTTGGGTGTTGGACCCATCTAGGTTCAATTACCTGGACTACCTATGCATTTCTGGTTGGAGGATACCTTCACAGTCATTGGCAATGCTCTTGGATCCTATCTGGATCACGACAAAACTTACATTGTGACTGGTATCATGACTATGGCTCGAATTTTGGTACACTTGGACACCATAGAGGGATTGGAAGAATTCATTACACTGCGATGGAAGCAATTTACCTGGATCCAACCCCTGGATTATGAAGGTGTGCCTTACAGATGTATAAGATGTCATGAGGTTGGGCATCTCTATAAGGATTGTCCACTCCTATAGAAGAAGGCATCTCAGTCGCTACCATAATAATATGTTCCTGCATCGACTCTATAGGCTCAGGCGCCCACTCAAAATACTTCTCAACGTGGTTGTCCCCCGTGGGCCATAGTTTCGAATGAAGGCCCTTTTGCTCATCCAACTCGGCCCCCTTTGCTGCGTCTTAACTGTTCTAGAGCAGCAGTCGCACAGCTTCCTGCAGGTATTACTTCACTACCTTACTCTACTTCTGAGTTATCTATTGTATCTACTGTTATTCATACATCGGTCCTCTATGTATCTGGGTCTACACTCCCCTTTATCCCCTACCCCCCCTCCTCCCCTCCTCTCCCCTAATCTGTAACCCCTCCCTCTATACCTTCTCCCTCTCACATACTCCCCTCTGAGGCCTCATCTGACTCTGCGAGCAACCATTCTTATTTTCTCAGATCCCTCTCCAAGCTATCTGCATCCCCCCCTGCGGATTAGATATCATTCCCCCTTCCAAGATTGGGTTATCTTCTCGTGGACGCAAATCATATATTTCTAAAGCCATTGTCCAAGCTGGTCAAGAGGTAGCCGATGGACGTCAACACACTCTTGATCGGGTCCTTAGAGCACAATCTTCCCATGCTACCATTTCTTCATGATTCTTCTCTCCTTCAATTGTCATGGCCTTGCAAGTTAGGCCAAAGAGCTTGCACTCTGCTGTCTATTTGAATCCACCCCTTGTAATATTATCTTCCTCCAAGAGACCCTTGGTCCTGAATCATCGATTGTCAATATTCTTCAAGGCATGCACCCTGTCTGGGTCTTTCATGCCTTGGATTCTCACAGTAGATCGGGTGGCATCGCATTGGGAATCAATCCTCAGACGATAAAACTCCTGAATATCTGGGGTGGAGAGGGTTACTTGGGGGTTGATATTCAATCGACTGATTTTGGATCTCCCTTCCGCATTTACAATATATATGGGCCGTGTTCTAATCGACTTGCATTCTGGGATCATTTCCTCAGCCTCCTGTTGAGCCCTCGAATTGCCTTCTCTTTTACAAACCTTCACTTCATTTCATCATTATTTTATCACTTCATAAGCCTAAAATCAATGAAGAATGATTAGAATTGCTTAAAGGTTACATGCAATTGATTAACATATTGTTTTTTCATGGTATTTGTTGTTTTAATAATTTTGTGCAAAATAGCTACAGAATACAGACGTTCCGTAGCCGATCACGCGTTCCGCAGCTATTTTAGTGTTTAAATGGGTTACAGGTGTCGTCTGAAGGAAAAACGCATATGGGTGAATTCCAGACCTCATCCACATCATTCATTTCTCTCCACGAAGTCTGAGTAAAAATATCCAAGTGTTTATGCATGTGGGAAACCAAAACCAAGAGGTAGACTTCTACCGGGACACAGACTCTACAGATGTCTGCAACAAAGTACGAGGCATTCAAAAGAGTTCTAATTTGATTTTAATTGCAAAAGACACTTGTCCCTATATTTTCTCAAGGGCAGTTATGTATTTCCCTTATAAAAATAACTCGAGAGACCAAGATCCAGCTGGCTGGTGGATGTTTTGTTGTTAAGTTTTCCCAAGACTGTAATACATTGTTTTTGAAGCATTTTCCTTTAATGAAAGAAGTTCAACCTTGATGCATGACCTGAAGAAGTTCTAAGGAGATTTGTATGTTGATCTGGTGGTAGAGGGCCCCTACTGCCCGAGAAGCTTTGTGCATTTTGTTTAGATAAGTAATTCTAGCTCTGTTTTGTTCCTAGTTTAGACAATTTTCTGAACTTTGTGTTTTATACTCACTTGCAGTGGATGCTACAATCAGTATTATTCTTATGAATTGTTCCAAAATATCACTAATATTGAATGAGATATAACTGTAGTATTTTAGGAATTATTTTTATTTTCTGAACTTTATGTTTTATGCACATTTACATTGAATGTTACAGCCAGACTTGTTCTTATAAATTATTCCAAAATATCACTCATATTGAACGAGATAGGGCTGTAGTATTTTAGATATTAGTTGCATTTTAGTTCAGTTGTAATACTCCAAAGGTTGATTGCATTTTATTTCAGCTCTGTCACTGTATTTCAAGATTGATAATGGCACTTTAGTTCAATTCTGTCCACTGTATTTCAAGTTTCATTAGTTAGTTGTATGCTAGTTTTGTTCTATTAGACTTCAAGGCCTTCATTATTTACAAACTACTCTTGTTATGAACCTCTTCCAATACATCATCATATGAACAGGAATTAGTGATATCAGTCCAAGGCCTTGATTGTTCTACAATCTCTTGTAACTTCACAAATAGCCTTTTTCCCAAAATTATTCCAAAATATTTCTAACTTCCGAATGAGGCTTAGTAGTGACAATTTGAGTTGCAGAATGGATTAATCTCAGTGTTATAAGTTAATTTAGATTAGAGTTTCTTATTGTGCTACAAATAATCTTTTCCAATTGTGTTCCAACAAACTTCTAACCATAGATGAGATTTTTGTAATATTGTAAGTTGTTGTTTACTTAGGAAAACCTCATTGCATAAAACTTATCCTTTTCTCAAGCTATTCCAACATATTTCTAATGAATTAATTGGAATGAGTTCATGTTATGAGTTATTGAGTTCATGTTATGAGTCATTGTCAAGCTTTTCATTCTCTGTTCTTAGGTGCCATACATATTTTAGGGTAGATTTTGCTCTGTTTTCATCATTTTCCTAATTAGGGACAGAATTTACAATTACACTCTATTTTGAGTCTAAGGTTTCCTTCTCTTTTCTTTTTGACATAGATTTGATTTCATCTTTTGAACATAAAGTAGCATACTAAGTACTGTAAAGACAAAACCCCCAAAAACAATAAGAAAAACACATACAACGAAGCAACGAAAAGGTCACTTAGGCACATATAGTGCACCACACTTCATCAAAGTTACAAACCCTGGTTGATAATTAATGGAAGCAATTTAGGAACACTAAGTTGAGCAGACACCTCCCCCTCATGAATCATGACAGGCTCATAATCGGTGGCAAACCAAATTTTCCTCTCGGTCAGGCTGAATCATGGGGTCACTCTGCACAATTTGATCCCCTATCTGAACATATTCGGACCCTCATGGATTCACATCGACTTGTGTACATCCCGTCCCCCAGACTACAACCTACTTGGCACAAAAAGAGGACTGGAAAAGCCTCTCTTGTTGGGAAATTGGATAGATTTATGGTCCATGAGGAAACTCTCTCCCATATCCCAAACTATAGGCAGTGGGTTGGACAGGGCGGACTCTCTGATCACTCTCCCATTTATATGGAACTTGTTGGATGCACACCAAAGCCAAGGGCACCTTTCAAATTCAATGCTACATGGCTTGAGGATTCATCCTATGTTGAAGTTGTCACACATTACTCGACTACCCATACCAGCCCACCAGATGTAGACCCCTCTGCTCTATTCGCCTACAAGATGAAAGAGGTCAAGAGACTCACCAGGGTATGGGCAAAGGAGAAACACATCTGGGATGAACAGAACCTACATTCTATTGAGGAGGAAATTGCTGCAATGGGTTCATATTATCATTAGGGATTTGAATTAGATGAATCAAAGGCATGCATCTACTTACTAGAATCTAAGCGCACTAAGATCCTGAAAGCCTGCGAAGAGACCTGGCCTACGAAGTAGGGCCATTTGGTTAAAATCTGGCAATGAGAACACTAAATTTTTCCACCACTTTGAAAATGGTCGAAAAGACATCAATACCATATGGCAGTTGGAATATGGAGGGGGGATCAGGGCTAATAATTTCCAGCAGCTTGCCAACATGGGTGTTTCCCACTTTCGGGATCTATATCGTGCCCCGCCTGAGATTATGCTACCGATGATTATCAAAGTGGCCGGCCTATTTCCGCGATTTGTGGATCTGGATTCAGGAGCTGGTCTTATTGGCCCTGTCATGATGAAGGAACTCCTGGACATCCTAAAATGGTTTCAGAAGGACAAGAGCCCTGGTCCTGATGGATGGGCCATCGAATTCTATCTATTTTTCATCGAGATTATGGGGCAGGATATTCTCAACGTGGTGCAACACTGCCGACAAAATGGGATGCTTTGTGATTCCTTCAAATCCACCTTTATTGCCCTCATTCCTAAGATGGATGCCCCTCACTCCTTTTTTGACTATCACCCCATATCACTGTGTAACTATATCTACAATATCATTGCCAATATTATCACCAATATTCTCATGCTTATTCTATCTACCCACATATCACCTGAAAAATTTGCTTTCCTTCACGACCGTCAGATCTACGAAGCCATTGGTACAACCCAGGAATCTATGCACTCCATCTAGATCCATAATCTCAAGAATAACATTCTTAAGATCGACCTGACCAAATAATTTGATCTATCCAGCTGTCTATACATCCAAATGATCCTGAATCACCCAATATTTCCCATTATTTTCATTCAATGGATCATGTGTTGTATCACTAATGTTTCATTTCGTGTCCTGATCAATGGATCAACCTCACCTTTCTTCCACTCCGAAAGAGGCCTTCATCAAGGTTGTCCTCTATCATCATTCATTTTCCTCATCATCATGGAGGCTTTGAGTCGATTGATTTCCCATGAGAAGAGGTCAGGTAGGCTTATGGGTCTTTGGATTATAGAAGGATTCTCATTCACCCACTTTATCTGTGTTGACTATGTCCTCATCTACCTCAATGGATCTGGGGTGGACATCACCTCCTTCCATTCTGCTTTGTTTTCATTATACACTGCAACGAGCATGATGTGCAACCATCTCAAGTCTACTCTAACCATCATTGGATGCACCCTTTAGGAACGCACCCTTGCAGCCAGACAGTTCCCTTTCACCATCCTCAACCTATCTGATGGCCTCAAATATCTTGGATTCTGCCTCAAGCCCCTCGCCTACCACATTTCTTATTGGACATGGCTCATATCCAAGTTGGAATCCCCATCAATGTATGGCACCACAAATGGTTATCAAGAGCGGGCAGACTCACTTTAGTCAAGTCAGTCCTATTGGATACTCTTGTGTACTGGATGTCCCTTGCCTGGATCCCCAAAGGTATCCTCAACAGGATACAAATGTTGTGCAGAAGATTTCTCTGTATGGACAACAAAGAAGGGCACACATTTGAATGGATTAATTGGGATTTTATCACTCTACCTAAGAAATGGGGAAGATGTGGCATCAAACACTTGGACACCTTTTCTTTTTCTCTTGCTGGAAAAACGGGATGGCAGATCATGACTACCCACAACCTGTGGATTGAGGTGATCACTCTGAAATATATTCGGCCTCTAACGCCATCTGAATGGATTTGCCGACCAACCTGGAGTACTCGGAATGTCTCTATTGTTTGGAAGGCTATCATCAAGTCATTACCTCACATCAGGGATGGTCTTACTTGGCACATCAATTCTGGGGCATCTTCCAGAATAGGATTAGACCCTTGGCCAGGATGTGGCAGCAACCATTTACTACCTGATGCACTGGTGGATCATCTAGAAGGAATGGGGATTAATACATTTGATCAGACTGCATATCCCGAAGTTACTACAATACTTACGTAGCGATGGAAATCTGCCATTCTTCTCCAGTTACCCAAAGAGTGGCACGAACATTGGATGGGTTTCATTAATGCCCTTGTTGAATCTCACATTCAGATCACACAGGCAGATGATGAACTAATTTGGCAACATGCCTTGTGCGTTCGATACTCACCCAAGCTTGGATACTTATAAATTTTCGTTGATCTCTGTCCCAATGAGATTGCATGGTGGTGGCACTGTTTATGGAAATTAGCGGCACCACGCTGATCCATACTTTTCATGTGGTGCATCCTTCAGAACATAGCACCGACAGGGGAAAACTTACATAAACAATCGTTCAACGGACCCACATGGTGCGTACTCTCCAAAACAAATTCTGAATCAACTTGCCACCTATTCCTTCAATGTAGCATATCCCTCGCCTTCTGGAAATTGATCATGAATGATATTCATATAACATCTCGGTGACATGGACTTGATATCTCCGACACTTGGCATAACTGGTGGCAACAAGTCACTTCTCCAAAGTGCCACAACCTTCCTCTTCTTATATGCTGGTCCCTTTGGAAAATACGGAACCACATTATTTTTCATGACGCTCGGCCGCACTGGACTTCAGCCTCCGCTCAGGTGATTTCCTTGTACAATAATCTCCCATCGGACGCCCCTCCCGCACCCCCTCGCAGATTATATCTGGATATTATTAATAAGGAAAAGTTGTGGGCATACTTCGATGGTGCCGCATAGACACATGGCTGTGGGGGTGGCGCTGTGCTACACATCAATGATGACATTCATTATAGGATTAGAATAGGTCTGGATCCAGGCACTAATAATTATGTCAAACTTATCACCCTTCGTCACCTTCTACAATTTTCTATCAAAGATGATTTCCATCACCTTTAGATATTTGGGGACTCCAAGATTATCATTAATTGGTTTAATATAACTTCTAATTGTCATGTACACACACTACGCCACATATTGGAGGATGTTTGGCTGTTAAAATCACAATTTGAATCTATTACATGTTGTCGCATCTACAGGGAGCATAACCAGCTTTTTGACGCGCTATCCAAGGAGGCCACGCTCTAACCTTGAGGGACATGGTTGATTGATGAACACAATGGACACAAACACTTCAGATACTATCACCGGTCGTACATGGATCGACATCAGATTGTCGATATATAGCTGATATTTTTGGTTTTATATTTAGCACACAAAACATAACATATATAATTGTATTTTTTAGAAAACCAAACTTATGGACTTTATCATGTACACCCCGGTAAGGGGTTCCTACCTGGACTATTTTTTTGATATGTGACTATGTCACATTTTGATGCATATGCCTAAAGACATATATAACATGTAACTTTACCAATTTAATGAAAAGTTATGATTTTTCCAAGGGGAAAAAAACCAAGTGTTAAGTTGTGGTGATCGTAATATTTATTTGTCGAAACAATTATTTTCATGGTATACTGGTGGAAAGTTATAGAAGTCATAAAACAAAAATACTAGATTTTCTTTTTCCGCGATTTATAAAATCTAATTTAAAAAAAATGAATTATCAAGCTTATAAATCAACCTTAGAAGGGATATCTCATGCTAATTAAAAAAGGTTGATAAAGGGTACTTTTAAGGGAGGTGTGTTGTACCCAAATGAAGATTAACATTAATTAAATCAATTGAGAAGTACAAACTACCTTTTTTTCACAGTATTGATTGGTCTAACTAATAAAGAAGTTTGAGGATTATTCCCATATATATACATATATAATAAAATGATTATATATTAAAAAAAAGAACTTTTTATAAGTGAATAAATTCTATACTTATAGGGGGTGATTTTCTTTCATATAGAGGGAAATCAAGAAGTATTCATCATAACTTGGAAAGAGGATGAACAATATCACAGAAATGTACGGGCTTTTTATTAGCCGCCAATTGGCTAAAGATCGGGTTGTATCCAAGATAGTGATCAGAGGGGATTCCCTTATCACTAATCAAAACTTCAAAGGGGTTATTTTCCTAAGAAAAACCATCTAAGCCTCCTTCTCAGTAGGATTATTAATATCGTGGATTCATTTTCTCAAATAGTTATCACATCTTAAGAAGTCAAAACAACGAGGCATATGCATAAGCAAACCAAGTGTGTCTCCTTGAAGCATGTCAGTTTGTTATCAATGCCTTGCTTGGATGGAAAGTTATACCATGAAGATCTACATCCATGATTTTTTCCTTCTCTGTACATTAGGGAAGTTGGATATGTGGACTGTGGAAATTATCATATTAAGGTTATTAAGATACTCCTTATTAAACCCCTTGTCTCCTCCAATATTAGAAACTATTCATTTATTTTTTGGGATAGTGGGATTATCACAATAGTTGAGGTGGTAGGTGGTGGACATGCAGGCCATGCGCCCGTGCATCCCTTGCATGTGGTGACATCTGATGTCGAGCATTTATTAATTTACTACTCTGCCCTTGTACCAAGCTCTTCGAAGGTTACAGGGTGGGGAGATTTAATGAGTTTCACTGTTGATATGATCTTTGAGGCATGGGAATTCTCGAGATATAAGGTTTTATTCATGGTTGGTACAAAAATGATAAGGATGCAAGTATTAAGTTGTTGTTATTTTTTTGTGAGCCGAGGTAGTTCTTTGATAACCGATGGGTTCTTGAATTTCATGTAGACTTTAAAGGTGAAGATAATTCCTTCAGACGCATGAGCCTCCTACTCTATGTCAGGATTACAATTTTGTTGGACAAATTTAAATATAAAATTATGGGTATTCTCTTGTCCAAGACAGATTCAAATTTCCTCTTTGGCTTGGAAAGAAGTTGGAAATATTTCCTTTTTTAACACCCTCCTCCCACATCTGCCCAAGTAACCGACTATGCAAGGTAAACATGTGACAAAGAATTACTATGTTATGTTTCAACCTCCTAGGTGACCTTAAGGAAGTGGAACCGATGGAACCACATCAAATATACCTTCCACATCAGCAAAAAAACTCCCAGGAGCCAACCCAACCACTCAATAATCTTTCCCCTGGATCCCATTGAATTTTTTGACCTTCAAACCCCCGAACGTTCCCAAAGTATAAGCATGGGTGCATCTGGGAGGCTCTAGACTCTCCCACAGCACATGCATGCGTGCATCCAAGGATTTTTCTCACAAACTTATGCCAATGTCCCTGAGATTTGAGCCACTTTTTCAGGCCCATAGCCCAAGTCACTACCCAAAACTCAATGATAAATTCAGAAATGAAATATAAAAGTGAAACAATGGTGCACAAACAAACATTCGAACAAGGGCTTGACTTGACCCCTACTATCCATGACATGAATTTTGTCAAACATGTCATAAGGATGTAATCTACAGGCTTAAAAAACATATATGGGAATAGGGGTCCCATACTTATCTAAGAATTGTTAATAAGCATTGTTGCTACATCACATTAATTGCATTATAGTCTATTTAGGAATAAATACATTGTTCATTTAATTACGAATCAAAACATGATGAGAGACATACATCATCACCATCATAAAACTTATTCATAATCAACATATAAGCAACAGAAATTAAAAGCACATAACAACCATATAAGCCACAAAATAACAAGCATATTTACCCATCAATACAAGGGGAAAAGAGCTCTTATTTCCATAACAAAAATGCAACCAAGTCTAGGACTTTCACGTTCCACCCGATCATAGACATGGCTGAGCCAAATATCTCTTCATCCAGTCACCCCCGTGCCATATTTCAAGCATGAATATGGGATCTCATAAACCAAATACATAAAAACCAAACCAGTGATTCTAGAGGCTAAACCACCTCAACCCTAAACCAGTGATTCCACCTCATGTTTGGACATCACAACCATCATGGATTGGTCTCTACCCGAGTTATTCCAGGACTCCAAATTGTTTGTTCCAATCAGGGCTTCTAGGACTAGTAACTCAACCCCAGCTATTACAGGGCTTCTAAAGCGTTTTTCCAACTAGGGCTTCCAGGATTAGTAACTCAACACACCTAGGGCTTCCAGAGCATTTTGCTAACCAAGGCTTCGAGGACTAGTAACTCAACCCACAGTTGTCTAATGATCTTCTAGAGAAGTTTTCCAACCAACCCACAACTAAAGGAAAATGAGAACCAACAGGAAAAAAAACACTGAAATTGAACCCACAACACCATGGCTATCCAAGAAAGGGCAATGCTAGGAAAATCCACTTTCAATTTAGGAAATCCTCCATGACAATGAGATATCATGACAAAGAAACCACATGCATAGAACACGCATGCCAAAAATAATGAGGAAAACATACGTGCAACTCGGTACCTACAATCAACCCTCAACCAGTGATTCCACCTCACGGTCAGAAATCAAAACCATCACGAATTGGTCTCTACCCAAGTTTTTCTAGGGCTCTAAAGCATTTTTTCCAACCAGGGCTTCCAGGACTAGTAACTCAATGCACCTAGGGCTTCCAGAGCATTTGTCCAACCAAGGTTTCCGGGACTAGTAACTCAACCCATAATTGTTCGTCGGGCTTCCAGAGTGTTTTTCCAACCAAGGCTTCCATGAACTAATATCTCAACCCACGACTAAAGGAGCATGAGAACCAACCAGAAAAAAACAATGGAATTGAAACCACAACACCATGGTTATCCAGGAAATGGAAAGGCTAGGAAAATCCACTATCAATCTAGTCAATCCATGCCCGAACTAGTGAGGAAAACATACATGCAACTCGATACATGCAATCAAAACATGTTGTAGCTATTGATCGTGATATCCTTGTGTGTTTTCCTGCTCTTCCTTTGACTTCTTTCTCCAAATCACCAAGTATTCCACACTCACCAAGAGTGCTTCAAGGAAACTCTAAGTATCCAAGAGTATGAGAGAGAGAGAGAGAGAGAGAGAATAATGAGAGCTCCCAAACTGCACTGAAAAAAAACCATGAATTGATCCTCATAAGGATTTTTATTAATGAGGCCTTTATTTTCTTCATTTTCCATCAGTTTCCTTCATTTTCCTCCTCACATGTAACTAGTGACCTTTCACCTCCCTTTTCTCCGATTTTCTATTATTTTCATAAATAAAATGCCGATTAATGCCACTTTTTTTTCCAAAGACTTAGCCATTTCCTTTTCCAATTTCTATAGCCATAATAAACCATCTATATGTGAAATGTGTTTGTCACTGTGGTATCAGAGTCGTGTTCTCCAATCCAAGCAATTGGCCAAGTTTTTACCACATACTCGAAGATTTTGGAGTTTCTCCTTCAACTCGACAACCAATTCGATTTTGGCCTTTGGCTAGCAAAAGTGAATTTTCATTTTGGTCATTACATTAAAAAAATAAAAATAATAAAAAGCTGGCCTTGGACCATTAACGAGGAAGAAAAAAAATATGATAAATTATATATATATATATATATATATATATATATATATATATATATATATATATATATATATATATATATATAGAGAGAGAGAGAGAGAGAGAGAGATGTAAGAAATTAAGTAAAAAAATATAAAATAAATAAATAAGCTATATAAAATATTAAAAAATAAATAAATAAAAAGGAGGAAATAAAGGGTCGCAACAATCGCCCAACACACCTGTCATCAAAGCCAACATGCCATACAACTGCCCAACGGGTCGTTGACGAGTCATCACTTGACTGATCGCCACTCCCCATTGTGTCATAGTTGGCCTTCACCATGGCAATTCATTGCATGACCATCGACACCTCAAACCACATTGCACGACTGCAATATCACTTGCCTAGTCTATGCCATCATCATCACAACAAAGACAACCCTCATTTTTCATAAAGTAGGTACCATAATTTGTGAAACCCCAAATAATTGTCTTGAGAATAAACATAATGTCACGTCAATTGGGAAGAGAAATGCAAACACAAACAATTCAGTAAATAAACATACTTTATCCGTGAATTCCATGTGCAATCGATTATTATTTGCAACTGTAACCCTCGTCCATGGTACTCAGCCACATTGTCATGTAGGGAGAAAAGTCCAATGTGAACAATTAGTCATAAAATTGATTGGGCACAGATAACCACATGGAAAATACTCTGGTGTTGTAGTCATCAGATGCATTAGCAAAAAGGGTTATAAGGTGTCTTTACATCAGCTAGTCAACTGAAGGGTCACAACTCTTGCACTCTAAAAAAAAAAAATAATAATAATAATTATTATTATCTATATATATATATACACATAAAATAACTTTTCATTGTACAAATAAAACAAGTGTTAAGTTGTGGTGATCGTAATATTTATTTGTCAAAACAAATATTTTCATTGTATAATGGATAGTAATAGAAGTGATCAAACAAAAATACTAGATTTTCTTTTTCCACAACTTATAAAATCTAATATATAAAAAAGAATTATCAAGCTTATAAATCAACCTTAGAAGGGATATCTCATGCTAATTAAAAAGGTTGATAAAGAGTGTTTTTAAGGGAGGTGTGTTGTACCCATATGAATATTATCCTTGAATAAATCAATTAAGAAGTAAATGCTGCATTTTTTTCACCGCATCAATTGGTTAAACTAATAAACAAGTTTGAGAATTATTCCCATATATATACATATATAATGAAAAGACTATATATTTAAAAAATAAAAAATTTACTTTTTATAAGTGAATAATTTCTATACTTATGGGGTGATTCTCTTAAATCCAGAGGGAAATCAAGAAGTATTCATGGGGACTTGGAAAGAGGATGAACAATCTCGCATAAATGTATGAGATTTTTATTAGCATCCAATTGGCTAAAGATTGGGATGTCTCCAAGACAGTGATCATAGGGGATTACCTTATCACTAATCAACACCTTCAAAGGGGTTATGTTCCTAAGAATAACCATCTAAGCCTCCTTCTCGGTAGGATTATTAATATCATGGATTAATTTTCTCAAAAGGCCTATTATCACATCTTAAGAAGTCAAAACAAGGAGGCATATGCATAAGAAAACCAATTTTGTCTCCTTGAAGCAGGTCAGTTTGTTATCAATGGCTTGTCTGGATGGAAAGTTATACCATGAAGATCTACATCCATGATTTTTTCCCTTCTCTCAACATTAGGGAAATTGGATATTTGGACTATGGGAATTATCATATTAAGGTTTCTAAGATACTCCTTATTAAACCCCTTGTCTCCTCCAATATTAGAAACTATTCATTTATTTTTTGGGGTCATGGGCTTATCACCATAGTTGACGTGGTAGGGGGTGAGCATGTACGCCATGCGCCCATGCATCCCTCGCATGTGGTGACACCTGATGTCGGTCATTAATTCATTTACTCCTCCACCCTTGTACCAATCTCTTCGAAAGTTATAGGGTGGGGAGATTTAATGAGTTTCATTGTTGATATGATCTTTGAGGCATGGGAATTCCTAGGATCTAAGGTTGTATTCATGGTTGGTGCTAAAATTATAAGGATGCAGGAATCAAGTTGTTGTTGTTTTTTTGTGAGCTGAGATAGTATTTATGATGACCAACGAGTTATTCACGTTCATGTAGACTTTAAAGGTGAAGAGAATTCCTTCAGACACATGAGCCTCCTACTCTATGTCAGGATTACAGTCTTGTTGGACACATTTAAATATAAAATTATTGGAATTCTCCTGTCTGATCCAGACTCATATTTCCTCTTTTGATTTGCAGGAATTTGGGAATGTTTCCTTTTGTAACACCCTCCTCCCACATCTACCCAAGTAACCGACCAACCGGGGTAAACATGTGACGAAGAGTTACTATGTTATGATTCAACCTCATAGGTGACCTTAAGGAAGTGGAACCGGTGGAAACACATCAAATATACCTTCCACATCAACAAAAAAACTCCTAGGAGCTAACCCAACCACTCAGGAATCTAGCCCTTGGGTCCCACTGAGGTTTTTGATCTTCAAACCCTCGGACACTCCCACAATATAGGAATGGGTGCGTTTGGGAGGCTTTGGACGCTCCAACAACATATGAATTCATGCGTCCAGGGTTTTTTCCACAGCCCTGTGGCAACGTCTCTAATATTTGAGCCACTTATTTAGGTCCAAATCCCAAGTCACTTCCAAGAACTCAATGGAAAGTTCAGAAATCAAATATAACGACGAAAAAATGGTGCACAAACAAACATTCTAACAAGGACTTTACTAGACCCCTAGTTTCCATTACACGCATTTCATCAAACATGTCATAAGGATGTAATCTACAGGTTTAAACAATAGATGTGAACATAGGAGTCTCATACTTATTTGAGAATCAGTAAGAATCATTGTTGCTACATCACATTAACTGCATTATAGTATATTTAGGAATAGATACATTGTTTAATTGTGAATCAAAACATGATGAGAGTCATACATCATCACCATCATAAAGCTCAGTCATAACTAGCATATAAGCGACATAAATCAAAAGCACATAACATCCATATGAACCACAAAATAACAAGCATATTTACCCATCAATATAAGGGGAAAAGAGCTCTTATTTCCATAAGAAAAATGCAACCAAGTCCGTGACTTGCACATTCCACCAAACATAGACATGGTTAAGCCAGATATCTCTTCAGCCAATCAACTCTGTGCCATATTCCAAGCATGAATGTGGGATCTCATAATCCAAATCCATCAAAACCAAACCAAGGCTTCGTGAGGCTAAACCACCTCAACCCTCAACCAGTGATTCCACCTCACGGTTGGAAATCACAACCATCACGAATTGGCATCTACCAAAGTTGTTCCAGGGCTCCAGAGTGTTCGTTCCAACTAGGGCTTCCAAGACTAGTAACTCAACTCTCGTTGTTACAGGGCTTCCAGAGCATTTTTCCAACTAGGGCTTCTAGGACTAGTAACTCAACCCCCCTAGGGATTCTAGAGTGTTTTTCCAACCAAGGCTTCTAGGACTAGTAACTCAACCCACAGTTGTTCGTCGGGCTTCCAGTGTGTTTTTCCAACCAAGGCTTCCAGGAACTAATAAATCAACCCACAACTAAAGGAACACAAGAACCAACTAGAAAATAAATAATGAAACTGAACCCACAACACCATGGCTATCTAGGAAATGGAATGGCTAGGAAAATCCACTGTCAATCCAGTCAATCCTCCATGCCAGTGACATATCATGACCAAGAAACCACATGCATACACCATGCATGACAAAACTAGTGAGGAAAACATACATGCAACTTGGTACTTGCAATCAAAACCCGTTGTAGTTGTTGATCCTGATATCTTGTTGCGCTTTCCTCCTCTTCCTTTGCCTTCTTTCTCCAAATCACCTAGTATGCCACACTCTCCAAGAGTGCTCCAATAAAATTCTAAGTATCCAAGAGTATGAGAGAGAGAGAGAGAATAATGAGAGCTCCAAAGCTACACTGAAAAAAAACCATGAATTGATCCTCATAAGACTTTTTATTAATGAGGCCTCTTTATTCTTCATTTTCCATTGTTTTCTTTCATTTTCCTCCTCACATGCAACCTGTGACCTTTCACCTCCCTTTTCTCCTATTATCCATTATTTTGATAAATAAACTGCCAATTAATGTCACTTTTCCTTTCCAAAGCCTTATCCATTTCCTTTTCCAACTTCCATAGCCATAATAAACCATGTATATTCGAAATTTGTTCATTATAGTGGTATCATATTCATGTTCTCCAATCCGAGCCATTGGCCAAGTTTTTACTGCATACTCGAAGGTTTTGGAGTTTCTCCTTCAACTCGACAGCGAGTTCGATTTTGGCCTTTGGCTAGAAAAAGTGAAGTTGCATTTTGGTCATTGCATTAAAAAAATAAAAATAATAAAAAGCTGCCCTTGGACGACTAACGAGGAAAAAAAAAAAAAAAATTATTATAGAAAAAAAAAAAAAATATATATATATATATATATATAAGAAAATGAAGTAAAAAAAGATAAAATAAATAAATAAGTTATATAAAATGTTATTAAAAATAAATAAAAAGGAGGAAACAAAAGGGTCACACCAGTCACCCAACACATTTTTCGTCAAAGCCAACAGGCCATACAACTGCCCAACGATTCCTTGACCAGTCATCACTTGACTGACCACCACTACCCATTGTACCATAGTTGGCTTTCACCATAGCAATTCATTGCATGACCATCGACACCTCAAACCACATTGCACGACTGTGTTATCACCTACCCGGTCTATGCCATCATCATCACAACAAAGACAACCCTCATTTTTCATAAAGTAGGTACCATAATTTGTGAAACCCCAAAACATTTTCATGAGAATAAACATAGGGTGACGTAAATTGGGAAGAGAAATGAAAACAGAGATAGCTTAGTAAATAAAAATAAGTACTTGAATTTCCCGTGTGATCGAGCATTCTTTACAATTGTACCGTCATCCATGGTACTCAGCCATATTGTCGTGTAGGGGGGAAATACCAGTATGAAAATTTAGTCACATATTTGATTGAGCACGGATAACCATATGGAAAAGACAGTGGTGTTGAAACCATTGGGTGCATTAGCAAAAAGAGTTATAAGGTGTCTTTACATCAGTCAGCTGAAGGGCTGCAACTCTAGCACTTTGAAAATAAATAAATAAATAAATAAATATATATATATATATATATATATAAATCATTTTTCATCGTACTAATAAAACAAGTGTTAAGTGGGCGATGGGTTCTCTGAGATTTTTCGTGATTAGGGTTTCTGTAGGGCTCGACGATCTGGGATGACGCATCATGGCGGGGGCACTGACACACACTACTACAGCGTAGTCCTGCAGATGACCGCATACGTCAGCCCTGGGATAGGGTTTCTACTGGAACCGCTTACTCCACCAATCACGGCCTCTCGTCTTTCCTCTTTTTTCTATTGCCTCTCACTGACGCTCCTTCCAACGGCCCTCGATATGATACATCCATCGATCAACCTGCATCGTATGCCATGGAGGACGAGCTGCTAGATTATTCCCCCGACCCATTGGAGGGCATGCCAACCTGGACCACTCTGCGTCACTCCCCGTCTTTTTCGTCCGCGCTGGCTCGACTTGCATCTTGAAGTTCTCCAGATGGACCTGAGGCATCCACTTGACCTCTTTTTTCACTGGAGGGATCTTCTTCCTTAGCACTACACTAATATCCTCTGCCATATTCAATGCTTCAATGCTTCCCCTCCCTTCCTGAAATTTATTCGGCGCTATCTGCACCACTTTCCCCTGCATCTTAACATTTATTGTCATACCTCCTTCTGCCACAGTCCTCTCCCCCTCCCCGGGCTATCCCCTCCTCACTGGTCTCTATACCTCCACTCCCCGACTCTGCACCCCCTATTCACCTACAGAACTTTCCCCCGGGCAAACCCTCGTAGCCTCTGCCGTAGCCACCTCCTTCTGGGTGTTTTGTGGGCATACTCCTCATTGATCCACCCTCTCATTCTGTCGAGCCGATCGAAGAACCATCCTCAGACTCAGAAGAGGAGAAACCCTCCCTGGGCACTCAGCCACGACCATCAAGGAAGACGTGATGTGTGAAGAAAGGTAACAAGGGAATCAAACTTGCATTCGGGGACCAACACAAGATGGGCGATGTACTTGACACATCGGAGAGGGTTCTGGTCGGACATGTTAGGGGCAGGAAATACAACTCGGAGCTAATTTGACTATGGACTATGGAGATTTGGGGACAAATTATTGATACATTACCTTCTGTCATCATTCTTCCCAGAGGATGGTTTGCACTTAGTTTCAGTCAGCCGAAACACCTGCATTGGGTACTTGCCCGATATTGGCATATTGAACAAGCCCTGGTCCTATTGAAGAGATGGAGCCCTCTATTCGATCCTGAGCAAGAGTACTTGGGTGCTGGACCCATATGGGTTCGATTACCTAGACTACATATTCACTTCTTGTCGGAGGATACCTTCGCACTCATTGGCAATGCTCTTGGATCCTATCTGGATCACGAAGAAAATTACATTGTGACTGTTATCATGACTATGGCTTGAATTCTGGTACACTTGGACACCATAGAGGGATTGGAAGAATTCATTACACTGCGATGGAAGCAATTCACCTGGATCCAACCCCTGGATTACGAAGGTGTGCCTTAAAGATGTAGAAGATGTAATGAGGTTGGGCATCTCTATAAGGATTGTCCACTCCTACAGAAGAAGGCATCTCAGTCCTTGCCATTAGAATCTTTTCATGCATCAACTCCATAGGCTCAGGTGCCCACTCGGAAGACTTATCAATGTGGTCGTCCCCCGCAGGCCAGAGTTCTGAATGAAGGCCCTTTTTCTCATCCACCTCGGCCCCCTTCGCTGCGTCTCACCCGTCCCAGAGCAGCAGCTGCACATCTTCCTATGGGTATTACTTCACTACCTTACTCTACTTCTGATTTATCTATTGTATCTACTATTATTCATACATCGGTCCTCTATGTATCTGGGTATACACTACCCTCTATCCCCTACACCCCCTCATCCCCTCCTCTCCCCTCGTCCGTAACCCCTCCCTCTACACCTTCTCCCTCTTACGCACTCCCCTCTAAGGCCTCATCTGACCCTGCGGGTAGCCATTCTTATTTTATGATAACCCTCTCCAAGCTATTTTCATTCCCCCCCCTGTGGATTAGATATCATTCCCCCTCCCAAGATTGGGTTATCTTCTCATGGGTGCAAATCATATATTTCTAAATCCATTGTCCAATCTGGTCAGGAGGTAGCCGATGGATGTCAACACAGTCTCGATTGGGTCCTTAGAGCATAGTCTACCCATGCTACCATTCCCTCATGATTCTTCTCTCCTTCAATTTTCATGGCCTTGCAAGTCAGACCAAAAATCTTGCACTCTGCCATCTATTTGAATCCACCCCTTGTGATATTATCTTCCTCCAAGAGACCCTTGGTCCTAAATCATCGATTATCAATATTCTTCAAGGCATGTGTCCTTGCTGGGTCTTTCATGCCCTGGATGCTCGTGGCATATCGGGTGGCATCGCATTGGGTATCAATCCCTAGACGATAAAACTCCTGAATATCTGGGGCGGAGAGGGTTAATTTGGGGCTGATATTCAATCAAATAATTTTGGATCTTCTTTCTACATTTACAATATATATGGGTCGTGCTCTAATCGACTTGCATTCTGGGAACATTTCCTTAGCCTCCCCCTCATGAATCATGACAAGATCATAATCGGTGGCGACCTAAATTTTTCTCTCGGTCAAGTTGAATCATGGGGTCACTCTGCAAAATTTTATCCCCTATCTGAACATATTCAGACCCTCATGGATTCGCATCGACTTGTGGACATCCCATCCCCCAAACTACAACCTACTTGGCACAACAAGAGGACTGGACAAGCCTCTCTTTCCAGGTGATTGGATAGATTTATGGTCCATTGGGACATTCTCACCCATATCCCAAGCTATAGGCAGTGGTTTAGACAGGGTGGACTCTTTGATCACTCTCCCATTTATATGGAAATTGCTGGATGCACACCAAAGTCGAGGGCACCTTTCAAATTCAATGTTACATGGCTTGAGGATTCATCCTATGTTGAAGCTGTCACACAATACTAGACTACCCATACTAGCCCACCTGATCTAGACCCCTCTGCTCTATTCGCCTACAAGATGAAAGAGGTCAAGAGACTCACCAGGGTATGGGAAAAGGAGAAATGCATCTGGGATGAATAGACCCTTCATGGATCGACCTCACCTTTCTTCCACTCTGAAAGAGGCCTTCGTCAAGGTCATCCTCTATCACCGCTCCTTTTCCTCATCATCATGGAGGCTCTGAGTCAATTTATTTCCCATGAGAAGAGGTCAGGTAGGCTTATGGGTCTTTGGATTACAGAAGGATTCTCGCTCACCCACTTGCTCTTCATTGACGATGTCCTCATCTTCCTCAATGGCTCTATGGCGAACATCACCTCCTTCCATTCTGCTTTGATTTCATTTTGCACTACAACGGGCATGAATTGCAACCATATCAAGTCTACTCTAACCATCATTGGATGCACCCTTCAGGAACACACCCATGCAGCTAGACGCTTTCCTTTCACCATCCTCAACCTATCTGATGGCCTCAAATATATTGGATTCCACCTCAAGACTCTCGCCTACCACATTGCTGATTGGACATGGCTCATATCCAAGCTAGAATCCCGCATTAATGTGTGGCACCACAGATGGTTATCAAGAGCAGGTAGACTCACTTTAGTCAAGTCAGTCCTCTTGGCTACTCCTATGTACTGGATGTCCCTTGCCTGGATCCCCAAAGGTATCCTCAACAGGATACATCAAATGTGCAGAATATTTCTCTGGATGGGCAACAAAGAAGGGCACACATTCCAATGGATTAATTGGGATTGTATCAATCTACCTAAGAAATGGGGAGGGTGGGGCATCAAACACTTGGACACCTTTGCTTCTGCTCTTGTTGGAAAAATGGGATGACAGATCATGACTACCCATAACCTCTGGACTGAGGTGGTCACTCTTAAATATATTCAACCTCTAACGCCATCTTAATGGATTCACAGGACAACCTGGAGTAGCCAGAATTGGAAACCTTGGTTCGAAAAATGCTCTAAAAACCCTAGGTGCATTGAGTTACTAGTCCTCGAAGCCCTGGTTGGAAAAACGCTCTGGAAGCCCTGTAACAACTAGAGTTGAGTTACTATTCCTAGAATCCCTGGTTGGAACAAATGCTCTAGAGCCCTAGAAAAACTTGGGTAGAGACCAATTCGTGATGGTTTTGATTTCCGACCATGAGGTGGAATCACTGGTTGAGATTTGAATGCAGGTACTGAGTTGCATGTGTATTTTCCTCATTATTTTTTGCATGCATGGTCTATACATGTGGTTTCTTTGTCATGATATGTAATTTTCATGGAGTATTTCATGGATTGAAAGTAGATTTTCCTAGCCTTGCCCTTTCCTGGATAGCCATGGTGTTGTGGGTCCAATTTCAATGTTTTTTTCTGGTTGGTTCTCATTTTCCTTTAGTTGTGGGTTGATTTATTAGCTTCTGGAAGCCTTGGTTTGAAAAAATCTCTAGAATATCATTAGAAAATTGTGGGTTGAGTTACTAGTCCTCAAAGCCTTGTTTAGAAAAATGATATGGAAGCCCTAGGTGTGTTGAGTTAGTAGTCCTGGAAGCCCTGGTTGGAAAAATGCTTTGGAAACCCTGTAATAGTTGGGGTTGAGTTACTAGTCCTGGAAGCCCTGTAATAGCTGGGGTTGAGTTACTAGTCTTGGAAGCCCTGGTTGGAAAAAAAAATTTGGAGCCATATAATAACTTGGATAGAGACCAATCCATGATGGTTGTGATGTCTGAACGTTAGGTGGAATCACTGGTTTAGGGTTGAGGTGGTTTAGCCTTTAGAATCCCTGGTTTGGTTTTGATGGATTTGGTTTATGAGATCCCATATTCAAGCTTGAAATATGGCACGAGGGTGACTGGATGAAGAGATATTTGGCTCAGCCATGTCTATGGTCGGGTGGAACGTGGAAGTCCCAAACTTGGTTGCATTTTTGTTATGGAAATAAGAGCTCTTTTCCCCTTGTATTGATGGGTAAATATGGTTGTTATTTTGTGGCTTATATGGTTGTTATGTGCTTTAATTTATGTTGCTTATATGTTGGTTATGAATAAGTTTTATGATGGCGATGATGTATGGATCTCATCATGTTTTGATTCGTAATTAAATGAACAATGTATTTATGCCTAAATAGAGTATAATGCAATTAGTGTGATGTAGCAACAATGCTTCTTAGCAATTCTTAGATAAGTATGAGACCCCGATTCTCATATATATTTTTTAAGACTGTAGATTACATCCTTATGACATGTTTGAAAAAATTCATGTCATGGATAGTAGGGTTCAAATCAAGTCCTTGTTCGAATGTTTGCTTGTGTGTACCATTGTTTCACTTTTATATTTGATTTTTGAATTTATCATTGAGTTCTAGGCAATGACTTGGGCTCTGGGCCTGAAAAAGTGGCTCAAATCTCAGGGACATTGGCATAGGTCTGTGAGAAAAATCCTTGGACGCATGCATGCATATGTTGTGGGAGAGTCCAGAGCCTCCCAGACGCACCCATGCTTATACTTTGGGAACATTCGGGGGTTTGAAGGTCAAAAACTTCAGTGGGACCCAGGGGAAAGATTCTTGAGTGGTTGGGTTGGCTCGTGGGACTTTTTTTGCTGATGCGGAAGGTCTATTTGATGTGTTTCCATCAGTTCCACTTCCTTGAGGTCACCTAGGAGGTTGAATCATAACATAGTATTTCTTTGTCACATGTTTACCCCGGATGGATGGTTACTTGGGTAGATGTGGGAGGAGGGTGTTACAAAAGGAAACATTTCCAACTTCTTGTCAAGCCAAAGAGGAAATTTGAGTCTGGATCAGACAATAGAATACCCATAATTTTATATTTAAATGTGTCCAGCAAAAATGTAATCCTGACAAAGTAGGAGGCTCATGCGTCTGAAGGAATTCTCTTCACCTTTAAAGTCTACATGAACTTCAAGAACCCATCAGTCATCAAAAATACTATCTCGGCTCACAAAAAATAACAAAAAATTGATAATTGCATCCTTATCATTTTAGTACCAACCATGAATAAAACCTTAGATCCCCAGAATTCCCATGCCTCAAAGATCATATCAATAGTGAAACTCATTAAATCTCCCCACCCTTTAACCTTCAAAGAGCTTGGTACAAGGGTGGAGTAGTAAATGAATAAATGCTCGACATCAGATGTCACCACATGCAAAGGATGCTTGGGCGCATGGCCTGCATGTCCACCACCTACCACCTCAACTATTGTTATAAGCCCACTACCCCAAAAAATAAATTAATAGTTGCTAATATTGGAGGAGACAAGGGGTTTAATAAGGAGTATCTTAAGAACCTTAATATCATAATTCCCATAGTCCACATATCCAACTACCCTAATTTTCAGAGAAGGAGAAAATCATGGATGTAGATCTTCATGTATAACTTTCCATCCAAACAAGGCATTGATAACAAACTGACATGCTTCCAGGAGACACACTTGGTGTGCTTATGCATATGCCTCCTTGTTTTGACTTCTTAAGATGTGATAACTATTTGAGAAAATGAATCCATGATATTAATAATCCAACTGAGAAGGAGGCTTAGATGGTTGTTCTTAGGAAAATGACCCCTTTGAAGGTGTTGATTAGTGATAAGGGAATCCCCTATGATCACTATCTTGGATACAACCCGATCTTTAGCCAATTGGAGGCTAATAAAAAGCCCGTACATTTATACAAAATTGTTCATCCTCTTGCCAAGTCGTGATGAACACTTCTTTATTTCCCTCCATATTAAAGAAAATCACCCCCTATAAGTATAGAATTTATTCACTTATAAAAAGTTCTTTTTTTTAATATATAGTACTTTCATTATATATGTATATATATGGGAATAATCCTCAAACTTCTTTATTAGTTAGACCAATCGATACTGTGAAAAAAAGGCAGTCAGTACTTCTTAATTGATTTATTTAATGTTAATCTTCATTTGGGTACAACACACCTCCCTTAAAAGTACCCTTTATCAACCTTTTTAATTAGCATGAGATATCCCTTCTAAGGTTGATTTATAAACTTGAGAATTCATTTTTTTTTTAATTAGAATTTATAAGTTGTGGAAAAAGAAAATCTAGTATTTTTGTTTTATCACTTCTATAACTTTCCACTAATATACCATGAAAATAATTGTTTCGACAAATAAATATTATGATCACCACAACTTAACACTTGTTTTTTTCCCCTTGGAAAAATCGTAACTTTTCATTAAATTGGAAAAATTACATGTTGTAGATGTTTTTAGGCATATGCATCAAAATGTGACATAGTCACATATCAAAAAAATAGTCCAGGTAGGAACCCCTTACCAGGGTGTACATGATAAAGTCCATAAGTCTGGTTTTCTAAAAAATACAATTTTATATGTTATGTTTTGTGTGCTAAATATAAAACCAAAATTATCAACTATATATCAGCAATCTGGTGTCGATCTATGTACGAGCGGTGATAGTATCTGAAGTGTTCGTGTCCATTGTGTTCATCGATCAGCGATTTCCCTCGAGGTTGGAGTGTGACCTCCTTGGATAGCACGTCGGAAAGCTGGTTACACTCCTTGTAGATGTGACAACATGTAATAGATTCAAATTATGATTTTAACAGCCAAACATCCTCCAATATGTGGTGTAGTGTGTGTACGTGACAAGTAGAAGTTATATTGAACCAATTGATGATAATCTTGGAGTCCCCAAATATCTGAAGGTGATGGTAATCATCTTCAATAGCAAGTTGTAGAAGGTGACTAAGGGTGATAAGTTTGGCATAATTATTAGTGCCCGAATCCAGACCCATTCTAATCCTATAATGAATTTCATCATAGATGTGTAGCACAGCGCCACCCCCACAGCCATGTGTCTATGCGGCACCATCGAAGTATGCCCACGGCTTTTCCTTATTAATAATATTTGGATATAATCTGCGAGGGGGTGCAAGGGGGGCATCCGATGGGAGATTATTGTACAGGGCAATCACCCGAGCGGAGGCCGAAGTCCAGTGCGGCCAAGCATCATGAAAAATAATGTGGTTTCGTATTTTCCAAAGGGACCAACATATAAGAATAGGAAGGTTGCGGCACTTTGCAGAAGTGACTTGTTGCCACCATTTATGCCAAGTGTCGGAGATATCAAATCCATGCCACCAAGATATATATGGAGATCATTCATGATCGATTTCCAGAAGGCGAGGGATATGCTACATTGAAGGAATAGGTGGCAAGTTGATTCAAAAAAATTTTTGAAGAGTACGCACCAAGTGGGTCCATTGAACGATTGTTTATGTAAGTTGTCCCCTGTCAGTGCTATGTTCCATAGGATGCACCACATGAATAGTATGGATCGGGGTGGTGCCCCTAATTTCCATAAACAGTGCCACCACCAGGCAATCTCATTGGGATAGAGATCAGAGAAAATGTATAAGTATCCAAGCTTGAGTGAGTATCGACCGCACGGGGCATGTTGCCAAATCAGTTCATCATTTGCCTGTGTGATCCGAATGTGAGATTCAACATGGGCATTAATGAAACCCATCCAATGTTCGTGCCACTGTTCGAGTAACCAGAGAATAGTGGTAGATTTCCATCCCTATGCAAGTATTGTAGTACCTTAGGGATATGCAGTCTGATCAAATGTAGTAATCCCCATTCCTCTGAGATGATCCACCAGTGCATCAGGTAGTAAATGGGTGCCGCCACATCCTGGTCAGGGGTCTAACCCATTTCTGGTAGATGCCCCATAATTGATGTGCCAAGTAATACCATCCCTGATGTGAGGTAATGACTTGATGACATCCTTCCAAACAATAGAGACATTCTGGGTACTCTAGGTTGGTTGGTGAATCCATTCAGATGGCGTTATAGGCCAAATATATTTATAAGTGACCACCTCAGTCTAGAGGTTGTGGGTAGTCATGATCTTCCATCCCATATTTATAGCAAGAGTAGAAGCAAAGGTGTCCAAGTGTTTGATGCCCCATCCTCCCCATTTCTTAGGTAGAGTGATAAAATCCCAATTAATCCATGCGAATGTGTGCCCTTCATTGTTTCCCATATAGAGAAATCTTCTGCACAATTGTTTTATCTTGTTGAGGATACCTTTGGGGATCTAGGAAAGGGACATCCAGTACACAGGAGTAGCCAATAGGACTGACTTGACTAAAGTGAGTCTGCCCACTCTTGATAACCATCTGTGGTGCCATACATTGATGCGGGATTCCAGCTTGGATATGAGCCATGTCCAATCAGCAATGTGGTAGGCGAGGGGCTTGAGGCAGAATCCAAGATATTTGAGGCCATCATATAGGTTGAGGATGGTGAAAGGGAAGCATCTCGATACAAGGCTGCGTTCCTGAAGGGTGCATCCAACGATGGTCATATTAGACTTGAGATGGTTGCACGTCATGTCTGTTGCAGTGCAGAATGAAATCAAAGCAGAATGGAAGGAGGTGATATATGCCACAGATCCATTGAGGAAGATGAGGACATCATCAACAAAGAGCGAGTGGGTGAGTGAGAATCCTTATATAATATGAAGACCCATAAGCCTACTTGACCTCTTCTCGTGGGAAATCAATCGACTCAAAACCTCCATGATGATGAGGAAAAGCAGCGGTGATAGAGGACAACCGTGACGAAGGCCTCTTTCAGAGTGGAAGAAAGGTGTGGTTGATCCATTGATCAGGACACTAAATGAAACATTAGTGATACAACACATGATCGATCGAATGAAAGGAATGGGAAATATTGGGTGATTCAAGATCATTCGGATGTACAGCCAGGTGGATAGATTGAATTCTTTGGCCAGGTCGATATTAAGAATGTTACTCTTGAGAGGATGGATCTAGATGGAGTGCATAGATTCCTGGGTCGTACCAATGGCTTCATGGATCTGACGGTTGTGAAGGAAAGAAAATTGCTTAGGTGATATGTTGGTAGATAGAATAGGCTTGAGACTATTGGCGATAATCTTGGCAATGATCTTGTATATATACTTACACTGTGATATGGGGCGATATTTAGCAAAGTAGTGAGGGGCATCCATCTTAGGAATGCAGGAAATGAAGGTGGAGTTGAAGGAATCACAAATCATCCCATTTTGTCGGCAGTGTTCCACCATGTTGAGAATACTCTGCCCCATAATCTCAATGAAAAATAGATAGAATTCGATGGTCCATCCGTCAGAACCAGGGCTCTTGTCCTTCTAAAACCATTTTAGGGTGTCCAGGAGTTCTTTCATCGTGACAGGGCCAATAAGATCAGCTTGTGAATATGGATCCATAAATCACGGAAAGAGTTCGGCCACTTTGATAGTCTTCGGTAGCATAATCTCAGGCAGGGCACGATATAGATCCCGAAAGTGGGCAACCCCCATGTTGGCAAGCTGCTGGAAAGTATTAGCCTTATTCCCCCCTCCATCTTCCAACTGCCATATGGTGTTGATGGTTTTTCGACCATTTTCAAAGTGGTGGAAAAATTTAGTGTTCTCGTTGCCAGATTTTAACGAAATGGCCCTACTTCGTAGGTGCCAAGTATCTTCGCGGGTTTTCAGGATCTTATTGCGCTCATATTCTAGTAAGTAGATGCGTGCCTTTGATTCATCTGATTCAAATCCCTAATGATTAGACGAACCCATTGCAGCAATTTCCTCCTCAATAGAATGCAGGGTCTGTTCATCCCGAATGCGTTTCTCCTTTGCCCATACCCTGGTGAGTCTCTTGACCTCTTTCATCTTGTAGGTGAATAGAGCAGAGGGGTCTACATCCAGTGGGCCTATTTGGGTAGTCGAGTACTGTGTGACATCTTCAACCTAGGATGAATCCTCAAGCCATTTAGCATTGAATTTGAATAGTGCCCTCGGCTTTGGTGTGCATCCAGCAAGTTCCATATAAATGGGAGAGTGATCAGAGAGTCCCCCCTGTCCAATCCACTGCCTATAGTTTTGGATATGGGCGAGAATGTCCTCATGGATCATAAATCTATCCAATCACCTGGAAAGAGAGGATTGTCCATTCCTCTTGTTTTTCCAAGTAGGTTGTAGTCTGGGGGACACGATGTAGACAAGTCAGTGCGAATCCATGAGGGTCAAAATATGTTCAGATAAGGGATCAAATTGTGCAGAGTGACCCCATGATTCAGCCTGACTGAGAGAAAAATTTAGGTCGCCACTGATTATGAGCCTATCATGATTCATGAGGGGGAGGCTAAGGAAATTCTCCCAGAATTCAAGTCGATTAGAGCACGGCCCATATATATTGTAAATGTGGAAGGGAGATATGAAATCACTCGATTGAATATCAGCCCCCAAGTAACCCTCTCTGCCCCATATATTTATGAATTTTATCGTCCAGGGATTGATGCCCAATGCGATGCTGCCCGATCTGCTACAAGCATCCAGGGCATTAAAGACCCAACCAGGGCGCATGCCTTGAAGAATATTGAAAATCGATGATTCAGGACCAAAGGTCTCTTAGAGGAAGATAATATTACAAGGGGTGGATTAAAATAGATGGTAGAGTGCAAGATTTTTGGCCTAACTTGCAAGGCCACGAGAATAGAAGGAGAGAAGAATCATGATGCAATGGTAGCATGGGCAGACTATGCTCTAAGGACCCGATCGAGAGTGTGTTGACGTCCATCGACTACCTCCTGACCAGCTTGGACAATGGCTTTAGAAATATATGATTTGTGCTCACAAGAAGATAACCCAATCTTGGGAGGGGGAATGATATCTAATCCGTCGGGGGGGGGGGGGGGGGATGCAGATAGCTTGGAGAGGGATCTGAGAAAATAAGAATGGTTTCCCGCAGAGTCAGATGAGAAATCAAAGGGCAGTGCGTGAGAGGGAGAAGGTATAGAGGGAGGGGTTACGAACTAGGGAAGAGGAGGGGAGGAGGGGGGGCAAGGGATAAAGGGGAGTGTATGTTAGAATTTACTGGAGAAATAATAAACAATTTACTAAGAGGAATAAACATAAAGAGGCCAGCAACAAATCATAAACATAAACACAAATGTTTCTCCAGGAAAACCCCAAACTCCAGGGAAAAACCCAACCAATGAAATTTCATTAACCATTGGCCAAAACCCTGGCCAATCTAGCCAAGTGAGCCTTCACCGCTCACCTCCAGGCCTACATTACAATGAAGTCTTTCCACCCTTTTATAGGCTCTATTACATGCAATACCATGGGCTCAAAAACCATGGGTGCACAATACCATGTGCACCAAAACCACTACTATATACCCTGGTCAACATTGACTCTATCCTGAGTCAAGTTTACCTAACAATTCCCCCCTTAGACTTGACTTAGGGATTATTGACTAAATCCAGCCAAAACCACTAAGTGAGACAACCTCGCTCACTCTAGCTCTTCCCCCCTCAAATTTTTACCCAGGGTAATTGTTAACTTGACATCCCACCTATCACCTAGGTCTAACCCGGACTTTACCAGTGATTACCCAGGGGTACGCATGCCATACTAGATCTTACAGCAGTATGCTCATTTACATGTAATAAAATTAACTCCATTATAATAATTTTGTTTTTTCATTGTTGTTGTCTTTGTACATATGACATCAATTTCCATATAAAAAGAACCCATCTACCAGATTACATGGGTCACCAGCTGTTGTAACCGCTAGTCCTCTAGGAATTCTCTTCACATACATGGTTCATCAATTAATTCGCATGCACATATCCTCTCTCAGCTTAACAAGCTCTCTTTGATCTACCAAAACCCTTGATTACAACTACTTTGATGCTGCTCCATACTCTCCAAGTAGCTGGATTGCTTGATTAGAATATACTCTTTGCATATTATTTCTCGGTTGTAATTTTAAAAGCATGATAAGTATGATGCTAATCATCTTTCTTGAAGCCATCATTGTACCATGGCTTCGCTAGCTTGACCCAATGAGAAGACTACTCTCGTGGAGATCCCGCCATGTAAATCTGCTCAGTTATATTCATCGCCCTTTCCTTTCGAACCACATCCACAGTAAGCTTCTTCAGACCAAATTTTCATCAACTAGATTGATGCAGTATCCATAAGTCTGCACTGCCATAATTCATAAATTTCTGATGCACCTCCAAGCCAAGCACAACCACCAACAAATCATCTCCCAGGGGGCTCTTAGACAACACATGCACATGCTCCATTTCCAGGGCATGCCAATCATCCCTTTCACATCGACAACAGCCACATATTTCCCAAAGCCATCGTCGCCTTCGCGGTGTAAGCCATTCAGGCACGTCAAGTAGGATTTCATTTTGATGACCAACACGAAATGGAAGTGCTTTGACCAGGCTGGTCTGAACTTCACCACTGTGGCACCCTTTCGATTCCTCGATGCCCTGCTACTCTACCGCCTGGATGTCAACCTTTCTCCTACGTTGATCCACCATCTATGTGGAAACATTGTTGACGATTTCAAAAATATTTTTGACATCTGAGTGGTGAAAATACTACCACTCACCTGGCCACCCTCAATGACCTTCTCGGCTCTCATGAACCCCATGTGCTACAACCATATCTCCTTCACCATTCGCCAACACTGCCTCCTCGTAGCCCTCCACCTACTCATGGTATTTTAACACTTTTCCATCCATTACATGATCTTCCTCGTTAGCCGGATTCCTGGGAAAAACCACTCACATATCCAGATCTCGAAGTGAGGAAGGGCTCCATGTTTTTCACGTCTTTTTGGTGTGTCCAAGGCTGCAATTTCATTTCAATCAGCGGCCACCTTATCTCGATATTCCTCTATTGACACATCGACTTTCTCCAATATCCCATCCCCAGTAGACTTGAGGACATCTCCATCTCATTATTGAAATTTCCCAACCAAAGGCGTTGATTTTCTCATAAATCTGTTCACCCTTTGGACCGTTAGGGTGAGATACCATTATTTGTGGAGAACTGTGGCAACGTTCTTGGCCACTTCATATAAATCTCGAATTTCATATCTGCATTTAGAAGCAGATCCATAGTTCATCATGGTCTTCAGGGCTCTCAGTGATTTCATGGTCCTTTTGAGCCACACAATGACAGTGCCCACCTCAACATCTTCCATGTCAGGCATATCACGCTCCATGATCTGCGATCAGATTTCTCTATCCACCGAGCCATAAAAACCTTGGCCAGAGAAGCGTCCCTCTGAAGCCAATATTTAGCTCTGATACTAGTTGTTATAATTTAAAAGAGAAATAATAAACAATTTACTAAGAGGAATAAAAATAAAGAGGCCAACAATAAATCATAAACATAAACACAAATGTTTCTCCGAGAAAACCTGAAACTCCGGGGAAAAACCCAACTAATGAAATTTCATTAACCATTAGCCAAAACCCTAGCAAATCCGACCAAGTGAGCCTTGATCGCTCACCTCCAGGCCTACATTACAATAAAGTCTTTCCAGCCTTTTATAGGCTCCATTACATGCAATACCATGGGTTGAAAAACCATGAGTGCACAATACCATGTGCCCCAAAACCACTACTATATACCCTGGTCAACATTGACTCTATCCCGAGTCAAGTTTACCTAACATTATAGACCCCGATACATAGAGGACCGATGTATGAATAACAGTAGATACAACAGATAAATCAGAAGTAGAGTAAGGTAGTGAAGTAATACCCGCAGGAATCTATGCGACTGCTGCTCTAGAATGGGTGAGACGCGGTGAAGGGGGGCGAGGTGGATGAGCAGAAGAGCCTTCATATGAAACTTTGGCCCGTGGGGGACGAACACATTGAGAAGTCTTCCGAGTGGGCGCCTGAGCCTATGGAGTTGATGTAGGAATAGATTCTAATGGCAGCAACTAAGATTCCTTCTTCTGCAGGAGTGGACAATCCTTGTAGAGATGCCCAACCTCATGACATCTTCTACATCTGTAAGGCACACCTTTGTAATCCAAGGGTTGGATCTGGGTAAATTGCTTCCATCACAGTGTAATGAATTCTTCCAATCCCTCTCTGGTGTCCAAGTGTACCAGAATTCAAGCCATAGTCATGATACCAGTCGCAATGTAAGTTTTGTCATGATCGAGATAGGATCCAAGAGCGTTTCCAATGAGTGCGAAGATATCCTCTGACCAGAAGTGCACAGGTAGTCCAAGCAATTGAACCTAGATGGGTCCAACACCCAAGTTCTCTTGTGCAGTATCGAATAGAAGGCTCCATCTCTTCAATAGGACTGGGGCTTGCTCAATATGCCAATTTCAGGCAAGTACCCAATGCAGGTGTTTCGGCCGACTGAAACTAAGTGCAAACCATCCTCTGGGAAGAATGATGACAGAAGGTAACATATAAATAAACTGTCCCCAAATCTCCATAGTCCATAGCCAAATTCACTCCGAGTTGTATTTCCTGCCCCTAACATGTCCATCCAAAACCGTCTTCTTTGTGTCAAGTACATCGCCCATCTTACGTTGGTCCCCGAATGCAAGTTCGATGCCCTTGTTACCTTTCTTCACACATCGTGTCTTCCTTGATGGTCACGGCTGAGTGCCCAGGGAGTGTTTCTCCTCTTCCAAGTCTGAGGTTGGTTCTTTGATCGGCTCGACAGAATGAGAGGGTGGATCAACAGGAACGTGCCCATGAAACACCCAGAAGGAGGTGGTCACGGTGGAGGCTACGAGGATTCGCCCGGGGGCAAGTTCTGCGAGTGAATAGGGGGTGCAGATTCGGGCAGTGGAGGTATAGGGACCAGTGAGGAGGGGATAGCCCAGGGAGAGGGAGAGGAATGTCGCAGAAGGAGGGATGACAATAAATTTTGAGATGCAAGGGAAAGCGGTGCAGATAGCGCCGAATCAATTTTAGGAAGGGAGGGGAAGCATTCAAGAATTAAATATGGCGAAGGATCATAGTGTAGTGCTAAGGAAGAAGATCCCTCCAGTGAAAAAAGAGGCCAGGTGGATGCCTCAGGTCCATTTGGAGAACCTGAAGATGCGGGTCGAGCTAGCGTGGAAAAAAAATACAGGGAGTGACGCAGAGTGGTCCAGATCAGCATGCCCTCCAATGGGTCCAAGGAATAATCCAGCATATTTTCCTCCACGACATACGATGTGGGTCGATCGATGGATGCAGCAGATCGCGGGCCGTTGGAAGGAGCGACAGTGAGAAGTAGTAGACGAAAGAGGAAAGATGAGAGGCTGTGATAGGTGGAGTAGGCGGTACAGGTAGAAACCCTATCACAGGGCTGACGTATGCGGTCATCTGCAGGACCGCACTGCAGTAGTGCGTGTCAGTGCCCCCACCATGATGTGTCATCCCAGATCGTCGAGCCCCGCAGAAACCCTAATCGCTAAAAATCTCAGAGAACCCATCGCCCACTTAACACTTGTTTTATCAGTACGATGAAAAATAATTTTAATATATATATATTTATATATATATATATATTCAAAATGCTAGAGTTGCGTCCCTTCAGCTAACTGATGTAAAGACATCTTATAACCCTTTTTGCTAATGCACCCAATGGTTTCAACACCAGTGTCTTTTCCATATGGTTATCCGTGTTCAATGAAATATGTGACTAAATTTTCACACTAGTGTTTTCTCCCTACACGACAATATGGCTGAGTACCATGGACGACAGTACAATTGCAAATAATACTCGATCGCACAAGAAATTCATGTCTAAATAATTTTATTTACTAAGCTATCTCTGTTTGTGTTTCTCTTCCCAATTTACGTCACCCAATGTTTATTCTCATGACAATGTTTGGGGCTTCACAAATTATGGTACCTACTTTATGAAAAATGAGGGTCGTCTTTGTTGTGATGATGATGGCATAGACCGGGTAGGTGATAGCACAGTCGTGCAATGTGGTTTGAGGTGTCGATGGTCATGCAATTAATTGCTATGGTGAAGGCCAACTATGGTACAATGGGGACTGGCGGTCAGTCAAGTGATGACTAGTCAAGGAATCGTTGGGAAATTGTATGGCCTGTTGGATTTGACGACAGATGTGTTGGGCGACTTCTGTGACCCTTTCTTTCCTCCTTTTTATTTATTTTTTAATAATATTTTATATAACTTATTTATTTATTTTATCTTTTTTTACTTCATTTTTATATATATATATATATATATATATATATATATATATATATATATATATATTATATATATATTTTATTTTATTTTATTTTTTTTCCTCATTAGTCGTCGAAGGGCAGTTTTTATTATTTTTATTTTTTTAATGTAAAGACCAAAATGCAACTTCACTTTTGCTAGCCAAAGGCCAAAATCGAACTAGCTGTCGAGTTGAAGGAGAAACTCCAAAATCTTCGAGAATGCGGTAAAAACTTGGCCAATGGCTCAGATTGGAGAACACAACTATGATACCATTATAACGAACAAAGTTCGAATATACATGGTTTATTATGTCTATGGAAGTTGGCATAGGAAATGGTTGGAAAGGAAAAGTGACATTAATTGGCAGTTTATTTATGAAAATAATGGAGAATAGGAGAAAATGGAGGTGAAAGGTCACAGGTTGCATGTGAGGAGGAAAATGAAGGAAAATAATGGAAAATGAAGAAAAAAAAGGCCTCATTAATAAAAAGTATTATGAGGATTTTTTCATGGTTTTTGTTCAGTGCAGTTTTGGAGCTCTCATTATTCTCTCTCTCTCTCTCTCTTGTACTCTTGGATGCTTAGAATTTTCTTGGAGCACTCTTGGAGAGTGTGGCATACTTGGTGATTTGGAGCAAGAAGGCAAAGGAAGAGATGGAAAGAGCAACAGGATATCAGGATCAACAACTACAAGGGGTTTTGATTGCAAGAACCAAGTTGCATGTATGTTTTCCTCACTGGTATTGGCATGCATGGTGTATGCATGTGGTTTCTTGGTCATGATATGTCACTGGCATGGAGGATTGACTGGATTGATAGTGGATTTGGCTAGCCTTTCCATTTCCTATATATCCATGGTGTTGTGGGTTCAGTTTCATTATTTGTTTTCTGGTTGGTTCTCGTGTTCCTTTAGTTGTGGGTTGATTTATTAGTTCCTAGAAGCCTTGGTTGGAAAAACGCATTGGAAGCCCAACGAACAATTGTGGGTTGAGTTACTAGTCCTGGAAGCCTTGGTTGGAAAAACACTCTGGAAGCCCTAGGGGGGTTGAGTTACTAGTCCTGGAAACCCTAGTTGGACAAACTCTTTGGAAGCCCAGTAACAACGGGAGTTGAGTTACTAGTCCTAGAAGCCCTGGTTGGAACGAACACTGTAGAGCCCTGGAACAACTTGGGTAGATACCAATTCATGATGGTTGTGATTTCCGACCCTGAGGTGGAATCACTGGTTGAGGGTTGAGGTGTTTTAGCCTCTCGAAGCCTTGGTTTGGTTTTGATGGATTTGGTTTATGAGATCCCACATTCATGCTTGGAATATGGCACAGAGGTGATTGGCTGAAGAGATATTTGGCTCAACCATGTCTATGTTTGGTGGAATGTGGAAGTCACAGACTTGGTTGCATTTTTCTTATGGAAATAAGAGCTCTTTTCGCCTTATATTGATGGGTAAATATGCTTGTTATTTTGTGGTTCATATGGATGTTATGTGCTTTTCATTTATGTTGCTTATAAGCTAGTTATGACTGAGTTTTATGATGGTGATGATGTATGACTCTCATCATGTTTTGATTCGATATTAAACAATGTATCTATTCCTAAATATACTATAATGCAGTTAATGTGATGTAGCAACAATGCTTCTTACTGATTCTCAAAAGTATGAGAATCCTATGCTCACATATGTTGTTTAAACCTATAGATTACATCCTTATGACATGTTTGATGCAATGCATGTAATAGCAAGTAGGGGTCTAGTCAAGTCCTTATTAGAATGTTTGTTGGTGCACAATTTTTTCATCGTTATATTTCATTTCTGAACTTGTCATTGAGTTCTAGGCAGTGACCTGGGATTTGGGCCTAAATAAGTGGCTCAAATATCAGAGACGTTGCCACAGGTCTGTGGCAAAAACCCTGGAGGCATGCATGCATATGTTGTTGGAGCATCTAGAGGCTCCTAAATGCACCCATGCCTATACTGTGGGAGCATCTGGGGGTTTGAAGATCAAAAACCTCAGTGGGACCCAGGGGCTTGATTCTTGAGTGGTTGGGTTGGCTCCTAGGAGTTTTTTTGTTGATGTGGAAGGTATGTTTGATGTGTTTCTGTCGGTTCCACTTCCTTAAGGTCACCTATGAGGTTGAATCATAACATAGTAAATCTTCATCACATGTTTACCCCGATTGGTCGGTTACTTGGGTAGATGTGGGAGGAGGGTGTTACAAAAGGAAACATTCCCAACTTCTTGCGAATCCAAAGATGAAATATGAGTCTGGATCAGACAGGATAATTCCAATAATTTTATATTTAAATGTGTCCAATAAGACTGTAATCCTGACATAGAGTAGGCGGCTCATGTGTCTGAAGGAATTCTCTTCACCTTGAAAGTCTACATGAATGTGAAGAACTCATCGGTCATCATAAAGACTATCTCAGCTCACAAAAAAACAACAACAACTTGATTCCTGCATCCTTATCATTTTAGCACCAACTATGAATACAACCTTAAATCCCGAGAATTCCCATGCCTCAAAGATCATATCAACAAGGAAACTCATTAAATCTCCCCACCCTGTAACTTTCGAAGAGCTTGGTACAAGGGTGGAGGAGTAAATGAAGTAATGGTTGGCATCAAGTGTCGCCACATGCGAGGGATGCATGGGCGCATGGCGCACATGCCCACCAGCTACCACCTCAACTATGGTGATAAGCCCACGACCCCAAAAATAAAGGAATAATTTATAATATTGGAGGAGACAAGAGGTTTAATAAGGAGTCTATTAGAAACCTTAATATGATAATTCCCATAGTCCAAATATCCAATTTCCCTAATGTTGAGAGAAGTGAAAAAATCATGGATGTAGATCTTCATGGTATAACTTTCCATCTAGACAAGCCATTGATAACAAATTGACCTGCTTCAAGGAGACAAACTTGGTTTGCTTATGCATCAGCCTCCTTGTTTTGACTTCTTAAGATGTGATAATATGCCTTTTGAGAAAATGAATCCATGATATTAATAATCCTACCGAGAAGGAGGCTTAGATGGTTATTCTTAGGAACATAACCCCTTTGAAGGTGTTGATTAGGATAAGGTAATCCCCTATGATCACTGTCTTGGAGACATCCTAATCTTTAGCCAATTGGAGGCTAATAAAAATCTTGTACATTTATGTGAGATTGTTCATCCTCTTGCCAAGTCCCCATGAATACTTCTTGATTTCCCTCTGGATTTAAGAAAATCACCCCATAAGTATAGAAATTATTCACTTATAAAAATTTCCTTATTTTTTATTTTTTAAATATATAGTCTTTTCATTATATATGTATATATATGTGAATAATTCTCAAACTTGTTTATTATTTTAACCAATCGATATTGTGAAAAAAAGGCAGTGTTTACTTCTTAATTGATTTTTTCAAGGATAGTCTTCATATGGGTACAACACACCTCCCTTAAAAATACTCTTTATCAACCTTTTCAATTAGCATGAGATATCCCTTATAAGGTTGATTTATAAGCTTGATAATCCTTTTTTTTTATATTATATTTTATAAGTTGTGGAAAAATAAAATCTAGTATTTTTGTTTTATCACTTCTATAACTATCCACTATACAATGAAAATAATTGTTTTCACAAATAAATATTACGATCACCACAATTTAACACTTGTTTTATTAGTACGATGAAAAATCATATATATATATATATATATTATCATTGTTATTATTATTATTTTATTTTATTTATTTATTTATTTATTTTATTTTATTTTTTGAGTGCAAGAGTTGTGACCCTTTAGTTGACTAGGTAATGTAAATACACCTTATAACCCTTTTTGATAATGTGCCCAATGATTTCAACACCAGAGTATTTTCCATGTGGTTATCTGTGCCCAATCAATTTTGTGACTAATTGTTCACACTGGTCTTTTCTCCCTACATGACAATGTCGCTGAGGACCATGGACAAGGGTTACAGTTGCAAATAATAATCGATTGCACGTGGAATTCATGGCTAAATTATTTTTATTTTCTAAATTGTTTGTGTTTGCGTTGCTCTTCCAAATTGACATGACATTATGTTTATTCTCAAGGCAATTATTTGGGGTTTCACAAATTATGGTACCTACTTTATGAAAAATGAGGGTCGTCTTTGTTGTGATGATGATGGCATAGACTAGGCAAGTGATAGCGCAGTGGTGCAATGTGGTTTGAGGTGTCGATGGTCATGCAATGAACTACTATGGTGAAGGCCAACTATGACACAATGGGGAGTGGCAGTCAGTCAAGTGATGACTCGTCAACAACCCATTGGGCAGTTGTATGGCATGTTGGCTTTAATGATAGGTGCATTGGGCGACTGCTGTGACCCTTTATTTCCTCCTTTTTATTTATTTTATATTTTTTTACTTAATTTTCATATATATATATATATATATATATATATATATATATATATATATATATATATATATATATATATATATATATATATATATATATTAGATTTCTATCATATTTTTTTTCTTCCTCATTAATGGTCCATGGCCAGCTTTTTATTATTTTTATTTTTTTAATGTAATGACCAAATTGCAACTTCACTTTTGCTAGCCAAAGGCCAAAATCAAACTGGTTATCGAGTTGAAGGAGAAACTTCAAAATCTTCGAGTATGCGGTAAAAACTTGGCCAATTGCTCGGATTGGAGAACATGACTCTGATACCACTGTAACAAACACATTTCACATATACATGGTTTATTATGGCTATGGAAATTGGAAAAGGAAATGGCTAAGGCTTTGGAAAAAAAAAAAAAAAAAAAAGTGGCATTAATCGGCATTTTATTTATGAAAAAAAAAAAGTAGGATAAAAGGGAGGTGAAAGGTCACAAGTTACATGGGAGGAGGAAAATGAAGAAAATAGAGGCCTTATGAGGATCAGTTCGTGGTTTTTGTTCAGTGCAGTGGAGCTCTCATTATTCTCTCTCTCTCTCTCTCTCTCTCTCTCTCTCTCTCTCATACTCTTGGATACTTCAAGTTTTTTTGCAGCACCCTTGGAGAGTGTGGAATACTTGGTGATTTGGAGAAAGAATTAAAAGGAAGAGATCAACAACTACAATAGGTTTTGATTGCATGTATCGAGTTGCATGTATATTTTCCTCACTAGTTTTGGCATGGATTGACTGGATTGACAGTGGATTTGCCTAGCCTTTCCATTTCTTCGATAACCATGGTCTTGTGGGTTTTTTTTTTTTTTTTTTTTTTTTTTTTTTTTTGATGTTTCTCATGCTCATTTAGTTGTGGGTTGATTTATTAGTTCTTGGAAGCCTTGGTTGGAAAAACACTCTTGAAGCTCGACGAACAATTGTCAGTTTAGTTACTAGTCCTGGAAACCTTGGTTGGAAAAACGCTCTGGAAGCCCCAGGCGTGTTGAGTTACTAGTCCTGGAAGCCCTAGTTGGACAAACACTCTGGAAGCCCTATAACAACTAGAGTTGAGTTACTAGTCCTGGAATCCCTGGTTGGAACAAACACTCTAGAGCCCTAGAAAAACTTGGGTAGAGACCAATTCGTGATGGTTTTGATTTCCGACCGTGAGGTGGAACCATTGGTTGAGGGTTGATTGCAGGTACCGAGTTGCATGTATGTTTTCCTCATTATTTTTGGCATGCATGGTCTATGCATGTGGTTTTTTTGTCATGATATATAATTGGCATGGAGGACTGCCTGGATTGAAAGTGGATTTTCCTAGCCTTTCCCTTTCCTGGATAGCCATGGTGTTCTGGGTTCGATTTCTGTGTTTTTTTTTCTGGTTGGTTCTCATTTTCCTTTAGTTGTGGGTTGATTTATTAGCTCCTGGAAGCCTTGGTTCAAAAAATTCTCTGGAAGATCGTTAGAAAACTGTGGGTTGAGTTACTAGTCCTCGAAGCCTTGGTTAGAAAAACGCTTTGGAAGCTCTAGGTGTGTTGAGTTACTATTCCTGGAAGCCCTGGTTGGAAAAATTCTCTGGAAGCCCTGTAATAGTTGGGGTTGAGTTACTAGTCCTGGAAGCGCTGTAATAGCCGGGTTTGAGTTACTAGTCCTGGAAGCCCTGGTTGAAAAAAACAATTTGGAGCCCTAGAATAACTTGGGTAGAGACCAATCCATGATGGTTGTGATGTCTGAAAGTGAGGTGGAATCACTGGTTTAGGGTTGAGGTGGTTTAGCCTCTAGAATCCCTGGTTTCGTTTTGATGGATTTGGTTTATGAGATCCCATATTCATGCTTGAAATATGGCACAGGGGTGACTGGATGAAGAGATATTTAGCTCAATCATGTCTATGGTCTAGTGGAACGTGGAAGTCCCAAACTTGGTTGCATTTTTGTTATGGAAATAAGAGTTCTTTTCCCCTTGTATTGATGGGTAAATATGCTTGTTATTTTGTGGCCTATATGGTTGTTATGTGCTTTTCGTCTCTATTGCTTATATGTTGGTTATGAATAAGTTGTATGATGGTGATGATGTATGGCTCTCATCATTTTTTGATTCGTAACTAAATTAACAATCTATTTATGCCTAAATAGAGTATAATGCAATTAATGTGATGTAGCAACAATTCTTCTTAACAATTCTTAGATAAGTATGAATCCCCTATTCTCATATATGTTTTTTAATCCTGTAGATTACATCCTTATGACATGTTTGATAAAATTCATGTCATGGATAGTAGGGGTCAAGTCAAGTCCTTATTCGAATGTTTGCTTGTGCACCATTGTTTCACTTTTATATTTCATTTCTGAATTTATCATTGAGTTCTAGGCAGTGACTTGAGCTCTAGGCCTGAAAAAGTGGCTGAAATCTCAGGGACATTGGCACAGGTCTGTGAGAAAAATCCCTGGATGAACACATGCATATGTTTTGGGAGATTCCAGAGCCTCCCAGATGCACCCATGCTTATACTTTGGGAACGTTCGGGGGTTTGAAGGTCAAAAAATTCAGTGGGACCTAGGGGAAAGATTATTGAGTGGTTGGGTTGGCTCCTGGGAGTTTTGTTTCTAATTTGGAAGGTCTATTTGATGTGTTTCCATCGATTCCACTTCCTTAAGGTCACCTAGGAGGTTGAATCATAACATAGTAATTATTTGTCACATGTTTACCCCGAATGGATCGTTTCTTGGGTAGATGTGGGAGGAGGGTGTTAAAAAAGGAAACATTTCCAACTTCTTGCCAAGCCAAAGAGGAAATTTGAGTTTGGATCGGACAATAGAATACCCATAATTTTATATTTAAATGTGTCCAACAAAAATTTAATCCTGACATAGAGTAGGAGGCTCATGCGTCTGAAGGAATTCTCTTCACCTTTAAAGTCTACATGAACTTCAAGAACCCATCGGTCATCAAAAATACTATCTCGGCTCACAAAAAAATAACAACAACTTGATACATGCATCCTTATCATTTTAGTACCAACCATGAATAAAACCTTAGATCTCGAGAATTCCCATGCCTCAAAGATCATATCAACAGTGAAACTCATTAAACCTCCCCACCCTGTAACCTTCGAAGATCTTGGTACAAGGGCGGAGTAGTAAATGACTAAATTCCTGACATCAGATGTCACCACATGCGAGGGATGCATGGGCGCATGACCTGCATGTCCACCTACCACCTCAACTATTTTGAGAAGCCCACTACCCCAAAAAATAAATGAATAGTTGTTAATATTGGAGGAGACAAGGGATTTAATAAGGAGTATCTTAAGAACCTTAATATCATAATTCCCATAGTCCACATATCCAACTACCCTAATGTTCAGAGAAGGAAAAAATCATGGATGTAGATCTTCATGGTATAACTTTCCATCCAAACAAGGCATTGATAACAAACTGACATGCTTCAAGGAGACACACTTGGTTTGCTTATGCATATGCTTCCTTGTTTTGACTTCGTAAGATGTGATAACTATTTGAGAAAATGAATCCATGATATTAATAATCCTACTGATAAGGAGGCTTAGATAGTTGTTCCTCAAACTTCTTTATTAGTTAGACCAATCAATACTGTGAAAAAAAGGCAGCCAATACTTCTTAATTGATTAATTTAATGTTAATCTTCATTTGGGTATAACACGCCTCCCTTAAAATTACCCTTTATCAACCTTTTTAATTAGCATGAGATATCCCTTCTAAGATTGATTTATAAGCTTGATAATTCATTTTTTTAAATTAGACTTTATAAGTTGTGGAAAAAGAAAATCTAGTATTTTTGTTTTATCACTTCTATAACTTTCCACTAGTATACCATGAAAATAATTGTTTCGACAAATAAATATTATGATCACCACAACTTAACACTTGTTTTTTTCCCCTTGGAAAAATCGTAACTTTTCATTAAATTGGAAAAATTACATGTTGTAGATGTCTTTAGGCATATGCATCAAAATGTGACATAGTCACATATCAAAAAAATAGTCCAGGTAGGAACCCCTTACCAGGGTGTACATGATAAAGTCCATAAGTCTGGTTTTCTAAAAAATACAATTATATATGTTATGTTCTGTGTGCTAAATATAAAACCAAAAATATCGGCTATATATCAGCAATCTGGTGCCGATCTATGTACGACCGGTGATAGTATCTGAAGTGTTTGTGTCCATTGTGTTCATCGATCAGCCATGTCCCTCGAGGTTGGAGTGTGGCCTCCTTGGATAACGCTTCGGAAAGCTAGTTACGCTCCCTATAGATGTGACAACATTTAATAGATTCAAATTGTGATTTTAACAGCCAAACATCCTCCAATATGCGGCGTAGTGTGTGTACGTGACAAGTAGAAGTTATATTGAACCAATTGATGATAATCTTGGAGTCCCCAAATATCTGAAGGTGATGGAAATCATCTTTGATAGAAAATTTTAGAAGGTGACGAAGGGTGATAAGTTTGGCATAATTATTAGTGCCCGGATCCAGACCCCTTCTAATCCTGTAATGAATGTCATTATTGATGTGTAGCATAGCGCCACCCCCACAGCCATGTATCTGTGCGGCACCATCGAAGTATGCCCATGAATTTTCCTGATCAATAATATCTGGATAGAATCTGCAAGGGGGTGCAGGGGGGGCATTCGATGGGAGATTATTGTACAAGGAAATCACCCGAGCATATAAGAATAGGAAGGTTGCGGAACTTTGGAGAAGTGGCCTGTTACAACCAGTTATTCCAAGCGTCGGAGATATCAAGTCCATGCCATTGAGATGTTATCTGGAGATCATTCATGATTGATTGCCAGAAGGCGAGGGATATGCTACATTGAAGGAATAGGTGGCAAGTTGATTCAGAATTTGTTTTGGAGAGTACGCACCATGTGGGTCCGTTGAATGATTTTTTATGTAAGTTGTCTTTTTTCAGTGCTATGTTCCATGGGATGCACCGCATGAATAGTATGGATCAAGGTGGTGCCCCTAATTTCCATAAACAGTGCCACCACCATGCAATCTCATTGGGATAGAGATTAGAGAAAATGTATAAGTAGCCAAGCTTAGGTGAGTATCGATCGCATGGGGCATGTTGCCAAATCAGTTCATCATCTTCCTGTGTGGTCTGAATGTGAGATTCAACAAGGGAATTAATGAAATCCATCCAATGTTCGTGCCACTGTTCGGGTAACCGGAGAAGAGTGGTAGATTTCCATCCCTGTGCAAGTATTGTAGTACCTTAGGGATATGCAGTCTGATCAAATATAGTAATCCCCATTCCTCTGAGATGATCCACCAGTGCATCGGGTAGTAAATGGGCGCCGCCACATCCTGGCCAGGGGTCTAATCCAATTCTGGCAGATGCCCCATAATTGATGTGCCAAGTAAGACCATCCCTAATGTGAGGTAATGACTTGATGAGAGCCTTCCAAACAATAGAGACATTCTGGGTACTCCAGGTTGGCCAGTGAATCCATTTAGATGGCGTTAGAGGCCGAATATATTTTTGAGTGACCACCTTAGTCCAGATTTTGTGGGTAGTCATGATCTTCCATCCCATTTTTCCAGCAAGAGTAGAAGCAAAGGTGTCTAAGTGTTTCATGCCCCATCCTCCCCATTTCTTAGGTAGAGTTATAAAATCCCAATTAATCCATGCGAATGTGTGCCCTTCTTTATTTCCCATACAAATAAATATTCTGCACAATTGTTGTATCATGTTGAGGATAGCTTTGGGGATCTAAGCAAGGGACATCCAATACATAGGAGTAGCCAATAGGACTGACTTGACTAAAGTGAGTATGCCCAATCTTGATAACCATCGGTGGTGCCATACATTGATGCGGGATTCCAGCTTGGATATGAGCCATGTCCAATCAACAATGTGGTAGACGAGGGGCTTGAGGTAGAATCCGAGATATTTGAGGCCATCAGATAGGTTGAGGATGGTGAAAGGGAAGCGTCTAGCTGCAAGGGTGTGTTCCTGAAGGTTGCATCCAATGATGGTCAGAGTAGACTTGAGATGGTTGCACGTCATGCCCATTGCAGTGCATAATGAAATCAAAGCAGAATGGAAGGAGGTGATGTCCACCACAAATCCATTGAGTAAGATGAGGACATCGTCAACAAAGAGCGAGTGGGTGAGCGGGAATCCCTCTATAATCTGAAGACCCATAAGCCTATCTAACCTCTTCTCGTGGGAAATCAATCGACTCAAAGTCTCCATGATGATGAGCAAGAGGAGCGGTGATAGAGGACAACCTTGAAGAAGGCCTCTTTCAGAGTGGAAGAAAGGTGAGGTCGATCCATTGATCAAGACACTAAATGAAACATTAGTGATACAGAAAATGATCCATCGAATGAAAAGAAAGATAAATATTGGGTTATTCATGATCATTCGGATGTACAACAAGCTGGATAGATCGAATCCTTTGGCCAGGTTAATCTTAAGAATGTTACTCTTGAGATGATGGATTTAGATGGAGTGCAGATATTCCTGGGTCGTACCAATTTCTTCGTGGATCTGACAGTCGTGAAGGAAAGGAAATTGTTCAGGTGATATGTGGGTAGATAGAATAAACTTGAGACTATTGGCGATAATCTTAGCAATGATCTTGTAGATATAGTTAAAAAGTGATATGGGGCGATATTCAGCAAATGAGTGAGGGGAATCCATCTTACAAATGAGGGAAATGAAGGTGGAGTTGAAGGAATCACAAACCATCCCATTTTGTCGGCAGTGTTCGACCACGTTGAGAATATCCTACCCCATAATCTTGATGAAAAATAGATAGAGTTCGATGGTCCATCCATCAGGACCAGGGCTATTGTCCTTCTGAAACCATTTTAGGGTGTCCAGGAGTTCCTTCATAGTGACAGGACCAATAAGATCAGCTCCTGAACCCGGATCCACAAATCGCAGAAAGAGGTCGGCCACTTTGATAATCTTCGGTAGCGTAATCTCAGGCGGGGCACGATATAGATCCCAAAAGTGGGAAACCCCCATGTTGGCAAGCTGTTGGAAAGTATTATACTGGTCCCCCCTCCATCTTCCAACTGCCATATGGTGTTGATGGATTTTTGACCATTTTCAAAGTGGTGGAAAAATTTAGTGTTCTCGTTGCCAGATTTAAACGAAATGGCCCTACTTCGTAGGTTCCAGGTCTCTTCGCGGGCTTTTAGGATCTTAGTGCGCTCAGATTCTAGTAAGTATATGCGCGCCTTTGATTCATTGGATTCAAATCCCTAATGATCACATGAACCCATTGCAGCAATTTCCTCTTCAATAAAATGCAGGGTTTGTTCATCCCGGATGCGTTTCTCCTTTGCCCATACCCTGGTGAGTCTTGTTAGTGTCCCGTGATTTAGAAGATTGGTAGACCAAATGCACAGGGTAACATCAGACCAATCTTTGGATTCCTAGGACCTAACCTTCCTAAACTCAGAGAGGTCTCTCTCTATTGTATGCAAAAGATGTGAACTTCTTTTCTTTAGATGGTTGATTTTATGCTAGCTGTTAAGAGTAGGGTTTGTTGTTTGTTTTGGTTGGGTAAGATGAACAGATACAGTAGGTGGAGTGAGAGGTCTTCAAATCATTGGGCTATGGAGTCAATGAAATTCATGGATATCTCAACAATGAAATAGGATGCATAACAGGGAAAATCTAGCATAGTCAAATGGATCTTTAAATGTATGTGTGAAATGAAATTAACATTAAGTTTGTGAGCATAGTAGGTGTGTAAGGGCAGTGAAGAATCCTTAAACAAATACTTTTAAACAATATAGTCTCAAATACTAATCAACATAAGGATATAATCATAAGCCAGGGCAAACCAATAGCTCTTAGATTACACTTTAAGAAAACAAGCATTCAAGAAAAACAATTCCAATGAAATATAGAAGGTGAGAAACTCATTTAACTTCTAGTGATTTCACCTTCAAGGTTAGAAAACATTCAGGATAACAAATAAATTTAATCCAAGAAGAGGGAACTCCTAAACATCTGATATCAAGCTACAAAGAACTTTAATGTAACTTCTTAAGCATGGATAAATGGCATGATCAGAACATGGCCTCTTTGGCTAAAACCTAACAAATAAGCATAGGTAGATCTAAGGAGCAACTAAGCATGGAATAAATCAGCATAGGTAGATCTAAGGAGCAACTAAGAATTCCTTAAACAAACCCAGCAGAGGAAAACATCAAGGCAATAGAAAGCAGGAAGGACTAAGGTGCCTCAAACAACATTTCTTAGCCTATTTTCATGACTATCATGACTGTCATGACTATTTTCCTCTTCGTTGTCTTGTCCCTCACTGTCTTCTTTATCCTATGCCTCTTTGTCACTGTGGTTTGTTTCATTGGTATCAATGCTGCCTTTAGTTTTTGCACTGTCCTTACTGTCATCATCTTTGTCGTTATCCTCTTCTTCATTCTCTGCCTCTGTGTCCTCTGTTTTATTGCTAAATTCCTCTTCATCAATGTTCAACTCATTTTTACTGTCAACCTCCTCATCTTCTTCATCACCCTCTTCCATATTGTCATTGTTTTGTTCACTGTCATGCTCATTGATCTTTTCTTCATTCTCTGCCCCTATGTCCTCTTCTTGATTTAGCCCATAATCATCATCTATCTCCATGTTTTCTGCTCCTAGAGGACTTAAATCATCATTTCCCTCACCCTCATTTTGAGTTGACTCACCTTCATTTTCACCCTCTTCATTTTTTTCATCATTGTCATCCTCCTTATTTTTCTCATAATCATCATCCTCCTCGTTTTGTTCATCACTGCCACTTCCATCCTCTTCTTTTGATGCATCAAGAGAAGGGGAATAAGGGAGGTTTTCTGGAGGTGAGGGGACTTGTGTAGATAATGAGGGAAAGTTTGGTTGATGAGGAGGTTGTGGGCTTGTGAAGACTTCATGGGTTATGAACACATCCCAAGGTATTCCTTTCTATTCCAAGTCATGTAGCACCACCATTTTGATCAAGGAATGGTGAAACAAACTTTGCATTTGTTGGGAAGGATTCCTTCTCCAGACAACAGAATACATTTTTTCCATACTCCTATAGAGGTAGTAGGGAAAGTTGAGCATCTTAAACCTTGTGAAATGCATGAGGTTTTTGACATGGTAGGAGTAGAGCCTGGAGTATCTCCCTTCACAGGTGAAGTACTTCATGATAACCATCATCAAGGGTGAAAACCTTTGTTTTAGGTGTGAGAAAGGGAAGATAGCCCTGCAGCCCACTCTGTACCTAGTTTTGACAAATGGCTCATAATAGTTCTTGTCCAATTTTGCCTTTTTAAACCACTTTTCACCAACAGCAGGTATACCTGTAGCATTAGAGATGGCATTTGCTGATAGTTCAAAATCCACCCTTGCAAGATTCACCTGTTTGTTGTTGAGGTTGAAGACAAACAACCTTGTAAGCTCTAGGTGGTGTTGTACTTGTTTGACCTTCTCACAAGATTGAAAACATCCCACATCCTGGAAACATGAGAGGATCATGGGAGATGAGGTGATAGTCGTTGTGCTCTGGGTTCAAATCTATTCACTTTTCCTCCCTTGTGGTTTGGCCTCATAGGCCCTTGGACTCTTTCACTGCTGCTACTATCTTCTACTCCTGACATGGTGATGGGAGCTGTTTGTGGATAAACCAGGGTTTGGAGGAGCAAAATGAAAATGGTGGTGAGGCAGCTTCTGTGAATGAGTGATGTGGAGGTTAGGTTTAGGACTGAGTGCTTGAATTTGAAAGTGGGTTTATTTTGAGATGATTTGTGATTGCCCTAGTTTACTCCACTTCAAATAAAAATTAATTATTCATGGAGGCCAAAAAAACAAAGGTTTATTTTGCTATGAAGACCTACAACTTGCACAACTAGGGTTTAATCATTCCTTTCAACCATTAACACACAAAAAATACTTGGAGGTCACGGATGAACAACCACTTACCACTTTAGCCTGCTTGTAGGGTTTTGAAAACAATTTGGAGGTGTTTCCTTTGACCTCTGGCAATTGTTTTGCAGTTTGGGGGAGTTTCTACATTAGCGTAGCGCCCTGCCCGCACTGTCGGGTCGGTCTGTGGGCGCAGCGCCGGGCAGGTCGTGCCTCCGTTTGAGCGTAGCACCAACAGGGGAAAACGAGCTGTCATGTGTTCTATGTGTAGCACCAGAAGGGTAAACGAGCTGTCGGGTTGGCCTATGGGTGCAGCGTCAGGTGGGTCATGCTTCTATGTGCAGCAATGCCTCCTCATGCAGGCCTGCCAAGACTCTGTGCGCAGCACCGGGCGGGTCGTGCCTCCGTTTGAGCGTAGCACCGGTGTTCAAAATCGGGTTTCGGGTCCTGGGCATGTCGGTTTCCTGTGGGCGCAGCACCAAGGTATTCGCGCAACGCCGAGTAAAACTGAACAGCGGAAAACCCTATTAGCGCAGCGCCAGGGTCTCTGAGTGCAGCACCAGTGACCTTGGCCCAGAATTTGAAAAAAACTCAAGCTTTTCTCCTAAAGGGTTTATTTTCTCTTCTGAAATGAAAAATGAGCTAAAATAATAGCTAGGATGCTTTTATACCTTTGGAAAATAAATTAAATTCACAAAATCCACTTTTCTAAGTTTTGTCACTTTGTCAATTTACCGATGTCCCTTTGACCTTTTGCAGGTGATTCTAGAAACTCTTCAAGGCAATTCTTCTTCGTTGGGTGAGGGCTTGTTGGAGAGATGAAGAGGTACTCGTTTTATTTGTGAGGGTCTGGGCACTGTTGTACCTCTCTCTACACTAAGAAACAAAGGAAGAAACATGTTTTTATCCCCTTTTGAAATCTCTGAGTGTAAGTGATATAAACATATGTTTTCCTATCTCCTTATTGTTTTTAATAGTGATACACTCACTTTGACAAAGACTACAAATTATGTCTGTTATGTCTTCCCTTGGCCACTTCTGATTTTTGAACGTGCCTATGACACATTTGTTTTTGGTCCCCTTTGTCATTATTGGATTTTGGCAATCTCAATTTTTCAACAGTGAACTCATGCTCCTATCAGTTTTTTACCTTGTAACCCAAAACTTTATAATTTCATTCCTTTGACCCTTTGAAGGCAATTGTCTGCACTTGAAAACTTCACCTCCCTCACCCTGATACTCTTTGCATTCTTTCCCTTGGATGCAGTGGAGCACTGTTACTTTGGCAAACCATGGAGGTCACCTTCTGATAGCTTTTGAAAACCTTCTGCCCGTTGTCATCATGGAGACCCACAATATTCACTTCACCTTCTTTCCTACCTTCCTAAAACTTAGGTTTTAGGGTTGTTAGAGAATAAGAATTAGTGTTAACTTATAAATTCTCTATACCCCTTTCAAGTTCATTCATTTATGTTCAGTTCACCTCACCTTTTTCCCTTATTCATTTATAATTTCTAAAAAATCTTCAATTTGTGCTTGGTTGTGTTGAAATGCCTTTGTTCTTGTGGTCTTTTGCATGGCTTCTTGCTCTGCAACAATGTCTAGACAATCAGTCCCAAAAACCCTAATTCTCTTTGAGCATAGGCCTGCTTCCTTTTCCTTGTTGTGGATGTCTTCTAGTGAAGATTTGGCGTCTTACCTTACCTCATTTTCTATCGATAGCCATCTCAATCATTCCTGCAGAAATGTTTAAGATGGGCAGTTGTCTTTTTGCAGAATTTGTGCTTTGACCAAGGAGGCCTTCCTTAAAGGATTTTTGATCAAATTTGGACAAACAGTTGCTTGACCTTCTTTCTCTTTGATTGCAGCCTCTTGGCACATGAAAAACAGTGATTTAGAACATCTAAGACAACCCTACAAACTATGAAATCCTAATTACCTAGTGAGAGGCTCTTTGGACTTGGCCTTGGGATGAAAACTTGACTTGGGGTTTTTAGGTGTAAAAAAGAGCTTTTGACAAACTTTATGCATTTCAGACCCAAAATTACTGATTTTTATTTATCTAAAGAGCCTAGAAAGGTAGCTTGAGACCACCAATGCTTGATGTATCTGGGAAACACAATAATCAGTAGGTTTTTTGGTGATCCTAGGTGGCAAGTGGAGGGATTAGGCAAGCCAAAACATAGTGCATAAGGTCAGGGGTGGCGAAACATAGTGAAAATGAGCGGCATGAACCCATGATGGGTCTTCTCGAAGTGATAAAATGACCATGACATGATAGGATGGTAAAACAGTGAAAAAATTATCCTAAGGATAATGAAGGCAATGAGATTTCTAGAACTCACAAAATTCATGAATTTGTTTCTATAAATCTAGGATAAGCATTTAGTCATCTATTGAAAGAAAAAATTACTGATGACTAACAATAGCTCCACTTGGGGAAGGCAGCTCCTCTTCAGGAGGTGTCTAAAACTTCAGATCTCTGGTTTTATGAAGAGTAGTGCCTCATCCATTGGGCATATTTTTCCTTCTTTTCATTTGTTGATGCTTCTTTGAAGTTGTGATCTCAATAATCTGAAAACATGATTACTTCAAACTCATCTCTACCTACCCAACATACTTGGCCTAGCATTTTTCTTCCTTGGGTGCACTTGAACTGGAAAACCCTTGACATTATTTTATTTTGAAAGCAAAAACAAACTATCTACTTCTATCTTATTACTTCCAAGAGTTCAAATTATCCTAATGAACTCTTTTTATTCTCTACCTAGTCTAACTGACTGTCAAGATTAGGCTGTATGACAGACTTCATTATCTAAGTTATTGACATGAAATTGAAAACATGGTTTGAATCAGGATTAGGCAATCTGACTTACCATGGGTTGTGGCATTAGGACAAGATACACACAAACATTATTTTTGTACAAACAAAACTAGAAAAATAAGGGCTGAGATCTATCATTTGCTATGCATCCTCATCTTTCCTTTTAGTTTAGATTTGAGCGTGTGGAACCAGTATCTTTCATTCCTAATCTATCCTTTTTAACAAGTCTAGCCTGAATAATTTTGAAAATAATTTTTTCACTAACTTATCAACACAAATTTAAAACACGTTCAACCATGATTAGGCTAGATGACTGAACAACATCTTCTTTTGTAGGAGTAGTGGCATTTAGGCTTACACACTTTCATTATTACTATTTTTTGGGTATGGGGTTGTACCTCTTTTTCAAATCTGCCCTCTTTTTCTTTCTTTCTATGTTTTTGAGTTTTTTCTCTATTTTTGGTCAAAACAATCTAAAACTAAAGGTAGAAAGATGTTCATAGTGCTGAGCTTATTTGCTTGCCTATCTATCCTAATCTAACTTGAAGGCATACATGCAGCTGGTGAACTCTATTTTCCAATACAACCAATCGAGTAGATGATTCCATGATTCATATTTGTTCAGCTCCTTGAGTATGTTGGACAAACAGAAGGGCTACTCCCATTTTACTTGCTTTTGAAAAGTGGTGCCTAAACTTCTCTTTAAAACTTGCATCAAATTTCTCTTAACATATTTCACTCCCTCTTCAAATGTCTCTAATAAATCAGCAAAGGGATCTTGAAACAATACCTGAATGTGAGGATTTGGAAAATAAGCTTGATCTAGGATTGCTTCTTCCTCCACTTGACTAAGCTTGGGACTCTTCTGGGAAAGAAAATATTCCTCCTTCTCATGATCACCTGAACTGTCAGACTCATCATCTATTGCAATGTTATCCTCTAACAAACCTAATGTGCTTTGATAGAGTGGGTTGAAATCTACGTGAAGGCTATCATATTGATGAGAAGGAAAACTCTTGGACAATAAATCTTCTTGAGAAGGTAGTGCAAAAACTCTCATGTGATTATCAAACTCTATGCCTTTATCTGCAATTTGTAATTCAATGGAACTTGGTGGCTGCAAATCTGGAGTTAAGGAGGATTCCATGTTCTGAATGATTTCCTCAACCATTTCAGGAGAAGGCTTCCCATTGACAACTTGCTCAAGAAGTTCATCATCCTCCTCAACCTCAACATCAAAACTGAAAGATTATAAACTTTTAAGGCTTTCGTCATCAATGTCATAAGTTACCTATATTGGCTGATTACTGCTTTCAAGATTATGATAGTGAACTTCATCCCATAAATCAACTGTTGATTGTTCTACAAGATCGGCTTTTGTTTGGAGAACATCATCATCATCAGACTGATCAAGATTTGGAGAATTATCAACATAAATAATTTCACCAATCAAACATATTGGATTACCAGTTTTTTCTTCTTTGAATTGATCTACAAGTTCACTTTCTGACTTATGGTACACAGGATTAGCAGGTGAATGAACATAAATGTTTTGTTCACATGAGGGCTTAGAGGTTGTATGCATGTTTAGAAGCTGATTTATTTCTTCTTCAGTTAAAAAAGGAGGCATTTTTCTCTTTCTTTGGAAATAACTACAGCAGTTCTCTTTCTATTGTGAAAGTTGATTGAGAGGTTGAATGTCTTCTTGAGCCTTAACTAGAAGAGATGATGAATTATCACTTGTGCCTTTAGAGAGATCCTGTGGGTTTTCTTTCATTCCCTGACTGATTTCATCCTCAACCAACTCTTCTTGATTTTCGTGATAGTTACTTTGAGCATGAGATTCATGAGTTGCCTCTGATAGATTCTCAGGGTGCCAATTTCTTTTTATAATCTGGAATGAATTAAAGCATAAGGTTAGAGACTCTAAATGTGTTGACTCCTTCTTTATTTCAGATTTTGTGATTTCAAGATGGTTGATTGATTCTTTAGAGTACTCCTCTCTGTTTCTATTTACAACTTGCTTGTAATGCTCTCTTAATAGTGAAGCACAAGATGTAGGAAAGTAACTAGTAACTACTTGACAACCTTCTTCATTCTCTTCTTCGCAATCTTGCTCATCATGCATATTTTGTTTGTTGTTCTTGTCTTGTAGTGATTGAGTTTGTTCTTCCCACAGAAAAAGTATAGGTTGTTTTGAATAAGCAACACCAACCTTAGCCTTGTACTTTTCCTCTTCCTGCCAAGTATATGCATCATTTTGCTGATTTTATCTATCAACATCTCTAGCTTTTCCTCTCTGTTTATACTTGGATCCATATTTGTTTAATAAAAAAGGGTCACTGCATCTTTCCAACCAGTCTAGAGTCTTCTACTAGTGGATTCATTAGGTCTATTGAGAGTTTTGGAGTCGCCAGGTGGAGGATTTCAACTTTGTTGTCCACCATCAGCAATATGTGGATTGATTATTCATTTCCAGGGAAGTCTGTGAGAACTAGTGAATTAATAGGCCTACTAGGGGCTAGTGGAGTCGCCAGGTGGATATTTTTAGTTGTTTTGAATATATATGTGTATGTTCCACCACCAATAACTGACAAAAAACCAATCTAGGGATGTTTTTGGGGTTTTCTGAGTTCCTTGATGCAGCCCTAAGGTTTGTATGAGTGTCTTCTAGTTGAGTCATCATTTTGCTAGGATGGTGAAACAACCAGATTCTACTCTTTGGCTAACAACTTGAGTTCTCTATGATTTGATAAGGGTTTATGAAGTCCTAAGTGATACTTAGATTGTCACTGACTCATAGGTCCCACCGTGATCGCCATTATGTTAGTGTTCCGTGATTTAGCATATTGGTAGACCAAATGCACAGGGTAACATCAGACCAGTCTTTAGAGTAATAGGACCTAGCCTTCCTGGACTCAGAGAGGGCTCTCTCTATTGTATGCAAATTATGTGAGCTTGTTTGCTTTAGATGGTTGATTTTAGGCTAATTTTTAAGTGTAGGGTTTGTTTTTTGTTTTGGTTGGGTAAGATGAATAGATAGAATAGGTGGAGTGAGAGGTCTTCAAATCATTGGGCTATGGAGTCAATGAAATTCATGGATATCTCAACAATGAAACAGGATGCATAACAGGGAAAATCTGGCATAGTCAAATGGATCTTTAAAGGTATGTGTGAAATGAAATGAACATTAAGTTTGTGAGCATAGTAGGTGTATAAGGGCAGTGAAGAATCCTTAAACAAATACTTTTAAACAAGATAGTCTCAAATACTGATCAACATAAGGATATAATCATAAGACAGGGCAAACCAATAGCTCTTAGATTACACTTTAAGCAAACAAGCATTGAAGATAAACAATCCCAATTAAATATAGAAGGCGAGAAACTCATTTAACTTCTAGTGATTTCACCTTCAAGGTTAGAAAACATTCAAGATAACAAATAACTTTAATCCAAGAAGAGAGAACTCCTAAACATCTGAGATCATGCTACAAAGAACTTTAAGGTAACTTCTCAAGCATGGACAAAGGGCATGATCATAACATGGCCTCTTTGGATAAAACCTAACAAGTCTTCAAAGAGAGATTCAAAAACATAGTTTAAATAGCATCCCTGCCTAGCCATAAAACATATTTGAAAACTACTATATTGAACCATTCATGGAATAAAAAATCATAGGTAGATCTAAGGAGCAACTAAGAATTCCTTAAACAAACCCAGCAGAGGAAAACATCAAGGCAATAGAAAGCAAGAAGGACTAAGGTGCCTCAAACAACATTTCTTAGCCTATACTTTTATGTTCTACTGCAACATAGAAAGATGAACATAATGATAAACGAGAAAACAAGAACTAAATAAAGACACATTACCATTAACCATGCTCAAGGATCCTGCAAGATATCCTACTTCATCATCAATCAAAGCAAGGCCATTCACAAACTCCACAACATCAATTTCTTCTTAGAACTCAAGAAAACCATGTATTTCTCTCAAAGCTCATCAAATGCCAAAATCACTCATAAATGTCATTTATGCCTAAGAGAGCATGCAAGGCATAAGGCACAAAATATCTCATGAAATAAATGCCAAAATAACTTCTTGCACCTAATTTCAGAGTGATTTGCCTCAAAAAATAGTAAAATATAATTTTGCAATAAATGAGTGTGTTTTGTTGACTTTTGGCCAAAAAGACACTACACAGTCTATAAGTGTAGCGCCACATTAGGTAGAAAATAGGTCCTGGTGCAACCAAGTTTTGGAGACCTTCTCGATCTCGGATGTCACTCTGTGATGGTCCGTTGGAAATCCCGATGAGTTTATTTTCCAAAACTACTCTTGTTTTCCTGATACAGTTCCTGTAACCTGTCCAAAATGTCAAAACCCCAACACTACTCTGAGCGCAGCGCCAAGCCTGAAATGGAGGTAGAAAGGTGAAAAATGAGGTGTTTTTTTACCTTTTGAGGGGTAAAAAATGCTCCAATTGCTCCGAAATTTGGTGATCATAGTGTAATAGTCATGATAAATAAAAAAATGTAGAGTTTTCCCTCTGAGGATGCCTGAGGGAAAAGTGTAGTGCCAGTGGCGCTGCACTTATAAGCCTTCAAATTCTCAAAAAACCAAAAATTATTGAAATTCATTCAAAATTGGTGGATGTGTGCCTCATGGGGTTTGGGAGGCCTGTTGAGAAGCTTAAGACAAGAATCCAAGGTTTTCATGGTCTTTTCCTCCTTTTAGTTCTTGAATTTCAATGAGGGCCTCTTTGAGCTTGGTGCTAGTGAGTTTGTTTTTCAAGGCATAGTGTTTGGCCATCTTTTTCTATAAGCCTAGGTCCCTCTTCACCTTCTTCATGTACTTGTGTTCATTCTTGTAATAATAAATGATGTATTGTGCCATACCAAGACTCCTTTGTAGGTCTCTAATCTCTTCATTTTTGCTTTGAAGGAGTATGTTATTGGCCCTATCCTTGTCTTCACTTTCACTCTCCAGGTCAATGATGTCAAGATCTTGTTAAAGCTATTTCTTACCCTTCCTACCTCTCTTTGCCTCTTGTTTTCCTTTGTCAAGCCTTTGAGTGGAGGTGGATCGCTTGGTCTGTTGCCTTTTTGAGGCAGCAAACACAAGCCATGGCCCTCTTTGATATGTCAATGCAAGAGGTGTGATTGTGGCTTTATTGGTGTTCTGATCATAGCTATGATCCTTTCTGTTGTCATCAAACTCCTTATTTCCATCATTAGTATCATCAGTGATTATGTTTCCTGTTTTAGTATTTCACTCTTTGTCCTCAACATCATCATCACTTTAAACCTCTTCACTGAAATCTACAGTGTCATTTTTTTCTTCTTTTGAGCTGCTTGCCTTTTCACTATTGTGATCTCTAATTTGATTATCAACCTCTGTACTTTCTTTACTTTTATTTTTTTCACCACTAGGACCTTTTTCCTCTTTATCCTCTGCACTGTAATCATTGTCATTATCACTGAGGGGCTGATTGTTTTCATGACTGTCATTATTGTTTTCCTCTTTGCTGTCTTGTTCCTCATTGTCTTCTTTATCCTCTGCCTCTTTGTCACTGTGGTTTGTTTCATTGGTATCACTGTTGCCTTTAGTTTCTGCACTGTCCTTACTGCCATCATATTTGTCATTATCCTCTTCTTCATTCTCTGCCTCTGTGTCCTCTGTTTTATTGCTGACTTCCTCTTAATCAATGTTCAACTCATTTTGACTGTCAGCCTCCTCATCTTCTTCATCACCCTCTTCTGTATTGTCACTGTTTTTCTCACTGTCATGCTCATTGCTCTTTTCTTCATTCTCCACCCCTGTGTCCTCTTCTTGATTTTTCCCATCATCATCATCTATCTCGATGTTTTCTGCTCCTAGAGGACTTAAATCATCATTTCCCTCACCCTCATTTTGACTTGAATCATCTTCATTTTCACCCTCTTCATTTTGTTCATCATTGTCATCCTCCTTATTTTGTTCATCATCATCATCATCCTCATTTTGTTCATCATTTCCACTTCCATCATCTTCATTTGGTGCATCAAGAGAAGGGGAAGAAAGGAGGTTTTGTGGAGGTGAGGGGACTAGTGTAAATGATGAGGGAAAGTTTGGTTGATGAGGAGGTTGTGGGCTTGTGAAGACATCATGGGTTATGAACACATCCCAAGGTATGTTGTTCTGTTCCAAATGATGTAGCACCACCAATTTGATCAAGGAATGGTGAAACAAACTTTGCATTTGTTGGGAAGGATTCCTTCTCCAGAAAACAGAAGACATTTTGTTCATACTCCTATAGAGGTAGTAGGGCAAGTTGAGCATCTTAACCCTTTTGAAATGCATGAGGAGTCTGACATGGTAAGAGTAGATCCTAGAGTATCTCCCTTCACAGGTGAAGTACTTCATGATAACCATCATCAAGGGTGAAAACCTCTTTTTTAGGTGTGATAAAGGAAAGATAGCCCTGCAGCCCACTCTGTACCTAGTTTTGACAAATGGCTCATAATAGTTCTTTTCTAATTTGGCCTTTTTAAACCAATTTTCACCAACAACAGGTATACCTGTAGCATTAGATATGGCATCTGCTGATAGTTCAAAATCCACCCCTGCAAGATTCACCTGTTTTTTATGGAGGTTGAGGACAAACAACCTTGTAAGCTCTAGGTGGTGTTGTACTTGTTTGACCTTTTCACAAAATTGAAAACATCCCACATCCTAGAAACATGAGAGGATCATGGGAGATGAGGTGATAGCCACTGTGCTCTGGGGTTCAAATATGTTCACTTTTCCTCCCTTGTGGTTTGGCCTCATAGGCCCCTGGACTCTTTCACTGCTGCTACTGTCTTCTACTCCTGACATGGTGATGGGAGTTGTTTGTGGACAAACTAGGGTTTGGAGGAGAAAAATGAAAATGGTGGTGAGGGCAGCTTTTTTGAACGAGTGATGTGGAGGCTAGGTTTAGGACTGAGTGTTTTAATTTGAAAGAGGGTTTATTTTGAGATGATTTGCAATTTCTTTAGTTTACTCCACTTCAAATGACAATTAATTATTCACGGAGGCCAAAAAAACAAAGTTTTATTTTGCTATGAAGACTTAGGGCTTGCACAACTAGGGTTTAATCATTCCTTTCAACCATTAACACACAAAAAATACTTGGAGGGCAAGGATGAACAACCACTTACCACTTTAGCCTTCTTGCAGGGTTTTGAAAACAATTTGGAGGTGTTTCCTTTGACCTTTGGAATTTTTTTTGTAATTTGGGGGAGTTTCTGCATTAGTGCAGCGCCCTGCCCACACTGTCGGGTTGACCTGTGGGCGTAGCGCCGGGCGAGTCGTGCCTCCGTCTAAGCGTAGCGTCGACAGGGGAAAATGGGTTGTCGTGTGTTCTATGCGCAGCTTTTGCAGGATAAACGAGTTGGCGCGTATCCCTGTGGGCGCAACGCTGGGTGGGTCGTGCCTCTGCGTGCAGCAATGCCTCCTCCTGCAGGCCTGCCAGGCCTCCGGGTGCAGCGACGGGTGGGTTGTGCCTCCATCTAAGCATAGCATCGATGTTCAAAATCGAGTGTCTGGTCCTGGGTGTGTCGGTTTCATGTGGCTGTAGCGCCAAGGTATTCGAGCAACGCCACACTCTATTAGCGCAACGCCTAGTAAAACTGAACGACGGAAAACCCTATTAGCACAACACCAGGGTCTGTGAGCGCAGCACCAGTGACCTTGGCCTAGAATTTGACAAAAACTCAGGCTTTTATCCTAAAGGGTTTATTTTCTCTTCTAAAATGCAAAATGAGCTAAAATAATAACTAGGATGCCTTTATACCTTTGAAAAATAAATTAAAATCACAAAACCCACTTTTGCTAAGTTTTGTCACTTTGTCAATTTACAAATGTCCCTTTGAACTTTTGCAGGTGATTCTAGAAATTATTCAAGGCAATTCTTCTTTGTTGGGTGAGGGCTTGCTGGAGAGATGAAGAGGTCCCCTTTTTATCTGTGAGGGTCTGGGCACTGCTGAACCTCTCTCTGCACTGAGAAAATAAAGAAAAAACATGTTTTTATCCCCTTTTGAAATCTCTGAGTGTAAGTTATCTAAACAAATGTTTTCCTATCTCCTTACTATTTTTAATAGTGATACACTCACTTTGACAAAGACTAAAATTATGTTTTATATGTCTTCCCTTGGCCACTTCTGATTTTTACAGGTGCCTATGACACATTTGTTTTTGGTCCCCTTTGTCATTCTTGGATTTTGGCAATCTCAGTTTTTCAACAGTGAACTCATGCTCATGTCAATTTTTTACCTTGTAACCCAAAACTTCATAATTTCATTCCTTTGACCCTTTGAAGGCAATTGTCTGCACTTGAAAACTTGACCTCCCTCACCCTGATACTCTTTGCAATCTTTCCCTTAGATGCAGTGGAGTATTGTTACTTTGGAAAACCATGGAGGTCACCTTTTGATATCTTTTGAAAACCTTCTGCCTGTTGTCATCATGGAGACCCACAGTCTTCATTTCACCTTCTTGCCTACCTTCCCAAAACTTATGTTTTAGGGTTGTTAGAGAAGAATAATTAGTGTTTTCTTCTAAATTCTCTATACCCCTTTCAAGTTCATTAATTTATGTTTAGTTCACCTCACCTTTTTCCCTTCTTCATTTATAACTTCTAAAAAATCTTCAATTTGTTCTTGGTTGTGTTGATATGCCTCTGTCCTTGTGGTATTTTGCATTGGCTTCTTGCTTGGAAACAATGTCTAGCCAATCAGTCCCAAAAACCTTGATTCTCTTTGAGCATAGGCCTGCTCCCTTTTCCTTGCTGTGGATGTCTTCTAGTGAAAATTTGGCCTCTTACCTTACCTCATTTTCTGCTGATAGCCATCTCAATCATTCCTGCAGAAATGTTTAAGATGGGCAATTGTCTTTTTGCAGAATTTTTGCTTGACCAAGGAGGCCTTCCTTGAAGGATTTTTTATCAAATTTGGACAAACAGTTTCTTGACCTTCTTTCTCTTTGATTGTAGCCTCTTGGCACATGAAAAATAGTGATTTAGAACATCTAAGACAACCCTACAAACTTTGAAACCCTAATTACCTAGTGAGAGGCTCTTTGGACTTGGCCTTGGGCTAAAAACTTGACTTGGGGTTTTTAGGTGTAAAATAGAGCTTTTGATCAACTTTATGCATTGCAGACCCAAAATTACTGATTTTGATTTATCTAAAGAGCCTAGAAAGGTAGCTTGAGACCACCAATGCTTGATGTATCTGGGAAACACAAGAATCAGTAGGTTTGTTGGTGATCCTAGGTGGCAAGTGGAGGGATTAGGAAAGCCAAAACGGAGTGCATAAGGTCAGGGGTGGCGAAACGTAGTGAAAATGAGTGGCAGGAGCCCATGATGGGTCTTCTGGGAGTGATAATCTGACCATGACATGATAGAATGGTAAAATAGTGAAAAATTTATCCTAAGGATAATGAAGGCAGTGAGATTTCTAGAACTCACAACATTCATGAATTTTGTTTCTAGAAATATAGGATAAGCATTTAGTCATATATAGAAAGCAAAAATTACTGATGACTAACAGTGGCTCCACTTAGGGAGGGAAGCTCCTCTTCAAGAGGTGTCCAGAACTTCAGATCTCTGGTTTTATGAAAACTAGTGCCTCATCCATTGGGCAGATTTTTCCTTCTTTTCATTTGCTGGTGCTTCTTTGAAGTTGTGATCTCAGTAATATGAAAAACATGATTACTTCAAACTCATCTCTACCTACCCAACCTACTTCGCCTAGAATTTTTTCTTCCTTGGGTGCACTTGAACTGGCAAACCCTTGACATTCTTTTATTTTAAAAGAAAAAACAAACTATATACTTCTATCTTATTACTTCCAAGAGTTCATATTATGCTAATGAACTCTTTTTATTCTCTACCTAGTATAATTGACTGTCAAGATTACGTTAAGATATTGACATGAAATTGAAAACAAGGTTTGAATCAAGATTAAGCAATGTGACTTACCATGGGTTGTGGCATTAGGACAAGCTACACAAACATTATTTTTGTACAAACAAAACTAGAAAAATAAGGGCTAAGATCTATCATTTTCTATGCATCCTCATATTTCTCTTTGGTTCATATTTGAGCATGTGGAACTAGTATCTTTCATTCCTAATCTATCCTTTCTGAGAAGTCTAGCTTGAATCATTTTGACAATCATTTTTTCACTAAATTATCAACACAAATTTAAAACATGTTCATCCATGATTAGGCTAGATGACTGAACAATATCTTATTTTGCAGGAGTAGTGGCATTTAGGCTTGCACACTTTCAGTATTACTATTTTTTGGGTATGGGGCTGTACCTCTGTTTCAAATCTGCCCTCTTTTTCCTTCTTTCTATGTTTTTGAGTTTTTTCTCTCTTTTTGGTCAAAGCAATCTAAAACTAAAGGTAGAAATATGCTCATAGTGCTAAGCTTATTTGCTTGCCTATCTATCCTAATCTAACTTGAAGGCATACATTCAGCTAGTGAACTCTCTTTTCCAATACAACCAATCAAGTAGATGATTCCATTATTGATCTTTGTTCAACTCCTTGAGTATGTTGGACACACAGAAGGGCCACTCCCATCTTACTTGATTTTGAACAGTGGTGCCTAAACTTCTCTTTAAACCTTGCATCAAACTGCTCTTAACATATTTCACTCCCTCTTCAAATGTCTCTAATAAATCAGCAAAGGGATCTTGAAACAATACCTAAATGTGAGGATTTGGAAAATAAGCTTGATCTAGGACTGCTTCTTCCTCCACTTGACTAAGCTTGGGACTCTTTTGGGAAATAAAATCTTTCTCCTTCTCATGATCACCTGAACTGTCAGACTCATCATCTATTGCAATGTTATTCTCTAACCTGATGTGCTTTGATAGAGTGGGTTGAAATCTACGTGAAGGCCATCATATTGATGAGCAGGAGCACTCTTGGACAATAAATCTTCCCGAGAAGGTAGTGCAACAACTCTCATGTGATTATCAACTTCTATTCCTTTATCTGCAATTTGTAATTCAATGGAACTTGGTGGCTGCAAATCTGGAGTTAAGGAGGATTCCATGTTCTGAATGATTTCCTCGACCATTTCAGGAGAAGGCTTCTCATTGAAACTTGCTCAAGAAGTTCATCATCCTCCTCAACCTCTACATCAAAAATGAAAGATTCTAAACTTTCAAGGCTTTCCTCATCAGTGTCATAGGTTACGTGTATTATCTGATTACTGCTTTCAAGATGATGATAGTGAACTTCATCCCATAAATCAACTGTTGATTGTTATGCAAGATCGGCTTCTATTTGGAGAACATCATCATCATCAAACTGATCAAAATTTGGAGAATTATCAACATAAATAATTTCACCAATCAAACATATTGGATTACCATTTTGTTCTTCTTTGAATTGATCTACAAGTTCACTTTCTGACTTATGGTAGACAGGATTAACAGGAGAATGAATATAAATTTTTTGTTCACATGAGGGCTTAGAGGCTGTCTGCATGTTTAGAAGCTGATTTATTTCTTCTTCAGTTAAAAAAGGAGGCATTTTTCTCTTTCTTTGGAAATAACTACAGCAGTTCTCTTTCTCTTGTGAAAGCTAATTGAGAGGTTGAATGTCTTATTGAGCCTCACCTAAAAGAGATGATGAATTATCACTTATGCCTTTAGAGAGATCTTGTGGGTTTTCTTTCATTCCCTAATTAATTTCATCCTCAACCAACTCTTCTTGATTTTCGTGATAGCTACTTTGAGCATGAGATTCATGAGTTGCCTCTGATAGATTCTCAGGGTGCCAATTTCTTTTTATAATCTAAAATGAATTAAAGGATAAGGGTAGAGACTCTAAATGTGTTAAATCCTTCTTTATTTCAGATTTTGTGATTTCAAGATGGTTGATTGATTCTTTAGAGTACTCCTCTTTGTTTCTATTTACAACTTGCTTGTAATGCTCTCTTAATAGTGAAGCACAAGATGTAGGAAAGTAACTAGTACCTACTTGACAACCTTCTTCATTCTCTTCTTCGCAATCTTGCTCATCATGCATATTTTGTTTGTTTTTTTTGTCTTGTAGTGACTGAGTTTGTTCTTCCCACGGAAAAAGTATAGGTTGTTTTGAATAAGCAACACCAACCACAACCTTGTACTTTTCCTCTTTCCTACCAAGTATATGCATCATTTTGCTAATTGTATCTATCAACAACTCTAGATTTGCCTCTTTGTTTATACTTGGATCCATATTTGTTTAATCAAAAAGGGTCACTGCATCTTTTCAACCAATCTAGAGTCTTCTTCTAGTGGAGTCATTAGGTCTATTGAGAGTTGTGGAGTCGCCAGGTGGAGGATTTCAACTTTGTTGTCCACCATCAGCTATATGAGGATTGATTTATTCATTTTCAAGGAAGTTTGTGAGAACTAGTGAAGTAATAGGCCTACTAGAGGCTAGTGAACTAGTGAACTTGTTTGCTTTAGATGGTTGATTTTAGGCAAGTTTTTAAGTGTAGGGTTTGTTGTTTGTTTTGGTTGGATAAGATGAACAGATAGAATAGGTGGAGTGAGAGGTCTTACAATCATTGGGCTATGGAGTCAATGAAATTCATGGATATCTCAACAATGAAACAAGATGCATAACAGGGAAAATCTAATATAGTCAAATGGATCTTTAAAGGTATGTGTGAAATGAAATGAACATTAAGTTTGTGAGCATAGTAGGTGTGTAAGGGCAGTGAAGAATCCTTAAACAAATACTTTTAAAAAAGATAGTCTCAAATACTGATCAACATAAGGATATAATCATAAGACAGGGCAAACCAATAAATTTTAGATTACACTTTAACCAAACAAGCATTGAAGATAAACAATTCAGATGAAATATAGAAGGTGAGAAACTAATTTAACTTCTAGTGATTACACCTTCAAGGTTAGAAAACATTCAAGATAACAAATAACTTTAATCCAAGAAGAGGGAACTCCTAAACATCTAAGATCATGCTACAAAGAACTTTAAGGTAACTTCTCAAGCATGGACAAAGGGCATGATCAAAACATGGCCTCTTTGGCTAAAACCTAACAAGTAATACTTCAAAGAGAGATTCCAAAACAGAGTTTAAATAGCATCAAATAGGCAGGGCTAACCATAAAACATATTTGAAAGCTACTATATTGAACCATTCATGGAATAAACAAGAATAGGTAGATCTAAGGAGCAACTAAGAATTCCTTAAACAAACCCAGCAGAGGAAAACATCAAGGCAATAGAAAGCAAGAAGGACTAAGGTGCCTCAAAAAACATTTCTTAGCCTATACTTTTATCTTCTACTGCAACATAGAAAGATGAACATAATGATAAATGAGAAAACAAGAACTAAATAAAGACACATCACCATTAACCATGCTCAGCGATCGTGCAAGCTATCCTCCTTCATCATCAATCAAAACAAGGCCATTCACAAACTCCACAACATCAATTTCTTCTTCGAACTCAAGAAAACCATGTATTTCTCTCAAATCTCATCAAATGCCAAAATCACTCATAAATGTCATTTATGCCTAAGAGACCACGCAATGCCTAAGGCACAAAATATCTCATGAAATAAATGCCAAAATAACTTCTTGCACCTAATTTCAGAGTGATTTGCCTCAAAAAACAGTAAAATATGATTTTGCAATAAATGAGTGTGTTTTGTTGAATTTTGGCCAAAAACACACTACACAATCTATAAGCGTAGCGCCACTTTAGGCAAAAAATAGGTTCTGTTGCAACCAATTTTTGGAGACCTTCTCGATGTCGAATGTCGCTCTGTGACGGCTCGTTCGAAAGCCTGATGAGTCTACTTTCCAAAAATACTCTTGATTTCCTGATACAGTTCTTGTAACCTGTCCAAAATTTCAAAACCCCAACACTGCTATGAGCGCAGCGCCAGGCGTGAAATGGAGGCAGAAAGGTGAAAAATGAGGTGTTTTTTGACCTTTTGAGGGGTCAAAACTGCTCCAATTTCTCTGCAATTTGGTGAGAATAGTGTAATAGTCATGAAAAATTAAAAAAATGTAGATTTTTCCCTTTGAGGATGCCTGAGGGAAAAGCATAGCGCCAGTGGCGTTCCGCTTATAGGCCTTCAAATTCTCAAAAAACCAAAAATTATCCAAATTCATTCAAAATTGGTGGATGTGTGCCTCATGGGGTTTGGGAGACCTATTGGGAAGCTTCAGCCAAGAATCCAAGGTTTTCATGGTCTTTTCCTCCTTTTAGTGCTTGAATTTCAATGAGGGCCTCTTTGAGCTTGGCGCTAGTGAGTTTGTTTTTCAAGGCATAGTGTTTGGCCATCTTTTTCTTTAAGCCTAGGTCCCTCTTCACCTTCTTCATGTACTTGTGTTCATTCTTGTAATAATTAATGATTTATTGTGCCATGCAAAGACTCCATTGTAGGTCTCTAATCTCTGCATTTTTGCTTTCAAGGAATATGCTATTGGCCCTCTCCTTGTCTTCACTTTCACTCTCCAGGTCAATGATGTCAAGATCTTGTTTAAGCTCTTTCTTACCCTTCCTACCTCTCTTCTCCTTTTGTTTGCCTTTGTCAAGCCTTTGAGTGGAGGTGGATGGCTTGGTCCCTTGCCTTTTTGAGGCAGAAAACACATGCCTTGGCCCTCTTTGATATGTCAATGCAAGAGGTGTGATTGTGTCTTTGCTGGTGTCCTGATCATAGATATGATCCTTTCTGTTGTCATCAAAATATTTATTTCCATAATTAGTATCATCAGTGATTATGTTACCTGTTTCAGTATTGCACTCTTTGTCCTCAACATCATCATCACTTTCAACCTCTTCACTGAAATCTACATTGTCATTTTTTTCTTCTTTTGAGCTACTTGCCTTTTCGTTGTTGTGATCTCTAATTTGATTATCATCCTCTGTACTTTATTTACTTTGATTTTTTCACCACCAGGACCTTTTTCCTCTTTATCCTCTGCATTGTCATAATTTTCATTATCACTAAGGGGATGATTGTTTCATGATTGTCATGACTATTTTCCTCTTTGCTTCCTTGTTCCTCACTGTCTTCTTTATCCTCTGCCTCTTTGTCACTGTGGTTTGTTTCATTGGTATCATTGTTGCCTTTAGTTTCTGCATTTTCCTTACTGCCATCATATTTGTCATTATCCTCTTCTTCATTCTCTGCCTCTGTGTCCTCTATTTTATTGCTGACTTCCTCTTCATCAATGTTCAACTCATTTTGACTGTTAACCTCCTCATCTTCTTCATCACCCTCTTCCATATTATCATTGTTTTTCTCACTGTCATGCTCATTGCTCTTTTCTTCATTCTCTACCCCTGTGTCCTCTTTTTTATTTAGCCCATCATCATCATCTATCTCCATGTTTTCTTCTCCTAGAGGACTTAAATCATCATTTCCCTCACCCTCACTTTGAGTTGACTCATCTTCATTTTCACCCTCTTCATTTTTTTCATCATTGTCATCCACCTTATTTTGTTCATCATCATCATCCTCCTCATTTTGTTCATCATTTGCACTTCCATCCTCTTCATTTGTTGCATCAAGAGAAGGGGAAGAAGGGAGGTATTCTAGAGGTGATGGGACTGGTGTAAATGATGAGGGAAATTTTGGTTGATGAGGAGGTTGTGGGCTTGTGAAGACTTCATGGGTTATGAATACATCCCAAGGTATTCCCTTCTGTTCCAAATAATGTGGCACCACCATTTTCATCAAGGAATGGTGAAACAAACTTTGCATTTGTTGGGAAGGATTCCTTCTCCGAACAACAGAAGACATTTTTTCCATACTCCTATAGAGGTAGTAGGGCAAGTTGAGCATCTTAACCCTCGCGAAATGCATGAGGAGTCTGACATGGAAGGAGTAGATCCTGGATTATCTCCCTTCACAGGTGAAGTACTTCATGATAACCATCATCAAGGGTGAAAACCTCTTTTTTAGGTGTGAGAAAGGGAAGATAGACCCGCAGCCCACTCTGTACCTAGTTTTGACAAATGGCTCATAATAGTTCTTTTCCAATTTGGCCTTTTTAAACCACTTTTCACCAATAGTAGGTATACCTGTAGCATTAGAGATGGCATCTGCTGATAGTTCAAAATCCACCCCTGTAAGATTCACCTGTTTTTTGTGGAGGTTGAGGACAAACAACCTTGTAAGTTTTGGGTGGTGTTGTACTTGTTTGACCTTTTCACAAAATTGAAAACTTCCCACATCCTGGATATATGAGAGGATCATGGGAGATGAGGTGATAGCCACTGTGCTCTGGGATTCAAATCTATTCACTTTTCCTCCATTGTGGTTTGGCCTCATAGGCCATTGGACTCTTTCACTGCTGCTACTATCTTCTGCTCCTGACATGGTGATGGGAGTTGTTTGTGGACAAACTAGGGTTTGGAAGAGCAAAATGAAAATGGTGGTGCGGGTAGCTTTTATGAATGAGTGATGTGGAGGTTAGGTTTAGGACTGAGTGCTTGAATTTGAAAGAGGGTTTATTTTGAGATGATTTGTGATTTCCCTAGTTCACTCCACTTCAGATGAAAATTAATTATTCATGGAGGCCAAAAAACAAAGGTTTATTTTGCTATGAAGACCTAGGGCTTGCACAACTAGGGTTTAATCATTCCTTTCAACCATTAACACACAAAATATACTTGGAGGGCAAGGATGAACAACCAATTACCACTTTAGCCTACTTGCAGGGTTTTGAAAACAATTTGGAGGTGTTTCCTTTGACCTTTGGAAATTTTTTTGCAGTTTGGGGGAGTTCCTGCATTAGCACAGCGCCCTGCCTGCACTGTCGGGTCAGCCTGTGGGCGAGGCGCCTGGCAGGTCGTGCCTCCATCTGAGCATAGAATTGACAAGGGAAAACGGGTTTTCCTGTGTTCTGTGTGCAACTCCGACAGGGTAAACGAGCTGTCAGGTCAGCCTGTGGGCGCAACACCGGGTGGTTCATGCCTCTGTGTGTAGCAATGCCTCCTCGTGCAGGCCTGCCAGGCCTCTGGGCGCAGTGACAGGCGGGTCATGCCCCTTTCTGAGCGTAGCGCCGGTGTTCAAAATCGGGTGTCGGGTCCTGGGCATGTCGGTTTCGTGTGGGCGCAGCGCCAAGGTATTCGCGCAACGCCACCCTATGTTCGTGCGGCGCCGATTAAAACTAAATGACGGAAAACCTTATTAGCATAGCGCCAAGGTCTGTGAGCATAGTGCCACCTTATTCGCATAGCGCCAGTGACCTTGGCCCAGAATTTGACAAAAACTCAGGCTTTTCTCCTGAAGGGTTTCTTTTCTCTTCTGAAATGCAAAATGAGCTTAAATAATAGCTAGGATGCCTTTATACCTTTGAAAAATAAATTGAAATCACAAAACCCACTTTTGCTAAGTTTTGTCACTTTATCAATTTACTGATGTCCCTTTGACATTTTACAGGTGATTCTAGAAACTCTTCAAGGCAATTCTTCTTCGTTGGGTGAGGGCTTGCTGGAGAGATGAAGAGGTCCCCTTTTTATCTGTGAGGGTTTGGGCACTGCTAAACCTCTCTCTGCACTGAGAAACTAAAGAAAAAACATGTTTTTATCCCCTTTTGAAATCTCTTAGTGTAAGTGATCTACACATATGTTTTCCTATTTCCTTACTATTTTTAACAATGATACACTCACTTTAACAAAGACTACAAATTATGTCTGCTATGTCTTCCCTTGGCCACTTCTGACTTTTGCAGGTGCCTATGACACATTTTTTTTTGGTCCCCTTTGTCATTCTTGGATTTTGGAAATCTCAGTTTTTCAACAGTGAACTCATGCTCATGTTAGCTTTTTACCTTGTAACCCAAAACTTTATAATTTCATTCCTTTGACACTTTCAAGGAAATTGTTTGCACTTGAAAACTTGACCTCCCTCACCTTGATACTCTTCGCACTCTTTCCCTTGGAAGCAATGGAGCACTGTTACTTTGGCAAGCCCCGGAGGTCACCTTCTGATATCTTTTGAAAACCTTCTACCTGTTGTCATCATGGAGACCCACAATCTTCATTTCACCTTCTTGCCTACCTTCCCAAAACTCAGGTTTTAGGGCTTTTAAAGAAGAATAATTAGTGTTGTCTTCTAAACTCTCTATAGCCATTTCAAGTTCATTCTTTTTTGTTCAGTTCACCTCACCTTTTTCCCTTCTTCATTTATAACTTATAAAAAATCTTGAATTTATGCTTGGTTGTGTTGATATGCCTCTGTTCTTGTGGTCTTTTGCATTGGCTTCTTTCTTGGCAACAATTTCTAGCCAATCAGTCCTAAAAACCCCGATTCTCTTTGATCATAGGCCTGCTTCCACCGCAGTGTAATGAATTCTTCAAATCCTTATCTGGTGTCCAAGTGTACCAGAATTCAAGCCATAGTCATGATACCAGTCGCAATGTAGGTTTTGTCGTGATCTAGATAGGATCCAAGAGCGTTGCCAATGAGTGCAAAGGTATCTTTTGACCACAAGTGCACAGGTAGTCCAGGTAATCGAACCTAAATGGTTCTAACACCCAAGTGCTCTTGCTCAGGATCAAATAGAGGACTCCATATCTTCAATAGGACCAGGGCTTGTTCAATATGCCAATATCAGGCAAGTACCCAATGCAAGTGTTCCGGCCGACTGAAACTAAGTGCAAACCATCCTCTGGGAAGAATGATGATAGAAGGTAATGTATCAATAAACAGTCCCCAAATCTCCATAGTCCATAGACGAATTCACTTTGAGTTGTATTTCCTGCCCTGAAGGCAAGTTCAATGCCCTTGTTACCTTTCTTCACACATTGTGTCTTCCTTGATGGGCATGGCTGAGTGCCCAGGGAGGGTTGTTCCTCTGCCGAGTCTGAGGATGGTTCTCAGATCGCCTCGATAGAATGAGAGGGTGGATCAACGGGGAGCGTGCCCGTGAAACACCCAGAAGGACGTGGTCGCGGCGGAGGCCACGAGGGTTCACCCAGGGGCAAGTTCTGCGGGTGAATAGGGGGTGCAGAGTCGGGAAGCAGAGGTACAGGGACCAATGAGGAGGGGATAGCCCGGGGAGGGGGAGAGGATTGCGGCAGAAGGAGGGATGACAAGAAATATTGAGATGTAGGGGAAAGCAGTGCAGATAGCGCCGGATCAATTTTAGAAAGGGAGGGGAAGAATTTAAGCATTGAAGATGGCAGAGGATCAGAGTGTAGTGCTAAGGAAGAATATCCCTCCAGTGAAAAAAGAGGCCAGTTGGATGCCTCAAGTCCATCTGGTGAACCTGAAGATGCGGGTCGAGCCAGCGCGGACGAAAAAGACGGGGAGTGACGCGGAGTGGTCCAGATCGGCATGCCCTCCAATGGGTCTGGGGAATAATCGAGCAGCTCATCCTCCATGGCATACGATGTGGGTCGATCGATGGATGCAGCAGATCGCGGGTCGTTGGAAGGAGTGACAGTGAGAGGCAGTAGACGAAAGAGGAAAGACGGGAGGCCGTGACAGGTGGAGTAGGTGGTTCCAGCAGAAACCCTATCCTAGGGCTAACGTATGTGGTCGTCCACGGGACCGCGTTGCAGCAGTGCGTGTCAGTGCCCTTGCCATGATGTGTCATCTCAGATCGCCGAGCCCTGTAGAAATCCTAATCGCGAAAAATCTCAAAGCACCCATCGCCCACTTAACACTTGTTTTATTAGTACGATGAAAAATAATTTTACTATTATTATATATATATATATATATATAATATTTTCCCTTTTTCCTTTTTTCTTTTTTCTTTTTTTCAAAGTGCTAGAGTTGTGGCCCTTCAGCTGACTGATGTAAAGACACCTTATAACCCTTTTTGCTAATGCACCTGATGGCTTCAACACCAATGTCTTTTCCATATGGTTACCCGTGCCCAATCAAATATGTGACTAATTGTTCATGCTGGTATTTTAACCCTACACGACAATATGGTTGAGTACCATGGACGACAGTACAATTGCAAAGAATACTCAATCGCACGGGGAATTCACTTCTAACTTATTTTTATTTACTGAGCTATCTTTGTTTGCATTGCTCTTCCCAATTTACATGACCCTATGTTTATTCTCATGAAAATGTCTTGGAATTTCACAAATTATGGTACCTACTTTATGAAATATGAGGGTCGTCTTTGTTGTGATGATGATGGCATAGACCGGGGAGGTGATATCACAGTCGTGCAATGTGGTTTGAGGTGTCGATGGTCATGCAATGAATTGCTATGGTGAAGGCCAACTACAGCACAATGGGGAGTGGCGGTCAGTCAAGTGATGACTGGTCAAGGACTCGTTGGGCAGTTGTATGGCCTGTTGGCTTTGACGACAAATGTGTTGGGCGACTGATGTGACCCTTTCTTTCCTCCTTTTTATTTATTTTTTAATAATATTTTATATAACTTATTTATTTATTTTGTCTTTTTTTACTTCATTTACTTATATATATATATATATATATTAGTTATTTTTTTTTATTTTTTTTCTACAATAATTTTCTTTTTTTCTTTTTTCTTCATTAGCCGTCCAAGGTCAGCTTTTTATTATTTTTATTTTTTTAATGTAATGACAAAAATGGAACTTCACTTTGCTAGCTAAAGGCAAAAATCGAACTGGATGTCGAGTTGAAGGAGACTCTCCAAAATCTTCGAGTATGCGGTAAAAACTTGGCCAATGGCTCATATTGGAGAACATGAATTTGATACCACTGTAACGAATTTTTTTTGAATATACATGGTTTATTATGGCTATGGGAGTTGGAAAAGGAAATGAATAAGGCTTTGGAAAGGAAAAGTGACATTAATTGGCAGTTTATTTATGAAAATAATGGAAAATAGGAGAAACAGGAGGTGAAAGTTAATAGGTTGCATGTGAGGAGGAAAATGAAGGAAAATAATGGAAAATGAAGAAAATAGAGGCCTCGTTAATAAAAAGTCTTATGAGGATCAGTTCATGGTTTTTGTTCAGTGAAGTTTTGGAGCTCTTGTTATTCTCTCTCTCTCTCTCATACTCTTGGATGAATTTTCTCAGAGCACTCTTGGAGAGTGTGGCATACTTGGTGATTTGGAGCAAGAAGGCAAAGGAAGAGCAGGAAAGCACAATAGGATATCAGGATCAACAACTACAACGGGTTTTGATTGAAAGTACTGATTTTCATGTATGTTTTCCTCGCTAGTTTTGGCATGCACGGTGTATGCATGTGGTTTCTTGGTCATGATATGACACTGGCATGGAGGATTGATTGGATTGACAGTGGATTTCCCTAGCCTTTCCATTTCCTAGATAGCCATGGTGTTGTGGGTTCAGTTTCATTATTTATTTTCTGGTTGGTTCTTATGTTCCTTTAGTTGTGGGTTGAGTTATTAGTTCTTAGAAGCCTTGGTTGGAAAAACACACTGGAAGCTCGATGAACAACTGTGGGTTGAGTTACTAGTCCTGCAAGCCTTGGTTGGAAAAACACTCTGGAAGCCCTAGGGGGGTTGAGTTACTAGTCTTGGAAGCCCTAGTTGGACAAAAGCTCTAGAATCCCTATAACAACGGGAGTTGATTTACTACTCCTGGAAGCCCCACTTGGAACGAGCACTCTGGAGCCCTGGAACAACTTGTGTAGATACCAATTTGTGATGGTTGTGATTTCTGACCGTGAGGTGGAATCACTGGTTGAGGGTCGAGGTGGTTTAGCCTCTCGAAGCCTTGGTTTGGTTTTGATGGATTTGGTTTATGATATCCCACATTCATGCTTGGAATATGGCACAGAGGTGACTAGCTGAAGAGATATTTGGCTCAACCATGTCTATGGTCTGGTGGAATGTGGAAGTCACAGACTTGGTTGCATTTTGCTTATGGAAATAAGAGATCTTTTCCCCTTATATTGATGGGTAAATATGTTTGTTATTTTGTGGTTTATATGGTTGTTATGTGCTTTTCATTTATGTTTCTTATATGCTAGTTATGACTGAGTTTTATGATGGTGATGATGTATGACTCTCATCATGTTTTGATTCGCAATTAAACAATGTATCTATTTCTAAATATACTATAATGCAGTTAATATGATGTAGCAACAATGCTTCTTAATGATTCTCAAATAAGTATGAGACACCTATGCTCACAATTTTGTTTAAACCTGTAGATTACATCCTTATGACATGTTTGATGAAATGCATGTAATGGCAAGTAGGGGTCCAGTCAAGTCCTTGTTAGAATGTTTGCTTGTGCACCATTTTTTCATTGTTATATTTCATTTCTGAACTTGTCATTGAGTTCTGGGTAGTGACATGGGATTTGGGCCTGAATAAGTGGCTCAAATATCAGAGACGTTGGCACAGGTTTGTGGAAAAAACCCTGGACGCATGCATGCATATGTTTTTGGAGCGTCCAGAGCCTCCCAAACACATCCATGCCTTTACTGTGGGGGCGTCCGGGGGTTTGAAGATCAAAAACCTCAGTGGGACCCAGGGACTAGATTCCTGAGTGGTTGGGTTGGCTCCTAGGAGTTCTTTTGTTGATGTGGAAGGTATGTTTGACGTGTTTTCGTCGGTTCCACTTCCTTAAGGTCACCGATGAGGTTGAATCATAACATAGTAACTCTTCGTCACATGTTTACCCCGGTTAATCAGTTACTTGGGTAGATGTGGGAGGAGGGTGTTACAAAAGGAAACATTCCCAACTTCCTACGAAGCCAAAGAGGAAATATGAGTCTGGATCAGACAGGATAATTCCCATAATTGTATATTTAAATGTGTCGAGCAAGATTGTAATCCTGACATAGAGTAGGAGGCTCATGTGTCTGAAGGAATTCTCTTCACCTTTAGAGTCTACATGAACGTGAAGAACCCGTCGGTCATCATAAAGACTATCTCAGCTCACAAAAAAAACAAAAACAACTTGATTCTTGCATCCTTATCATTTTAGCACCAACCATGAATACAACCTTAGATCCCGAGAATTTCCATGCCTCAAAGATCATATCAACAATGAAACTCATTAAATCTCCCCACCCTGTAACTTTCAAAGAGCTTGGTACAATGGTGGAGGAGTAAATGAATAAATGACCGGCATCATATGTCGCCACATGTGAGAGATTCATGGGTGCATGGCCTACATGCACACCACCTACCACCTCAAATATGGTGATAAGCCCATGACCCCAAAAAATAAATGAATAGTTTCTAATATTGGAGGAGACAAGGGGTTTAATAAGGAGTATCTTAGAAACCTTAATATGATAATTCCCATAGTCCAAATATCCAATTTCCCTAATGTTGAGAGAAGGGAAAAAATCATGGATGTAGATCTTCATTGTATAACTTTCCATCCAAACAAGCCATTGATAACAAACTGACCCGCATCAAGGAGACAAACTTGGTTTGCTTATGCATCTGCCTCCTTGTTTTGACTTCTTAAGATGTGATAATATGTTTTTGGAGAAAATGAATCCAATATTAATAATCCTACCGAGAAGGAGGCTTAGATGGTTATTCCTAGGAACATAATCCCTTTGAAGGTGTTGATTAGTGATAAAGGAATCCCCTATAATCACTCTCTTGGAGACATCGCGATCTTGAGCCAATTGGAGGCTAATAAAAAGCTTGTACATTTATGCGAGATTGTTCATCCTCTTGCCAAGTCCCATGAATACTTCTTGATTTCCCTCTGGATTTAGGAGAATCACCCCATAAGTATAGAAATTATTCACTTATAAAAAGTTCCTTATTTTTTATTTTTTAAATATATAGTCTTTTCATTATATATGTATATATATGGGAATAATTCTCAAATTTGTTTATTAGTTTAACCAATCGATACTATGAAAAAAAGGTAGCGTTTACTACTTAATTGATTTATTCAAGGATAATCTTCATATGGGTACAACATACCTTCCTTAAAAATACTCTTTATCAAAAATTAGCATGAGATATCCCTTCTAAGGTTGATTTATAAGCTTGATAATTCTTTTTTTAGATTAGATTTTATAAGTTGTGGAAAAAGAAAATCTAGCATTTTTGTTTTATCACTTCTATAACTATCCACTATATAATGAAAATAATTGTTTTGACAAATAAATATTATGATCACCACAACTTCACACTTGTTTTATTAGTACAATGAAATATATATATATATATATATATATATATATATATATATATATATATATATATATATATATATATATATATATATATATATATATACACTTTCAAAGTGCAAGAGTTGCGACCCTTCAATTGACTAGTTGATTTAAAGACACCTTATAACCCTTATTGCTAATGCACCCGATGACTTCAACACCAGAGTATTTTCCATGTGGTTATCTATGGCCAATCAATTTTGTGACTAATTGTTCACACTGGTCTTTTCTCCCTACATGACAATGTGGCTGAGTACCATGGACAAGGGTTACAGTTGCAAATAATAATCGATTGCACGTGGAATTCATGGCTAAATTATTTTTTTTTACTGAATTGTTTGTGTTTGCGTTGCTCTTCCTAATTGACGTGACCTTATGTTTATTCTCACGAAAATTATTTGGGGTTTCACAAATTATGTTACCTACTCTATGAAAAATGAGGGGTGTCTTTGTTGTGATGATGATGGCATAGACTGGGCAAGTGATAGAGCAGTCGTGCAATGTGGTTTGAGGTGTCGATGGTCATGCAATGAATTGCTATGGTGAAGGCCAACTATGACACAATGGGGAGTGGCGGTCAATCAAGTGATGACTGGTCAACGACCCGTTGGGAAATTGTATGGCATGTTGGCTTTGACGACAGGCGTGTTGGGCGACTGCTGCGACCCTTTATTTCCTCCTTTTTTATTTATTTTTTAATAATATTTTATATAGCTTATTTATTTATTTGGTCTTTTTTTACTTCGTTTTCTTATATATATATATATATATATATATATATATAATATTTTTTTTTCTTCCTCATTAATGGTCCAAGGCCAACTTTTTATTATTTTTATTTTTTTAATGTAATGACCAAAGTGCAACATTTTTTTTTCTTCCTCGTTAATGGTCCAAGGCCAAATTTTTATTATTTTTATTTTTTTAATGTAATGACCAAAGTGCAACTTTACTTTTGCTAGCCAAAGGCAAAAATCGAACTGGTTGTCGAGTTGAAGGAGAAACTCCAAAATCTTCGAGTATGCGGTAAAAACTTGGCCAATGGCTCGGATTGGAGAACATGACTCTAATACCATTGTAACAAACACATTTCACATATACATGGTTTATTATGGCTATGGAAATTGGAAAAGGAAATGACTAAGGCTTTGGTAAAAGAAAGTGGCATTAATCAACATTTTATCTATGAAAATAATAGAAAATAGGAGAAAAGGGAGGTGAAAGGTCACAGGTTACATGTGAGGAGGAAAATGAAGGTAAATAATGGAAAATGAAGAAAATAGAGGCCTCATTAATAAAAAGTCTTATGAGGATCAGTTCATGGTTTTTGTTTAGTGAAATTTTGGAACTCTCATTATTCTCTCTCTCTCTCTCTCTCTCATACTCTTGGATACTTAGAGTTTTCTTAAATCACTCTTGGAGAGTGTGGAATACTTGGTGATTTGGAGAAAGAACTCAAAGGAACAGCAGGAAAGCACACGAGGATATTAGGATCAACATCTACAACAGGTTTTGATTGCAGGTATCGAGTTGCACGTATGTTTTCCTCACTAGTTTTGGCATGCATGGTGTATGCATATGGTTTCTTGGTCATGATTTGTCACTGGCATGGAGGATTGACTGGATTGACTGTGGATTTCCCTAGCCTTTCCATTTCCTAGATAGCCATGGTGTTGTGGGTTCAGTTTTTTTTTTTCCTAGTTGGTTCTCATGTTCCTTTAGTTGTGGGTTGAGTTATTAGTTCCTGGAAGCCCTGGTTGGACAAACGCTCTAGAATTCCAACGAACAACCGTGGGTTGAGTTACTAGCCCTAGAAGCCTTGGTTAGACAAACACACTAGAGGCCCTAGGTGGGTTGAGTTACTAGTCTTGTGTTGAGATTCAACAAGATGATGAGCTTAGTGAAAAGTAAGCACCTTCACTAAGTGGGGCCCGTAGGCTATTTTTAGGTGTATGTCTATTTTTAGACATGGTGAGCATATTTTATAAGTTGCAGGATGCTATTTGTAGATGGTTGATCAAGTTGGAAAAATAGATGAAATTCTATTTTTATAATATTGGGTGAAGTATATTTATAGATCGTCAATCTAAAAATAGATGCATGTCAATTATTATTAGCTCTTAATAATAATCCAACAACAAACATCAACTTATTCTCTTGGAGCACTTTATTTCAGTATACAGATTTGGAAAATCAATGGGCTGAAGGAATTACGCAATTCCTAGGGTTTACTGGTGGTTCATGCATGGAGGACTCAGTTAGAACTGAAGTGGCAAAGTTATGACAGAGTTGGAAGAGTAGTTACAGGAGTTATTATTTAGTTTAACTCAGTTAATGGAGTTAAACTCAGTTGAGCTAGTTGTATCTAGTCTAACTGAAAGATACACTAGTGAGAGTTAAGTGAATTATATAGTTAATTAATTCACAACTACTAACTCACTAAAAACTGAACAAATACAACGGTTACGTACAGTGCATGTCAGTTCCAGTGGAGACCCAATGGAGAGATAGGTGAAAGGGTGAGATGGACTATCCGTTGTGACTATAGTGATGCATTCAATGCATCAGACACACATTGGAGTTTCCAATGAGGATTGTGTAGTCAAGGCAAGGCCAATTAGAATTCATTCAAAGGTCTTCTTCAGCAGGGATTGCGCAGTGGAGGCAGGTTGTCAGGTGGCGATAAATTGGTGCATTGAGATGAAAATTTCTACATGACAGTGTGTAATGATTCTTGATTGTACTAAGAGCTTGATGTACTAAGATTTGTATGACATTATTACATGATTCCATTGATATACATAATATGATAGTTGGGGTTTTTAGCTTTAAGCTTTCCCGTTAAACAACTGTGTTATGTGCGACTGAATTTATTCACATGTGTTTGCAATTGAGTTTTAAATTTTCCGCAAGTTTAATTAGTGGAAGGATTTTGTATTTTGAAAGAAGATAAATATTGTGAGATCAGGAGGATCCGGAAATACATCAATATTAATAAATTTATACATGGTATCGGAGCAGTTTTTTATTACTGGAGGTTGCAATCGTGAATAATTGCTGAGTTTTGTGCTGGTGGACAATTTGAATTTGCTGCAAAAATTTCTTGGTGCGACAGTTGAATATTCATTGAAATGTCTTTCAATGGGTTGCGATTGGAGTATGCCCTTGAGGGTAGCTCGAATTACATAGCCTAGAAGGATAGGATGGAGACGGTGCTTGAAGATAATGGACTGAAGGAGTTCATCGATAACGATGTTCCTAAGTCTGGTTCTAGAGATGCTGCATTACTTGACGCATGGCAAAAGAAGGTAGCGAAGACAAGAAGAATTTTGTTGGAAGGTGTAAAGGACCATATTGTGTCAAAACTTCATGGGAAAGCCACTCCATTTGCAATATGGAAGGCTTTGAAAGATATTTTCCAAAGTAGCAGCGACCAAAGGAACTTGGCGCTGAAAGATAAGCTCAAAAAATAAAAATGGAGAAGGGCGACAATATTCCAAAATATCTCATGAAGTTTTTCCATTGTAGGGATGAACTGGGCAGTGTGGGGATTACTGTTGATGATGATGACTTGGTGAGCTTGGCTCTCCTTGGGCTTCCGAAGAGTTGGCATAGCTATGAAGACTCTGTTAATGGACGGGAGAAACTGTCGAGTTGGGAGCGACTTTGGTCGGATCTTGTGTAGGAGGAGATAAGGCGAAGTACCAGGGATGGATCTTCATCGAAGAATTATGATGAAGAGAATTTTGCTTTGGCTACCAAAGCAAGGAAAGGGAAGGGGAAGAAATTCCACTCAAAATCCGAGGCTAAAGGCAAGACGCTGGATTTGTCCAAAGTGAAGTGTTTTCACTGTCACGAACATGGGCATCTCACCACTAACTTCCCACAGAAAAAGAAGAACAAGAAGGTTGTTGGAACTACAGCTGGAGAGGCCTTAGCCTCACAATTTGAACTTGATTTCTCTTTGATCACATGCTTGGTTTCAAGCGCTATGGGATCGGTGTGGTATCTTGATAGTGGTGCGCCTTTCCATATGACGAGAGACAAGGAGTTGTTTAGTGACTTCGAGGAGAAGGATCTCCAAATGCATATAGAGATGGGCGACGATGGTCGATACAGTGCGACCAACATTGGGACCATTACCTTTGAGAAGGAGTTAGGTAATCCATTTCTGTTGAAAGATGTTATGCATGTTCCAAATTTGAAAAATAACTTGGTCTCGGTCGCAATGTTGGAACACAGAGGTTATGGCGTTGTTTTCAGCGATGGAAAAGCTTTCCTGAGACATAAAACAACGATTCAAACCAAGAGGATAGGGATTCGAGTTAAGAATCTCCACAAGCTAGAGGTAGATGGCTGCACTGCAATGATGGGCAAAGCAGAAGAAGTGGTGCGCCAGGATGAGGGTGAATTATGGCACAGGAGATTAGACCATCTTCACCATGGCGCTTTGAAGATTTTGTAGCAGATTTCTACTGGACTTCCCAAGGGCAATCTTGCGCAATCATATCAGTGCAAGGGATGTACTATGGGTAAGTTTGTGAAGACCACCTTTCATGAGAAGGAGAACCGTGCTTCGGTGATCCTGGAGAGAATTCACACAAACATGTGTGGACCTTTCTCGGTTGCTTCAACAACAAAACACAGGTATTATGTTATTTTTGTTGATGAATATTCTCGTAGATGCTGGATCTTCTTCATGCAGAAGAAGAGCGAAACATTCTCAAATTTCTGTGAGTTTAAAGCATTAGTGGTGAAGGAGTCAGGGAAGCAAGTGAAGGCTCTACGGAGCGATAATGGTGGTGAATATATCTTGAACAAATTTAAAGACTTCTGTAGCAAAGAATGAATTCGAAGAGAACTCATAGCGCCTCATAACCCACAACAGAATGGGGTTGCGGAGAGGAAGAACAGAATGATCGTGGGTACTGCACGAGCTATGCTTGAGAGGGAGCTGGACTTGCATGCAAAGGAGGAACTGCCTATTCCGAAAGACGAGCCTCGAGATGTGGATCAGCCACAGGAGGAAGTTCATGGAGTGGAGGAGTCCACTCATGCAGAACCAAACATAAAAACTAGCAGAAAGCATATGAGCTGAGAAACTGAAGCTTGATGTGGCACAGAATGTAGGAGTCCCTACATCATAGCGCAGACAGAGACAGTCACCTGACCGATTTACTGGATACATGGCTCTTATGAGCAAGTGTATCATGACAGATCCATCTTCTTTTGAAGAAGCAGTGATGGAGCCCACATGGGTAGATGCCATGGTGGAGGAGTATGACTCCATTGTCAGAAACAGTGCTTGAGAGATTGTTCCAAGGCCGGTGGGAAAATCAGTGGTAGGTTCGAAATGGATCTACAAGGTAAAGCAAGCTACTGGTGGGAGTGTCAAGAAGTATAAGGCAAGATTTGTTGCCCGAGGCTTCTCGCAGATCGAGGGGATTGATTATGAAGACACCTTTGCACCTGTTGCACGATATTCTTCCATAAGAACCATCCTTGCTCTCTCAGCGCAGATGGGTTGGCACATTCATCAGATGGATGTGAAGATTGTGTTCCTTAATGGGATCGTTGAGGAAGAGGTGTACATTGAGCAGCCGGAAGGATTTGAGATCTTCAGCAACGAGTCGCATGTGTGCAGAATCAAAAGAGCATTATATGGGCTGAAGTAAGCACCACATGCTTGGTACACACGGATCGACAACTATTTCACTGGACTTGGCTTCACCAAGAGTGAGGCGGATGAAAACTTGTATCAAATTTTGGTGGAGGGTAAGCTTTTAATCATTGTTATTTATGTTGATGATTTAATACTAATGGGTGATGAGCAGTTGATACACTCATGCAAGGCAGATCTTGCAAAGGAGTTTGAGATGAAGGATTTGGGCCTCCTTCATTATTTCCTTGGATTAGAAATATGGCAACGAGAAGGTGAACTGCTTGTGTCTCAAGGCAAGTATGCTCGAGAGATACTTGAGAAGTTTCACATGCAGGGCTGCAAGCCCATGGATACTCCTCTTCCAGGAAATTGGAGGAAAGAGGATGCTACATCGGCTGAGGTAGTGGATGCCACTGTTTATCGATAGTTGGTGGGTTCGCTCATGTATTTAGTTAATACAAGACCGGACATATGCTATGCGATGAACCAACTTTCACAAGCGATGGTTAAGCCTACCAAGCTCTTTTGGAAGGCAGGCAAGCATGTCCTAAGGTATCTCAGGGGCACATCGGAGTATGGCTTATGGTACAGACAAACAGATGAGGTGAAGTTGCATGGCTTCACTGATGCAGATTGGGTAGGTAGCCCAACAGATAGAAAGAGCACATCAGGAGGGGTTTTCAGTATCAGATCTAAAGTAGTTTCTTGGTACAACAGGAAACAAAGATCTGTGGCACTCAGTTCAACGGAAGCATAATACATGGCAGTAAGTCAAGCTGCATGTGAGGCTATCTGGATGAGGAAGATCCTGGTCAATTTGTTTGGTTCACATTTAGATCCTACAATGATACATTGTGATAAGTAGAGTTGCATTAAACTCTCGATTAATCTTGTGTTTCATGATAGATCTAAACATATTGATATCCGGTATCATCATATCAAAGATTGTGTGTAGTGGGAGATCATTTTGCTTCAGTACATTCCTACTGAAGATCAGGATGTTGAGATTCTGACGAAGGCGCTTGGCAGGAGAAAATTTGAATACCATAGAGGCAGGATCAGGGTGAAGGATAATCACTATATTGTTGAGAGGGAGTGTTGAGATTCAACAAGATGATGAGCTTAGTGAAAAGTAAGCACCTTCACTAAGTGGGGCCCACAAGCTATTTTTAGGTGTATGTCTATTTTTAGACATGGTGAGTATATTCTATAAGTTGCAAGATGCTATTTTTAGATGGTTGACCAAGTTGGAAAAATAGATGAAATTATATTTTTATAATATTGGGCGAAGTCTATTTATATATTTTCAATCTAAAAATAGATGCATGTTAATTATTATTAGCTCTTAATAATAATCCAACAATAAACATCAACTTATTCTCTTGGAGCACTTTATTTCAGTATACAGATTTGGAAAATCAGTGGGCTGAAGGAATTTTGCAATTCCTAGGGTTTACTGGTGGTTCATGCATGAAGGACTCAGTTAGAACTGAAGTGGAAAAGTTATGACAGAGTTGGAAGAGTAGTTATAGGAGTTGTTATTTAGTTTAACTTAGTTAATGGAGTTAATCTCAGTTGAGCTAGTTGTATCTAGTCTAACTGAAAGATACACTAGTGAGAGTTAATTGAATTAACTAGTTAATTAATTCACAACTACTAACTCACTAACAACTGAATAGATACAACAATTAACTACAGTGCATGTCAGTTCCAGTGGAGACCCAGTGGAGAGACAGGTGAAAGGGTGAGATGGACTATCCGTTGTGACTATAGTGATGCATTCAATGCATCAGACACACATTGGAGTTGCCAATGAGGACTGCGCAGGCAAGGCAAGGCCAATTAGAATTCATTCAAATGTCTTCTTCAGTAGGGATTGCGCAATGGAGGCAGGCTGTCAGGTGGCAAGAAATTGGTGCATTGAGATGCAAATTTCTGCATGACAGTGTGTAATGATTCTTGATTGTACTGAGAACTTGATGTACTAAGCTTTGTATGAGATTATTATATGATTCCATTGATATACATAATATGATAGTTGGGGTTTTTAGCTTTAAGCTTTCCCGTTAAACAACTGTGTTATGTGCGACTGAATTTATTCACATGTGTTTGCAATTAAGTTTTAAATTTCCGCAAGTTTAATTAGTGGAAGGATTCTATATTTTTCAAGAAGATAAATATTGTGAGATCAGGAGGATCCTGTAATACATTAGTATTAATAAATTTCTACATCTTGGAAGCCCTGGTTGGAAAAACGCTCTGGAAGCCCTGTAACAACTCGAGTTGAGTTACTAGTTGTTTTGAAACGAGCTCACAAAATAGAAGAAAAGAGAGATTAATGACTTAGATAAGCCACTTTGAGGGGGAAACCTCCTTTACATTACATAAATTAAAAATTCTTAGATGATACAAATGACAAAACCTCCTTTCTATATATAGAATTCCAATGGGTCACAATATAATCCTAGCTGAAATAACAATAAAAATTTAAGGGCACAACGATAACAATAGTGGGCTTCTATGGGGCACAATAATAACAATGTTGGGACTACATGGGCACAACAATCACAATAAGGGGGATATAATAACAATAACAATAAGGGGATACACTAGTATTATAGGGACCTAACATGCCTCTCTCCTTCAAACAAGTGTTGTCCTCAACGCTTGATTATTTATGGATGCTTCTGTATGATGATCTCATCCTCCCATGTGGATTATTCAGCTGATAATCTCTTACACTTGATGAGATACTCTAAAATTGATCGATTTTGTAGTTGTCGAGTTCTTGTTTTGTGACTGCTTCAAGTTCCTATATTATTTTTCCTTCCTCGTTAAGTTTTGGCAATATTATTTGAATTGGGACTTGCTCCATCTGTAGTATCCATGTTATCAGATCCTTGCCATCAAAATTCTCATATCAATCTTAGATTCCATTCCATTCTTCAAACCATCCATCTTAGCTTCCATTTCATTTTTGGTTACTTTTTGCGACAGAAAAATTTGTTGCACTCGGTCTCGTAATTTTGATATATCATGTTTCACTTCTTCCTCTTCATACGTCATAATAGAGCTTTATGATGGCTTAATGGGTGTGGAATTATTTTGGGGGGGCATTTTAGAACCCAATACTGATATATATACTTCAATATGCCCTTGGAATCACTTCAAACTAATTTTTAAAACAACACTAATGCAATTTTTAAAAAATAATACACACCTTTTTCTTGCTTTTTAGGAGGTCTATATTGAACCTATTTCATATTTGTGATTTTGGATCTTCAATATCTGAAATTCAGTCCTGTATTAGCCCTATGAGTCTTATTTCCAATGCCACAGGTCAAAACTAATTTGGATTATTCAAGGTAAAATTATTCCCAATCTCCCACAATGACCTATTTATGGGATGGTTCAGAAGATCGAACTTGTATGGTGTGCCATGTGTCATTGTTTCCTCTATCAACTCTAAAATCGATACATAAGAAACTGCAGTCAATGTAATTTTGGCCACTTTTTACAAAATTCCAATCTGATGCTTAGAGAGAGAGTTATGACGATTTTCCCAAGGTCACCTCTTTTAGATGAAATTTGGGAGCCTGCAAAAACCCTAACTTCCATAGATCATATCTCCGCAAATATTGTGAACCAAGATCTGAAAATTTTCCACGAAGTTCCTCTGGATTTTGGCACAAATGGTTTTATTTTTTATATTATGAACCTTCGTAGAAACAAAGTTATAGCGAAAATTCCATGATGACCTGTTTGAAGCAGCGAAACCCTAGAATGCAAAGCTCCGATACCAAATGTTATGAAACCAACTCACAAAATAGAAGAAAAGAGTGATCTATGACTCATAAATCAACCACTTCGAGGGGGAAAACTCCTTTACATTACATAAATGAACAATTCTTAGATGATACAAATGAAAAAACCTCCTTTCTATATATAGGAGTCTAATGGGTCACAATATAATTATAGTCGACATAACAATAACAATTTAAGGGCACAACAATAACAATAGTGGGCTTCTATGGGGCACAATAATAACAATATGGGGACTACATGGGTATAACAATAACAATAAGGGGGCTATACTAACAATAACAGTGAGGGGATACACTAGTATTATAGGGACCTAACACTAGTCCTAGAAGCCCTGGTTGGAACAAATGCTCTGGAGACCTGGAACAATTTGGGTAGAGACCAATTCATGATGGTTGTGATTTCCGACCATGAGGTGGAATCACTAGTTGAGGGTTGAGGTGGTTTAGCCTCTCGAAGCCCTGGTTTGGTTTTGATGGATTTGGTTTATGAGATCCCACATTCATGCTTGGAATATGACACATAGGTTACTGTTTGAAGAGATATTTGGCTCAGCCATGTCTATAGTCTGGTGGAACGTGGAAGTCCCAAACTTGGTTGCATTTTGCTTATGGAAATAAGAGTTATTTTCCCCTTGTATTGATGGGTCAATATGCTTGTTATTTTGTGGCTTATATGGCTATTATGCGCTTTTCATTTATGTTGCTTATATGTTGGTTATGACTGAGTTTTATGATGGTGATGATATATGAATCTCGTCATTTTTTGATTCGTAATTAAACAATGTATCTATGCCTAAATATATTATAATGTGATTAATGTGATGTAGCAACAATGCTTCTTAATGATTCTCAAACATGTCATATGTAATCTACAGGTTTAAACAACATATCTGAGCATAGGGGTCTCATAGGGGTCCAGTGTTGGAGCAGGGTCCCCTGGGGCACATTTTTTGATGTAATTTTGTATAAATTTTGTATATGCACGCTGCATGAATGAGTCAAGGGGATTTGGGAAAGGTCAAAGTCCCTATTTTTATGTAAAAGGGTTTAAGGGTAAATTGCGGGCCTCAAACCATGGTTTGAGACCATAGTATTTGTGCGCTTGAAGAATATAAATAGATAGATCGAGTCTAAGTAAAGTAGTTAAGTTCAAGTTGGATATACTATTATGATCTTACTGTTTATGCATCTGTAATACTTTGTAAGGTTTTGTCTGGGTTGGGTATAAAGGCTCCTACTGGTTGTGTGCACGGAGACCTAGTCTTGGTTGTGTGCGGACTCTACTGACTGTGTGCACGGAAGGGTTATGTGTAAGGGGAAAAGTCTGATGTACTGAATTGACCCGAGCTAATATAAAGGGCATTTTTTGCTGAACTTGTTGTGTTATTGATCTGAGTTATTTATCTACTATTTTTGTCTCTGGATCACACTGTTTTTGTATTGCTTATTTATCATTGCGCAAGGATATCTGTTATGTTTATTTATGCATATTGATGGTTGATAAAACCGCTTAAGTGATTACGCATTGTTTAGATCTGGATCTGGTTCTATTATCCTCTATCTATGCTGAAGAGATCTATGATTATGTCTTATTCTGTTAAGTATTACGTACATCTGTTTATGATTGATATAAGTCTGCAATCGGTCTACTTAGGGCCACTTCATTATTTTCTTCCTCAGGGTGTGGAAACCTGGTTCCAACACCCCCCCACACTACTTCGGGTGAGACTTTGATCTACGCAAGCACGTCTGCCGAAAGGGCTAGTAGTTGGAGGGTTTGTTGGTTGTGCGATAAACTCTGGACCTGGGTCAGGACCCCTCAAGCCAACATCCAGTCAATTCCTTGTTCGAATGTTTGCTTGCGCACCATTGTTTCGTTGTTATATTTCATTTCTGAACTTGTCATTGAGTTCTGGGCAATGACCTAGGATTTGGGCCTAAAAAAGTGGCTCAAATCTCGGGGATGCTGGAACATGTCTATGGGAAAAACCCTGGGCGCACGAATGCATATGTTGTGGGAGCTTCCAAAGCCTCCCAAACAGACCCATGCCTATAATGTGGGAGCGTCTGGGGGTTTGAAGATCAAAAACCTCAGTGGTACCCAGGGACTAGATGCCTGAGTGGTTTGGTTGGCTCCTAAGATTTTTTTTGTTGGTGTGGAAGGTATGTTTGATGTGTTTCCATTGGTTCCACTTCCTTAAGGTCACCTAGGAGGTTAAATCAGATCATAGTAACTCTTCGTCACATGTTTACCCTGGTTGGCCAATTACTTGGGTAGATGTGGGAGGAGGGTGTTACAAAAGGAAACATTCCCAAATTCTTGCCAAGCCAAAGAGGAAATATGAGTCTAGATCAGAGAGGAGAATTCACCTAATTTTATATTTAAATGTGTCCAACAAAACTGTAATCCTGACATAGAGTAAGAGGCTCATGCATCTAAAGGAATTCTCTTCACCTTTAAAGTCTGCATGAATGTGAAGAAACCATCGGTCATTAGAAAGACTATCTCAACTCACAAACAAACAACAACAACTTGATTCCTGCATCCTTATCATTTTAGCACCAACCATGAATACAACCTTAGATCCTGAGAATTCCTATGCCTCAAAGATCATATCAACAATGAGACTCATTAAATATCCCCACCCTGTAACCTTCAAAGATATTGGTACAAGGACGGAGGAGTAAATGAAGAAATGCTTGGCATCATATGTCGCCACATGTGAGGGATGCATGGGTGCATGGCCTACATGCCCACCACCTACCACCTCAACTATGGTGATAAGCCCACAACCCCAAAAAATAAATGAATAGTTGCTATTATTGGGGGAGAAAGGGGGTTTAATAAGGAGTATCTTAGAAACCTTAATATGATAATTCCCATAGTCCACATATCCAATTTCCCTAATGTTGAGAGAAGGGAAAAAATCACGGATGTAGATCTTCATGGTATAACTTTCCATCCAGACAAGCCATTGATAACAAACTGACCTGCTTCAAGGAGACAAACTTGGTTTGCTTATGCATCTGCCTCCTTGTTTTGACTTCTTAATATGTGATAATATGCCTTTAGAGAAAATGAATCCGTGATATTAATAATCCTACTGAGAAGGAGGCTTAGATGGTTGTTCTTAAGAACATAACCCCTTTGAAGGTGTTGATTAGTGATAAGGGAATCCCCAATGATCACTATCTTGGAGACATCATGATATTTAGCCAATTAGAGGCTAATAAAAATCCTGTACATTTATGCGAGATTGTTCATGCTCTTGCCAAGTCCCCATGAATACTTCTTGATTTCCCTCTAGATTTAAGAGAATCACCCCATAAGTATAGAAATTATTCACTTATAAAAAACTCCTTATTTTTTATTTTTTAAATATATAGTCTTTTCATTATATATGTATATATATGGGAATAATTCTCTAACTTGTTTATTAGTTGACCAATCGATACCGTGAAAAAAGGCAACATGTACTTCTTAATTGATTTATTCAAGGTTAATCTTCATATGGATACAACACACCTCCCTTAAAAATACTCTTTATCAACCTTTTTAATTAGCATGAGATATTCCTTCTAATGTTGATTTATAAGCTTGATAATTCTTTTTTTTAAGATTAGATTTTATAAGTAGTGGAAAAATAAAATCTAGTATTTTTTTTTTATCACTTCTATAACTATCCACTATACCATGAAAATAATTGTTTTGACAAATAAATATTACGATCACTACAACTTAACCCCTGTTTTATTAGTACGATGAAAAATAATATATATATATATATATATGTTTTTTTTTCTTCGGAGTGCAAGAGTTGCCACCCTTCAACTGACTGGCTGATGTAAAGAATTCATAGCTAAATTATTTTTATTTACTGAAATGTTTGTGTTTGTGTTGCTCTTCCCAATTGACGTGACCCTATGTTTATTCTTACAACAATGTTTTGTGGTTTCACAAATTATGGTACCCACTTTATGAAAAATGAGGGTCGTCTTTGTTGTGATGATGATGGCATAGACTAGGCAGGTGATATCGCAGTCCAACAATGTGGTTTGAGGTGTCGATGGTCATGTAATGAATTGCTATGGTGAAGGCCAACTATGGCACAATGGGGAGTGGCGGCCAGTCAAGTGATGATTGGTCAACGATCCGTTGGGCAATTGTATGGCCTGTTGACTTTGACGACAATTGTGTTGGGCGATTGGTGCGACCCTTTCTTTCCTCCTTTTTTATTTATTTTTTAATAATATTTTATATAACTTATTTATTTATTTTATCTTTTTTTACTTCATTTTCTTATATATATATATATATATATATATATATTTATTTATTATTATTTTTTTCTATAATAATTTTTTCTTTTCTTTTTTCTTCATTAATGGTCCAAGGCCAACTTTTTATTATTTTTATTTTTATAATGTAATGACCAAAATGCAACTTCACTTTTTCTAGCCAAAGGCCAAAATCGAATTGGATGTCGAGTTGAAGGAGAAACTCCAAAATCTTTGAGTATGCGGTAAAAACTTGGCCAATGGCTTGGATTGGAGAACACGACTCTAATATCACTATAACGAAAAAAGTTCGCATATACATCGAAATATTCAAAATATTTGGAATATAAAGTATCCATCACATGAAAAGTAATATATTTATATACATAATGTTGAATGTACAAGAGGTATGAGATATGAGATGATCATTATTACAAATGAGGGCCCACTTATATACCTAGGTAGGTGCCCCTTCATGAATGGTCGTGTTGTTTTAGACATGCCTCTTCAGTATATATATATATATATATATATATATATATATATATATATATATATATATACTAACTATTGTGATTGTATGGCATGGGCTAAATTGTAGATTATGTAAGTTAAAAATTGATTAAATGCAAATATATTTTGCACATATGTAACTGAAGAAAGAGTATGCATAGCCCAATTTTAAGTAGTTTTGTGTTATGAAAAAAAAAAAAATGGTGCCACATGCCCTAAGAGTTCACAACACTGCTAGATTTGTGTAGGTCTCTCTAGGATTGTGACAATTAGGCTTTTGGAGTGGTATATGAATGATGCTCAAAACACTTAATGATCTAACCAATTGAACTTTTCGAGAATTCCAATTTTTTCAAAATAGATGAAAATAAGAACTATATTATCACCTTAACATCTCAAAAATAGTATATTATGTTGAATCGTTACATTGAAATTGTATGCCAACAACAACTTGTATAGTCTAGCATCACATAAATCTTTCCCCAAAACTCTATACCATATTAAATATGGAGAAACCACGCAAACAAATCATCATATATATATATATTAACCCAAACCCAACCCTAGCATAATGGTAGTCATATACACTAAAAAAAGTACTATGTTCAGGGATTCAACCCCACTTGTGCTCTCCAACAAAAAGAGTACATTGGAGCTAGCATTCCATCGAGAGCAAAGATTCTTATTGCTCAATTAAGAACTAACTCACATCAACTTCGGTGTGAAACAGGACGGTGTAAGAGACCTGAAGAAGTTTGGGAAGAACGGGTATGTACTTTTTGCACTTTTGAGATAGTATAAAAAAAAAACATTTCATTTTGGAATGTGATGCTTTTAGAGACATCAGAAACAATTATAGCAATATGTTAGCATAAATTTTTGAGCATTGTCTTCAAACAATTATAGCAATATGTTAGCATAAATTCTTTAACATTGTCTCTTGAGTGAAGGGAGTAATATAATTTTTAATCAATTCATTATAAATTTAAATAAGAAAAAGATTAAATTGCAAAAGAAAATAAAGAAGAAAATTAATAATCCCATAAGCTATTATTTTTATTTTGGTAAACATTAAAATATTAAAATATTATTGGACAATGCTTCTTCGAAAAGATGCTCTATTGCAATTGTGGGTCAGAATAACAAGTCAGAAATCTTTGGCATCGAAATGACCAAGGATAACGATAAACGATCGAAGTAACGGAAGAACGTCGTCAGACGTGGACTTGGAAGTGGAAGCGGAAGCGAAAGCAAGCCTCCGAATTGGAAAATAGGCCTTCAAATTGGAAAAATCGGCCATCATTTACAATAGAAAAGATTTAAAGAATTACCCATAGCTATATTAGCGCTCTGGAAACGGTTGCAATTCAACGACGATTGTATGGCAGCATTTGTGATGTGTGAGATTTTGAAGTGCGGCAGGGTATACAAGGCGGGTATGGTCATCTCTTTGAGTATATATATGGCAGTGGCAGACATCTCCTCCATTCCCTCGGATGGTCTGCCATTGCTAACCCAATTTCCTTCTCATTGTCATCATCAAGGTATGCAATCCATTCCTGGTCTTGCATTTGCATTTACATGCTACATTGCAATTGAATAATTTCATGCATAGGCCCTTTTCTTTGATATGCAATTCAATTCAAATTTTCTGGTTCCCAAGGCCATTTATTCATCTCCATTTTTCCTAGCTTCGCTTTGTCTCTCCCATGTCTTTTTGTATTGCATTTATTCATCCCCATTGCTTTTCGAAATCGAGTTTTCTCTGCATATGCAAGTTCTCTGTAATGGTTTGTTTCATTTCGGTGCATACTCCAATTTTTGGCCCATAATTTCACTTGGATATAATATTTTCACCATTTTGTTGTAGGCATTCATTTTGTTTCCTATAAAGACACTCCTGAAAGTCGGGCCCTGTTTTTTCAAAATTTCTGTTACCATTTGTATTTGATGCTATTTCTCTTATTTTACTTATAGTTTTTTGCCTGCCCCTTTATGTGATATTAACGAATTAGAGTTTGTCAACAACTGGACAGAGATAATTTTGAGCGTAAGCTTTAGCATTTGCATTATTCCTTGAAGCTTATCGATTCAGATACTTTGTATAGTTTTATTATTATTGAATTATAGTTCTAAATCAGAAACATTTTTTTATAAGCCACGAAGGAATTACCTTATTGAGTTTCAATATTGTAATTACTTCTATTCAATATCACCTGGTTCAATATAGAAAAACTTCACTGCACAGTTTCAATACTACTCCGAATACCAGGCTTTCTGGTTGGCAACGTGCCTTGGGTTGATGGTTCAACTTATGAAGCTAACCCTTGGAGCTACATAAATGGTATTACATATTACAGAACACCATGCATTCTGGACAGCAGACAGGTCCGCTGGTTGTCTGCTGTTGAATTGAGTTTGACAAACAAGCAAAGTGAGTGCTACTTTTTCCCGTCTTTTACAGAGATGGCCAAGTCTGTTTTTGCGAGTCGGGCAAGTCAGACTGTCTTTTATAGATAGATAGCTGAGTCTGCCTTGCGAGTTGCAAGAAGTTAGATTTTGTTCATCCGTCTGGCCCTTCTATTTAATAAATTTGATTTACTGTTTCGTCCAATCAACTCTATATATTCTCCCCTGATGAGTGAAGTGTTAACTTTAAACGAATTGCTTTGGTACTAAACCAGAACTTTAACAATAGATTCCCTAATCAATCTGACACGACACGATTTGGTTTCCTCAAAAAGCAAAGCCAGTGGCTGAAGTCGACTTGGACTCAAAGAGTCTGGTAACTCAAATTTGATTGTCAGTTTTTAGATGGGAGGAACCGTTTCACGGATTAGCAATTAAGATTGATTGACATATTTAGTACATGTTAAACTATTCTGTTACATTTATTTCACTTTTGTATTAAGTGTGTATCATTTGTTATAGTTTATGAAGAAATCTTTCGGTAATAATCACATTATCATGAACAAAGTTGATGCGTTTCGAACCAACCAGTGTGGTTCATCATCAGTCCTGATGATGAACCATACTGGCAGTCCTGATGATGAACCATACTGGTTGGTTCGAAACGCGTCGACTATCATGAACAAAGTTGACGCGTTTCGAACCAACCAGTGTGGTTCATCATCAGTCCTGATGATGAACCACACTGGTTGGTTCGAAACGCGTCGACTTTGTTCATGATAATGTGATTATTACCGAAAGATTTCTTCATAATTTATTGATGGATCACAGAAACCAAAAATCTATTAATATTTGTTATAGTATTCATTTATATTGGAAGCGCAAAGTGTGTATAATTTTACGGTTGACTCTTGTGGTCGTCAAGCCTGGTGCTTAAGTGCTTCAGTTATTTGTCATGTACTTGAACTACCCCAAGTCAAAAATATCAAATTAAACATGAGAGTGGAAGGCTTCTCATATGTAGGACTAGGGAGCATGCCAAAGATTAAAATGAACTTAATGTATTCCATAGTCTTTAACAAAGAGGAAAATATGAAGTTAAACGTGTGTTTGCTGGTGACCTATATTATTACCATCATTGTTCCCAGGAACTGCAATCTGGCTTACTCTGTACTGGTGGTGGTGCTTCAAAAAATTCATAAAGCTTCTGGGATAAAACAAGCCACAAGAGCGTATTCACAAAAATTCAGACCGCAGCTTCTCATTTAAAGAAGGAAGAGAGAACAGTGTTATGGCAGACTTATTTCTGGGGGAACCTTCCAATGTTGGGGTTAGTGGAGGTGAAATATCAACCATGGCACCTGCAAAATCTGAGAAGCCTGATCATTCTATAACTGAATGGTATTTTAATAGAGAAGAAATTGAGAACTCCCCATCAAGAAAAGATGGCATTGATTTGAGAAAGGAAACATACCTTCGGAGGTCATATAGTGCCTTTATTCAGGATCTTGGAATGAGACTTAAAGTGTAAGTAATATCTACCACTAAATTTGATGAATTGAATTCCAGGTATGAAGCGTGCTTTGTTGTTGTGTATGTAGCTTAAGAAAGAAATCTTACCATGTCATTGTTCTGTGGATGATCAATTGTATTGGGCTCATAAATTGGAATACGTAATTCATAGTATCCTGGTCTTGCAATTATACTTACTGTAAGTTGCTAGATAGACTTTAGTTCTCTCTCTTTCTCTCTCAATGTCTTGCTGTGTGCAAAGATCCTGACTGCCTATTCTTTATTCAGTTCCCAGATAACCATTGCGACAGCCATAACCTTCTGCCATAGATTTTTCCATCGGCAATCTCATGCAAAAAATGATAGACACGTAAGTGGAAGTTACTTTCTTCTTTTCATGTTGTTAGACTGCTTAGTTACTTTTCATTTTACAGATCCTGCTTCTTATTATCTTTGAGGGAATGTATATTTTGAACCCTTTAAGTCCTCATGGGATCAAAACTTGATGTCAGGGAGGAATTTCGAGAAATCATATAGGAAAGTAGTTTTGTGGCAGGTGGAATATTAACATTCTGTATTTTAATCAGGTCATATTATATCAAGAATATTATATTTCAGTCAGGTCTCATCAACATCTTTTAAGTTTTTACAATTCGGATTTTGCACTTATACTTGTGGTTAATTGGTTCCTGGAAAAAAAATAGTTGGATCCACTTTTTGTGAACATGTGACAGGGATCCTAAACCTACTACCACCATGTACAGGGAGAACCCCTATTGAACCCATTCAAGGTCTTGGTTTTCCTAGCTTGCACTTTCAACAAATTGTATTAATTCACTGACTTTTTTAGGTAATTCACCTTTTGTATCCAATTCACAATACAATCACTAATGATATAGGCACTGTTTACTTATTTTGGAACATTACTATCCAGTTTAACTGCTTGTCTATATTTTGACAAATTTGGAAGTTGGAAATTTTTTATGTTTGTTGTTTGGTGTGAAAAATCTTTGGTGTATATTTACTTTTAAAATCGTTTTCAATTACTGCAACACAATCTTCATTAACTCATTAGTAGATTAAATTATATATCAAAATACATGAGAACCATAAGGAAATACACACAAGAGAACACAATATTTTCTGGTGGAAGACCCTTCTCCGAGCAAAAACACCACCCTTGCTACTGTTGCGCTGCTCAAATATTTATATTAATTGTCAAGCAATTCAATTACATAGAATATATAAATGACTACTATCAGAGAGAACTATGATCCTCATCTACGACTCTCTAGACACCCATCTGATCGACAAGCCTTGCCCTCTGGACACCCAAGGACTTATAAATAAATTTGTTCTCTGTATTGAGTTTGCCGGAACAGCCACTCCACTCTTCTATTTTGACCTTGTTTCACAATATTCAGACTGGAGTCAATCTGAATCGCTCAACTAGAACAACACAACAACCTCTAGCAATATAGTCTCAATACAATGTACCAAACCCACTGAAAACCTATCTGTAGAACTCCCTCAATCACTGCAACAATCCAATCAACAATACATGCAGGATACATGATAGATAATCTGTTGGAAACATGATAAGCAAGTATGAAGGAAGTGATCTACAATCCTTCCTACTCCTTGACCATACTACTGCATAAGATCTTGGCTGAAACAAAGTTCTGCTGCCATCTTCTACCATTGTGATCTACTGAAGATATTCTGCATAAATTCATGCACAATTTGCACACCATTCTTCACTCACACACACTCTCCAAGCTCACAACAATCACACTTTCGTCTCAAGCGAACCAACCAGTTCTCCATCTATTTGTAATTTTCTGAAATGGTTAAAGCAATTAATTCCAATTCTGTAGTGGAGCTCTGTTCATATGCTAGAAGTGGTTCGGTTCAATGCTTCTTGACTCAATTGTGAAAATTCCTGAATATAGTTATGCAGAAATCCTACTGTATTATGATGGTTTACTTCTCTTACTTGATTAAATTATACATGTTATCTTCAGAAATAATATTCAGAAAGTACCAAAGTAAACACAAATAACAGCCTACACATGTAGATCATTTACTGAATATTACACTCATTCAAACAAAATTACACACTGATTTTTGGACATAAGTCCCCGGAAAAACCCAAAGCAGGAAAATCGGTCCAGTAGATATGAGGGTTTGTTATTATTAAGTAGATTCTGAGTACAACAAATCTAGGCACCAAATCTGGTTCACCCGACAGAGAAAAAGTAGATCTGCAGCTAACTTGCTATTCTGAGACCAAGATTCTGACTGATCCAAACCCTCAAACGGGATTTACAAGACTCGGCTCGGATCTAGCCCTAGAAACCCTAGCGCTGCCCTTGAAGCCTTAGTGTCAGGCCTGCTAGGCTCTACATGCCTTTGTGCTGCTCAGAGAGGGACTGTGTAACCCTAGAGTGGGTGACACAGTCCTTACGCTGCCTCTCGAGGCCTCTGCGTAACTCTAGATGCCCTCTGAAGCTGCAGCACTGCCCCTCCTGGGTTTGCGTAGCACTTGCGTAGCGGCTGAAGCCTCTATGCTGCGCAGCTGCTACTGCTGCCCTTGCTGCTCTGTGCTGTCCCTGAAAGCTGCTCCTCTGCCTCTTGCTGACTTTTGGCTCCAGGATCAAATCATCCCCTCAGCCAATACTACCCTTCGCTGCAGAAAACTCCTCCAGAAATTCTTAGCAAAACTTGCCCTAGAATTCCAGATCACTCTCTCAGCTCTGCCTCTGTGTGTCTCTCCAACTGACCCTCAAGCCTTTCTCTTATACTTTTTCGTTGAACACATCAACGGTCGAGATTAAAACACTGCTTGATTTGCGTCATTTAGAACATTTCAGCCCATGTGTTAATTAATTCACTTTAATTATTTAATTTCCCTAAGTTTAGACTTAAGAAATACATTAAAATAATTAATTATTTGATTAACTTGAACATGAGATGAAATTTCTTCAAACGCTTTCTGGGTTTTGGAGTGGATGTGTTTCTTAGCCCCTCCACAAAGTTTCAGGGCTAGAGCACACCTGATGCTACCCCAACTACACAAAATCTCAACACTCCCTCTTAGCACGGAGTGTGCTTTAGCAATACATCCACACAATGTATCGCAAGATCTTGGAATTGGTTTCTATGTTGTTGATGCTTGGCCTACTGCCCTTCATCCACTGCACTGCTACTTCCTGTACTGCTACCCATGTTATTGCCATTAACACTGCCACATCTGTACTGCAGCTCTCTCTCAAATTGCTGCATCATGCTGCCCATCATGGAAAATTTTAGGGGCTAATATTTGCAGGTGGGCTAATTTTCCATGATTTTTTCAAAAAAAAGATTTGCCAATTTCCATTTTTTCCAAAAATGATTCGCCCAAATTTTACAATATAAAATTATTTTACCTTACAAATCGCCAACATTATATAGATACTTTATATAAAATCATTATAAATTTGAATAATTTTACAAGTATATCAATAAACATTTTATAGTTTGCATATTAGGGACTAGTGAGATTCGCCAATGTTTTAAATTTCAAGATAATTTTCCATCGTTAAAATTTTCCCTTCTGCCCATAGCACTGCCATTGCTAACTGCTGCACTGCATCTCCGTTGTTGAGAAGTAAGCAACTGAAAGACTCCTGCCCAACCGTTGACAGACAAGTCAGGTTGCATCCCATCTCTGAAGCTCCCTTGGCTTCTGATTTACGCTGTCCTCCTGAAGCTAATGTGCTGCTACAGCTCTGCACTGCGTGAGCACTGCCTCTCTGCGCTGCTGAAGTCCCATCAGCCTCTACGCTGTTGCCTCCACGCTGTTGCTGCCTCTGCACTACGTTGCTCCCTCTTCAGCTCTTCAGTTCTTCCCTCTGCTTCACTGTGATCTCCTGCAACCATCTCCCCAGTCATCTCGCCACTGTCTTAAGGTTCCCGTAGCTCGTATGTGATCCAAGAGTAGGGTTGACTCAAGGATCCCGCCACTCCTGTCTGTAGCTGCTCTACAGATCCATATCACCCCACCTCTTCTCTTGAGGCACATGAGCACTCATGGCCGCATCGTCATCAGATCCATCATCCTTTGTTGTTGTTGCCTTGGATTCAGAAGATCCTTTGTCCTTCTTCTTAGGACAAGTGTTGGCGAAGTGTCCAAGTTCGCCACAGTTAAAGCACCGAACCTTGGAAAGGTCCCTCTTCTTCTTCCCTTGCTGCTTTCGTTCCTTTGACGTAAGGGCTATATCCTCCTCCTCTTCTTTCTTCACTCTGGCTGATCCGCTTCCGCTGCTTTGCCTCTTCGTGATTCTCCTGATTTACTTCTGAGAGAGGATTTCCCACATTTCTGCCCATGATGTTAACGCTGCCCTGCCCAAAATGCTTTGGACAAATGTTTCCCATTCTTTCGAGACTGCATTTAGGGCATTCCTCACTAGGAGCCCCTCATTCGGATTTGCATCGATGGCAATCAGTTGATCCTAGATAGTCTGAAGTCTAAAGAGGAATGGATGTATCTCCTCACCCTTCATCATCTGGAACAACCGCATATGATTCTCTAGAAGCATCCTTCTTTGGACAGAGTATCCCTAATACATCGTGTCCAATGATACCCACATCTCTTTTGCCGTATTCTTTTCAGCAATATGAGGCACGACGTGGTCTTTGACTCTGTCGATGATCAAACGCTTGGTCCGCACTTGATTTTTTTCGTACTTCTTTAGAGGATCTGCATCGATTGGCACAACTAGGACTTTCTCTAAATGATCTTTGAGTCCATACTCATCCAGAACTGACAGGATTCTGGCTCTCTAGATAATGAAGTTGGCCTTGTCGTCCAACCAACAATTGATTTCCCCCCTGGAAATCTTCAGCCAAACACAATCGGATAGTACTCTCTGATCACCCTCCTGATCAAATCTCGGATCTGTTTGGCTCAGATCTGCTGAGTGACTGTCTTCCTCTCGCTCTTTGTTGACTTAGCTAGGCACAATTATGCACCGGCATAATATCTACCACACTAGCACTGCTGAAGAGCTGAAGCACTGCTTCTGGATCTTGGCAGAACTTCTCTGCAACAGGAAGAATAATCGGACTGCGTCTTACTGACTGGCCCAGCGTAGCCTTAGTGCTACTCAGGAGTGGACTGCATAACCCCAGATTGGGTGACGCAATCCTTACGCTGGCCTGGGAAGGCTCTGCGTAAGCCTGATGGCCTTTTGTAGCTGCATAATTGCCCCTTCCTAGGTCTACGTCCTCTTGCTGACAAGCTGCCCCTTCCAGATCTTTGTTGTCCTACAGAAAAAATATTCTTTAGCTGATTTGTTGGAGATTCAGCTTGATCTGCTATTGCTCCGATACCATGTGAAAATTCTTGAATATAGTTATGCAGAGATCCTACTATAATATCAAGGTTTACTTCTCCTACTTGATTAAATTAATCTTCAGAAATAATATTCAGAAAATACCGAAGTAAACACAACTAACAGCCTACACATGCAGATCATTTACTGAATATTACGCTCATTCAAACAAAGTGACACACTAATTTTTGGACATAGGTCCCCGAAAAAACCCAAAGCAGGAAAACTGGTGCAGCAGATATGAGGGTTTATTATTATTAAGTAGATTTTGAGTACAACAAATCTGGGCACCAAATCTGGTTCAACCGACAGAGAAAAAGTAGATCTGCAGCTAATTTGTTGTTCTGAGACCAAGATTCTGACTGATCCACGCCCTCAAACGAGATTTACAAGACTCTGCCCGGATCTGGCCCTAGAAACCCCATCGTTGCCCTTGAAGCCCCAACGCCAGCCCTGCTAGGCTTTGCGTGCCTCTGCGCTGCTCAGAGAGGGACTGCGTAACCCCACAGTGGGTGACGCGGTCCTTACGCTACCTTTGGAGGCCTCTGCGTAAATTTGGATGCCCTTTGAGCCTCTGTGTAAATTTGGATGCCCTCTGAAGTTGCAGCGCTACCCCTCCTGGGCCTGCGTAGCGACTGAAGCCTTTGCGCTGTGCCACTGCTGCATAGTTGTCGCTGCTGCCCTTGCTCCTCTGCGCTGTCCCTGAATGCTGCTCCTCTGCCTCTTGCTGACTCTTGGCTCCGGGATCAGATCATCCCCTCAACCAATACTACCCCTTGCTGCAGACAACTCCTCTGGAAATTCTTAGCAAACCCTGCCCTAAAATTCCAAATCAGTCTCTCAACTTTGCCTCTGTGTGTCTCTCCCACTGACCTTCAAGCCTCTCTTATACTTTTTCGTTGAACACATCAACGACCGAGATTAAAACACTCATCAACGGTTGAGATTAAAAGACTGCTTGATCCATGTCATTTAGAACATTTCAGCACATGTGTTAATTAATTTACTTTAATTATTTAATTTCCCTAAGTTTAGACTTAGGAAATACATTAAAATAATTAATTATTTGAATAACTTGAACACCAGATGAATTTCTCCAAACGCTTTTTGGGTTTTTGAGTGGATGTGTTTCTTAGCCCCTCCACAAAGTTTCAAGGCTAGAGCATACCCAATGCTACCCCAACTACACAAAGTCTCGACATCAATAAAGCCACTAACTTCATTTACTAATGAATATTCTCTTTTGATCATCTTCTAGAAGCTCAATAACCTTTTTCTGACCTTTACATGATGAGTCCCGAACAAGACAAGCCGAAAAAGCGAATAAACACTTGATGAGCGCAAGGAATGCAGAGGAATTCTCGTGAAAAACCTCGGTCGCTCCCACAACACATGCTCCATGTGAGTGGAACTCCTCAATCGCTCCCATAAGCCTGCATGCCAGCAACTAGAGCCTTTCAGTTGTTCCCATGACCCATCATGCAAGCAACCGTGGAAAAGGATGCTCAAAATCATCTTTCCTCTGCTCATAACTTGCTCAAACTTGCTCCACTGGTTGATCATCATCAATAAGTCCCTAGGAAACCATTGTAGCCTCTTCAACACTCCAATCCTCTGTAGCAACTCCATCATCATCAGAAGTCAAACTAGGTTGACTTGAATGCCATCCATCAGCGGCTCCAACACTCAAATCAAACTTCACCACAACTACTCCAACATCTGCAACCTTCAGTGATAGAACCTGCAACTGATCATACAAGTTGAAAACCATCCATACACACACCTAGTACCATAAAACTCTGAAATCTTTTTAATCTAACAATCAGAAATCCTACTGCAGTTTATTGATTTTCATTTTCTACTTGTGTTCTTCAATTAACAAGTTATTTACAGAATTCTTCAGTAAACATTAATGAAATATACTGCAGCCTACACCAATATACAACTCAAGTACTGAAAAATAAGATGAGACAATCACACAAAGGACACACTTTTTTTGGACTAAACCTACCCGGAAAAACCTAGTGCGGGAAAACCGGTACAACAGATATGAGGGTTTTATTATTAAGCAGATTTTTTAATACAACAAGGGTGCCAAATCCGGCTCACCTAACAAAGAAAAATCTCGGCAGAAGTAACTCTATCTGGAGAATAATATTTTGTTTGATCCAACAACAGAATGATCAAACCCCACAGGTGACTGCGTTGTCCCTTGTGCTGTGCAGCAGTAGCTACCCTAGCTCTACGTTGAGACTTTCACCACATCTAGGAGCTGCGTCACCCTCCTCGTTGCCTTCCCGGCTCAGAAATCGAACTGTTGAACTAATTCCTGATCTACCTCACAGAAACCCTAGTGCTACCTCTTCAGTGACTGTGTCACCTCTCTCAGGCTTTGCGTCATCCTCCCAGGTGTTGCATTGTCTCTCCTTGGTGCTGTGTTGCCTCTCTATAATGTATTCTCGGCCTTGGACTAAAGTCCCACTGCCGAACTGCCCCTCTGCACTAGAAGCTCACTCCGAAATTCTCAGTAAACCACGCCCCAGAATTTTGACTTAGCTCAAGTTCTGCTCTCTGTGTGTTTGTTCTCCAACTGACCCTCAAGCCTTCCTTTATACTTTTCCCGTTGAGAGATCAACGACTGTGCTCAAATCTTTAATCAATGGCTAAGATTAAAATAGAATTGATCCTCGCCACTTATAAGCTTCTCACCCACATTTACATTAATTCGCTTAATTATTTTAATTTCCTAAGTTTTAACTTAGGCTTTGTTATTGCTTGCCGCCTACACCTACCTACAGTTAGCGGGAAAAGCCTTTAACCCCACAAGGTGTGGTTGGTGGCAAGGAACTTAGAGAAGGGGCTGTCACACTAATCTCAACTCTCTCTATTTAAGTTATCTCCTAGGTTAGCTATAGGGGGTGGTCCCTAAATGGAAAACTAAGTTAAAGATTTGAGTTTCTAGGAGAATATTAGAGTGAAATTGGATTACATTTGAAAATTCATGAGCATTTATGAGCAACTTTGAAATAATGACAAACCATTTAATCAGTGCCTAAATAACATGCTCAAAAGTAAAATAAATGCTGAAAGAGATGAGAACACAGTAATCCTGAAATGGAAACATAAGACTGTTAGCACAAGATGTCATAAATGCTCTCAAGATAAATAGATTTATGAGTCAAAGCATGAGAAACTATCTTGCTCAAAAGGAAACAATTAGTGTTCCACTTTGGAGAATGTAAATGAGATGATAGAAAAACTCAAATGTTAGACCAAGAGAACAACATGCAATTAAATTTGCAACACCAAATAAGGGTATTTTCCAATGAAACAAGATATATCAATCATCCATAAACATAATGATCATTAAAATGACAACATGCAATGAAGTTGCAAAAGTAAGCAAATTTCCAAGTACCATAGAATTAAACTTGTTGCAAAATTTAAGGAATTAAAATGCTTACATCCAAAGTGCTTCTTGAGATAATATTTGCATGTGAATCTCTAAACCATCAAGATAGCAAAAAATTTGGGAAATTTGCAGGTAAATGTGATGAGATAGTGCTTTTGGTTTATTTTATTAATTAGTTCTAAAACAATGTTACAATTGAACTCATCCTCAGACCTCACCCTTGCCCAAATATTTGGATCTCATAGTGAGGAGTCCATAGAGGTAGAGGGTCCTTAAAACGTCTATTCAACCAACTTAAGTTGGAGGTAAATTTTAATGATGCTTGGGGCATGTAAGATCTAAAAGTAAATTAACATGAAAATGAAAATTCAACTTCAACTTGAAATATATTTGTTTGTCATGAAATAAAATATAGTTTTACTTGATGCATCAAACTTAATATTGTAGAGTGTGCTCAATGGTGAAGCATAAGCAAGTTTGAAGTATGATTTCAAGCTAAATAAACTCAAATAAAGATGCTTGCATATAAAAAAATCTGAATTTGCTATGAAAGTAAATGCTCTTAAAACTTATAGCAAATCAAAGTGAATAGTTAGTAAAATGAATGAAATGCATGGTTGTGTTAATTGACCAATTAAATGAGATGCATGCAATTTAAAGAGATCAACAAATCACGTCACAAGTCCTATCAAAAAATGGAGAGATTGGGATACCAATGGGTAAAACCCACACTCTCAAAATCGCAAATTTTATTGGTTGTTAGAGGTAAGAGACTATGAAGCCTCCGACAAGCTCAAGGAAAACCTTTACAAATGAAACTTGAGGTCTTAGACTTATCCTTGATGAGAAATTTCTGCAATATAAAGACCCAAGAAAAATCAGATTTTTACAAGTGAGGAAGAGAGGTTAAGCCTCCTCAATGCTCACGACCAAGAGAGAGAGAAGAAGCCACAAAAGGAACTCGGCCTTCCTCAAGGAAGCTCCTTAACTGCCCACGACCAAAGGAAAAAGAGAGAGTCCTCCTCGTTTGACATTAGAGCTCAAAGGTCCTGCAACAATTTGTTAGTAGTTTCTTGAAGGTGAATCCCACAAGTTGCTACAAGAAAACAAGTTATAAAAAAGAGACTACAAAAAACCAACTAAGTGTTAGACAAATAAAATCACAAAATATTGCACAATAATCTACAAAGGGTTAAGCCAAAGAGGATGAGTAAACTCTCTTCTTTGTCTAGCCATGCTTAAGCTCTTTAAATAGCAAAATATGATCTAATGAAGAACAATGAAAAGTAAAATATTTTTAAATGATTGCATGCATACAAACTATGTCCAAACGAATCCCTGCAAGACACTTTTTCGTAAGATAAACTATGAAAATTCAAATAACAAATGAGAGTTCCTTTGAAGGTGCTTCAAGAATGAGTTGGTCTCCCAAAGACTTCCCCTCACACTCGATCCAAAAAGAATTTTTCTACAATACTCAAGTCACACATTAGTCCATGTAGATTTAGATAAACAAACAATGAGTTGAAACTTCTAGAAATTTATTTAAAAATAAACTAGAACTTTCAACCTCTAGAGCTTATTTTCAAATCAAATGCTAATACAAGATAGCTGTGCACTAGCAAATTCACAAGAATACATGGAAAATGAAATAACTCAAAGCATAGAAAAGATTATACTAGTAGCTCCAAATGCACCATGCTCCAATTGAAGAACACCCATGAATGGACTCTCAAAGACTTTTTATTGATATTCTTGAAAAGTGTACAAAGTAGCAGCGCTTCCGTAAGCACAATAGCTCGTACCCAATGAGACAATACGAGAGCCCATGGCTCCATTATATAGAAAGTTGGGAGCAAATCTCAATGAAGAACCATATGTCAAGTGGTGAGAGGGAGGAGATCACAAGGCAAATTCTAATTTGATAAGTGGAGCTCCAATGCCAAGTGTAAAAATCGAACTCTGCCAAGTGGACATCATTTTCTTCTTCCCTTATGTGCCAAATTCGAATTTTATGATAGAATGACATGTGTATATGGTTGGTAACCCATATGGGGACAATTTACCACAAAATATCCACCAAATATTCTCCCAAATCCTCCCAAATATGTACTAACTTCACAAATTCGAATTTCCAAGTAAGCAGCTCTCATTTAATGCCGGAAATTCAATTTTATTTGAGCACATGTCTTTTCCTTGATTTTAGGAGTCCACATCACCTTTGGACTTCACTTTAACTCCTCCATAATTTTCCACCTCATTTCCACCTCATTTAGCATGTGTGGATATTTATTTTTCTCTATTTATTTAATTTTTGGCTTAATTAATTGCGAGATTTCCCACTAAACTTAAGAAAAGTGGGTTTTGAGGGTTCAAAACACATTTTTAACCTCTCAAAGTGTGTCATAGTAGAAATTTGAGCATGAGCGGTGTAATTTTGATTACTCGTACCCCATACAACTTCTCTAGACAACACTTATTACAATTCAATTACAATTGTTATTGCAATTTTCGACTTGCGTGAAATCTAAAAAGTTAAAAAATCACTACCTAGACCTAACCAAATTCCACGAAATTTTTTGTGCGATCTAGTGTGGTAATATACATTGGATCTAGACACTTGGACTCACCCAAGGCCTCACCATCAAGCTGTACTTCGGCTTTGGGGTAAAATTGGAGGAAAAAACTCAATTAATTATTAACACATGGTAGGGAGATGATAATTAACTAAGTAAAAAAAACCTCTCAGAGTAATATTCACTTGTTGGCAAGGTCCCAGGCTGCTTAGGCCTGTTACGGACTCAATACTGACTCAAAACTCATCATTACTAGCATCGTTTATTACAATTTCCCTTAGGGCGTGGAATTTGGGTATAAGAGAAAATGATAAGAAGTAGAGTAGAGTTTAAAAACTCTGTTGAACTGATGATATCTGATGGTACAAATGTCTTCTGGTTCATCCTTGGGCATGGAGTCTTCTCATTATCATCAGGTGCCACTCCAGTGGTCAACAAGCTCCATTAAAAATGATTATTTATTTGAATAACATGCACTCCAGGCTGAATTTATCCAAACGATTTCTGGCTCTTGGAGATCTCATGCATTCTAGCCTCCACAAAATTTCGGAGCTAGAGCACATCCGATGCTACCTAAAAATCAACGCTCCCTCTTAGCGAGGAATGTGCTCTAGCAACACTTCTGACCAGAAACATCACCCTGGTCCACAACATCGGTCATTTGCGTTGTTGATGCTTGGCCTACTGCCCCTCATCCACTGCACTGCTACAATCTGTGCTGTTGCCCATGGCACTGCCATCGTCACTACTGCATTTGTACTGCACCTCCCTCTCAATATGCTGCATCATGCTGCACATAGCACTGCCACCGCTAACTACGGCACTACAACTCAGTTGCTGAGAGTTAAGCAACTGAAAGACATCCCAAATCCTGACCTCTGCTGCTAATTTGCGCTAACCCTCTAATGCTACTGCGTTGTTGTTGTATCTGCTCTGTGCCTCCCGCACTGCTGCAACACTCCACTGCGCTGCTTCAGAGTTTGGCGCTCTAACTTTGCCACTGTCGCTCCATCATCCCTCGCACCAAGTGACTCTCGTCATTTTGCTATTGTCATTAAAGGCTCCCATAGCCGTATGTGATCCAAGAGTTTGGGCACCTCAAGGATCCCGCCCTTGTTTCTCTCTGTAGCTCCAACTACAGCTCCATATCGCCCCACCTCTTCTCTAGAGGTGCATGAGAACTCATGGCGCAATCATTGTCATCCTCCTCGTCAGCCTATGCTAAGGTAGCCTTCGAGTTAGGCTTCTCTTCTTTGCCTTTCTTATTCAAAGGGAATTGTGTGGCGAAATGTCCCATTTCCCTACATCTGAAGCATCTAACTTTCGAGATGTCCTTTTTCTTCTGTCTTTGCTACCCTTGTTGTCCCTTTGATGCGAGAGTCGCATCCTCCTCTTCCTCCTTCTTGACTTTGATCCCTTTGCTGCTGCTTCCCGCCTTGGTCCACCGTCTAATATCTTCCTATCGAAGAGTTGCCCACATCTCCTCCCAGCTAGGAAGAGAAGTCCTGCCCAAAATGCTTTGGACAATCTCGGATCCCTTGCAATCTGATAAGAAAGGGATCAATTTCTTTTCCCTTCTGCATCTGAAACAATCTCAGTGAACTCTCAAGCAACATCTTTCGCTGGACAGAAGATCCCTCGTACAATGTGGTCAAGGCCTCCCACATTTCCCTTGTTGTGTTCTTCGCATCAATATGTGGGATCACATGATCCTTGACTTCGTCCATGATCATGCGCTTAGCTATCGCTTGAACCTCCTCGTACTTCTTGAGAGAATCAACATCAACCGGAACAACAACCGTCCTCAAGGCATAATCCTCGATGCGATGTTCATCCAAAGCTGCTAGGATCCTGACCTTCCAGATAACAAAGTTGGATACTCCATCCAACTTGTCCTGATCCCTCAGTCCACTCGCGGCCATCTCTGCTCAACTGAATGTTGAACAAGTTCCTTTCTCCCTCTTTCGTTGCTACCCCAGTAAAACTCGGATCTGGATTTATTTGGCGCTAGAAATCCTCTAAGGAACAAGCTCCCTCTGAATCTTGATTTCCTTCACGGAAATCCTTCTGCCAACAAATGTTGAAGCACCCTTCTTTGATCTCTCTTTGCTGCTGCTCAGCACTAGATCTAGACTTCTTGGCAAGAAATATTCTGAGGAACTTAGTCCCTCTACTTTGCTTCTGCCCCACTAGACAATGTTCTGCACCAACAGAATCAACGTCCCGCTAGCAACTCCAGATAGAATTTGTACTCCACCTCCAACCACGGCAACCAGAAAAAATGGGACTCAATAGCCTTTGCGCTGGCCCAACAATCACTATGCTGCCTTCTACAGCTACAACGTCACCCTAGTATGCTGATGCAGGCTCTGGGCAAGCCTTCCTTGGTGACTGCGTCACCCTTCCTCTGCCTCCCTGGCCCATAACTGCGATGTCTCTCGGGAAAACTGCTTTCCTGCAACAGATTTTCCTCTGTCCTTTCACTGATGGCTTCAGTCCTCCTTGATCTGCAATTGCTCTGATACCATGTGAAAATTTCTGAATCTAACAATCAGAAATCTTACTGATTTGCATTTCCTACTTGTGTTTTTCAATTAACAAGTTATTTACAATTCTTCAGTAAACATTAATGCAAATGCACTTTAGCCTACACCAATATACAGATCAAGAACTGAAAAATAAGATGAGACAATCCCACAAGGGACACACTTATTTTTGTACTAAACGTCCCTGGAAAAACCCAATGCGGGAAAACTGGTGCAGCAGATATGAGGGTTTTATTATTAAGCAGATTTCTGAATACAACTAGGGTGCCAAATCCGGCTCACCCAATAGAGAAAAATCCCGGCAGAAGTACCTCTATCCGGAGACAGATATTTTGGCTGATTCAACAACAAAATGATCAAACGTCATAGGTGACTGCGTTGTCCCCAGTGCTGCACAGCAACAACTGCTCCCAACTCGGCGTTGAGACTGCGTCATCCCCTCTAGGAGCTGTGTTACCCTCCTCGTGAGACTTCTCGGCTCAGAAATCGAACTGTTGAACTAATGCCCAATCTGCCTCAGAGAAACCCCACCGCTGCCTCTTTAGTGACTGTGTCACCTCTCTCAGGCTCTGCGTCACCCTCCCAGGTGTTGCGCTGTCTCTCCTTGGTGTTGCGCTGCCTCTCTACAATGTATTCCCGGCCTTGGACATAATTCCCACTGCCAAACTGCCCCTCTCTCCACTAGAAGTTCACTCCGATACTCTCAGCAAACCGTGCTCCAGAATTTCGACTTAGCTCAAGTGCTGCTCTCCGTGTGTTTGTTCTCCAACTGACCCTCAAGCCTTCCTTTATACTTTTCCTGTTGAGAGATCAACGACCGTGATCAAATCTTTAATCAATGGCTAAGATTAAAACAGACTTGATCCTCGTCACTTAGAAGCTTCTCACCCACATTTACATTTATTCACTTTAATTATTTTAATTTCCTAAGTTTTAACTTAGGCTCCATTAAAATAATTAATTATTTGAATAAAATGCACACTGGATGGAATTTCTCCAAACGATTTCTGGGTCTTGGAGATCTCATGTGTTCTAGCCCCTCCACAAAATTTTGGAGCTAGAGCACATCCGATGCTAACCAAAAATCAACATAAACATGACTTGACAGTCTCCAAAATTGTCAACTAGATGTAGTAGCTCCACATCCTGCCAAGGCATCCATACATAAGACAACAACTTGCACTAACATCTGCAACCACCAAGCTAAGGTCTGCAACTAATGCAAGTACCATCTCACTACATCAACCCAGTACCTGTACCAATCAACCATGTAACAACTCATCCATATGCACACACAAAGACCATAAACCAATCAACCAATAAATAGTCAACCATGTTCATTGACTAACAAGCCAAGCAACATAACCATCTACAACACATGCTATCAGGTTGACATCAATGCCAACCAACAACAATGCAACCTCCAACGCCAATGCTACTAGGTTGACTTCAATCCCAACCAAACAACTGAGCCATAATGCCAACATATATTGCTTTCAGCGATGACAATATTGCCGATATTAGGAAAAATCGCGATATTTTCGAAATATTGGTGATATTTCGACAAATATCGCGTAACGACAGAAAATATCGCCGGGCTTCTCCTGGTCGCGGCTAGAAAAGGGAAAAATCGTTTTTTTTTTTTTCATTTCTGTTTGTGAGTGGATGAGAAGGAAGGCTAAAGCATTGTGGAGGTTGTCAAAGAGGAATTGGGTGATCGAACAACCATCATCACAAACACCTTAGAAGTTTTTCATCATCAAAGATTGAAGAACAGTGAGACAAAATCCATCTCTTCCATTAACAGGTATGCTATTCCAAACCCATATTTTAATGATTTTTTTTTATAGATTTAGGGCTATGCATGCTTGCGTCTTTGCCTACCAACATTGTGTTACTTTGTTTTTTTCCATTTACTATGATTTTCATGCCCATGAACCAATGCAAAGGTTTTGTCCATATTTGGACAGCAAGCTTCATTTTTTTTAAACATTCTTATGTACCCTCTTATTGCCAAATTTTCATTCACGTTACAAATAATATATTTGTATTCTTGTAGTAATTTTTTTTTTAAATGACATGCTTATTACTTATTATTTTTAAATTTTTATGCATGGGTGTTTAATGCCAATTTTTTGTTTTTTTGTGCCCTAGGTTTGAATTAGTTCACTACAAAAGTCAAATATGCCAAAAGCCTTGGACCCATTTTGGGAGTATGGGGAGCCTGATGGTGGGACAAATCGAGCATATTTATCATGCAAATTGTGTGGGACACAAATGATAGGAGGGGTTACGAGATTGAAATACCCTTTGGCTAGACTCTCTAGACATGATGTTGGCCTTTGTACAGTTTCTTGTCCGGAGCTTATACAAAAAGCTCTTGAAGCTATTGATGAAAAAGACAAAAAGAAGGAAGAGGTAGAAAGAAACAAAGCTGAACGTGCAGGTAGATCTTTCTACATATCTTCTTCTGATTTTGAGGCTAAGGGTAGTGGGAGGGGCTCCACAGCATCACCTGCAACAGTTAGTGCTAATGTTGGGAGTGAGAGGTCATCATTTTTTGTTCCATGGATAGGACATGGAACACAACCTTCCATAAAATCAGTTGTTAAAAAAAAGGAGAAGCCAGAAGCAAATAGAGTTATGGGGAAGTGTTTTTTTTGGAGTGACTTGCCTCTAAGCATCACCAAAACCAATCCATTTTGGCAGCCAACGTGTGATGCTATTGTTGTTGTGGGCCCAAGTTACAAAAGTTCTACATATGAGGAGTTGCGGGGGCCAATCCCTAAAGCAGAAAAGCAGGACATCAACTCTAGATTGACAGAGTTGAAAAAGACATGGGAAGTGTTTGGATGCACAATGATGTCTGATGGTTGGACAGATAGGAAGGGTAGGACCCTTCTAAATTTCTTGGTACATTGTCCTAAAGGTACCTTGTTTATTAAATCAGTGGATGTATCAGCGCACATAAAAGATGCAACAACGATATGTGAGTTGTTAGATGGCTTCATCTGGGAGATGGTGTGCAGAATGTGGTGCAAGTCATAACAAATAATGTAGCTAATTATGTGGTTGCTGGCAAGATGCTTATGGAGAGGCACCACACATTGTTCTGGACTCCATGTGCAACACATTGTATCGATTGTTGCTTGAGGATATGGGAAAAATCTCCTTCATCAAGGAGATGATTGATATGGCTAGGAGTGTCCCCAAGTTTATATATAACCATGCTTTTGTTCTTAGCCTCATGAGGTGATCCAGGTTAAATTCCTGTTACCCTTAACTAAGACCTTTTACTTCGACTGATGAATTATAATTGCATTTAATGAAAGCGTTAATGAACATAAATGAACAAATTGCATGCTGTAAAGAAGAGAAACATAACAAGCATGAGCAACATAAGACATTGATAACGGAGTTCGTCCAGGAGAGACTACATCTCCGGGCCTCGGTGTCAAGATGGTGTAGGTCACTGCATTAAGTGCTGTAAGGAATGAAGATGTACATGGATGGTGTTTTATTTGTCGTACGAGAAAAATGCCCTCACACAGGAGTGGCTGGATCTTTCCATGAGATGTTCCACCTCCGAAATTCTTATTCATAAAAAGACTCCTATCAGTATGACAATAACTCACACATAATGACTATGAGTATCTCGCCAACATGGCAACAAGGGGATCTCAAACAACATACATATGACAATGAGTATCCCGCCAACATGGCATCAAAGGGATCTCAGACATAATACAAATCCATGATAGAAAGTACATCTCACATAAAAAACAAAACAAGATCCCACATCAAACATCAACAGGGATCTGTATAGCACAATGCATCTTAGGGACAAAAAGACAAAGAAGTACATGAAATCAACCCATCATATACCTCACGCTGAAGATGACTGAAGAATAAGTTGCTCTGCTGCTGGATCTGAAATCACCATCACAATCGTGGCATCGAAAGCTTTGAAATCGACTGCTCACTAGCTGAATACTGACACCTGGAACTTCACTTCAAAAAGTGTTAAAAAAATATAGAGCTCGGATGCAAAATCTGAATATGCCATTAGATTCATGACGTCAAATAGTGCAAAATCGACTGTCCATTTTCTAAATTCTGACAAAGTGAAAATCCGGGGCAAAAAGGAATCTTTTAGATTCCCCCTAGATTCCTCAAAGATGCTGCTCCATGGATGGACTGGAAATCTGCAACTCAAAAGGTGAATCCGACCTCGCCATTGCGTTCCCTGCGAAAAACCATGAAAAATGACTATAAACTTGACTATATTCCGATATGGAGAAAAATTACCTCCCTGGGAAAATTTCAAGGCTCATGGTTTCGCTCCCTGTTTCTGGACCTGCTCATGGTTCCGCCTGTAATAAAAAATACATGCCTCGATTTGCGTGCGCACTCTCCTCTGGTCTGGCCTGGGCGCACTTGTCAAAGACTGGGTTTAAGTATTGAAATGTGGACGAACTTCCCAAGAAGCCAGTTGGTCGAATTGGTTGAAGATCCATGTTTAGTGGGAGGGGGTCGTGTGGTCAAACCCCGCCCCGTCGGATTTTGTTTTTTAATTGTGCCATGTTGTTATTTAAACCTGTCGTTACATTTATTATGCAAATGGTACGTTTGGGGGGTGAGTATGTTGGGGGGTCGGGCCCGCATTGGGCGGCCCGCCCCTTAATCCCCGCCGGCATCGTGTGGCATGGAATGTTATAGTTCTAAATTGGGACCGCCGCACGGAGGTGGGTTAGCCATGTGGTTGGCGCGGGGTCGATACTTGTCGGTCCGTTGTCATGGTCCAGGGCGGGGTCTCCAGTCAACGGAACCACCCCACCATATATATATATATATATATATATATATATATATATCATATGCAACGATAATTTTGTGTGTGGTTGATTGGTACTATGGGGTTCGGCGGGGGTTATGGCCCGCCGGGGCATAATAATATGTGTGTGTGTGTGTGTGTGCGTGTGTGTGTTATGCGGTTTTGTTTTATATAAAACAAAATAGTTGTTTTCAAAAATTCCAAAAATGAGCGTTAATGGGCATTTTAAGTGTCCCACAATTTCGGCCAGAATCCGGTGGCCGGATTTCGGCGAAATTGCGCCTCCTTTAAGCTTGCCTAGTCACCAAGTCAACCCAAAACTTTGACTGCTCCTAACTCCTCCATACGGACTCGAAATTGAGTGTCGTCTGCGCCGTTGGAATCAGAAAGTCGAGATCTTCAACCTGAACCTGGTTCGAGAGGAATCCACACACTTTGATTTCTGAGCTTTCATCAACCCCCTTTGTCTTTTGTGTCTCTGGAGCCACCTGGATCCATCCTCCTCACTGAGGAGCTTTTAGTCCTCCAAAAGCATCAATAAGAATTTGCACTGTTGTGTACTATGTCTACACCACAAGCTTTCTGAAAAGGTCACCCTTTCATCTCCTTCACCTTTGTTCTTCGGAGCCTTAAGCGATGAACCGGCGCCTACACCTTCTGCGAACCTGTAGTACAATCCCCTGCAAATTACATGCTCAACTGACCAACTATGACCCAAATATTCCCATACTTGCCACGAGTTTATAACAGTTACTCAGTGGTCAATTTTATATCAAAGGCAAACAAACGTTGATGAACTCCCACGAGAAAATTAATCGGTTAAGCAGGTTTGGAGGAAAAAGACCTTTTGCACCCATTGCGACCAAAGTGACCATCAAAGAGCCACGTGCTGGAGACTCCATCTAGAGCAGTGCCTTAAAGACAAAGCGCCCATGCATGAACTAGTCGAAAGAGTTGATCGACAAGCAAATCTCCCGCAGGGGGATGACCCATTCACTTTGATAAGTGAGAGATGGTTTTTCTAGATTATTTTCCTAGGTGTGTTAGCTTGTCATGGCCTTATTTTTGTAAATCATTTGGTGCATTTTTAACTGTAAAAGTGATGATGTGTTTTTCCATCACTTGTTTAAGCAACAATGATATTTTGGTCTTGTTTTATGAGTCGTGTGATGCATTTCTTTCATGTAAAAGTGATGAGGTGTTTCCATCACTTCAAAATGTGACGACAATGTTTTTGTCTTGTAATGATAGCTAGGGCGTGATTTTCATTTGATGTAAACTTGACCACCGAGTACCTGTTATAAACTCGTGGCAAGTATGGGAATATTTGGGTCATAGTTGGTCAGTTGAGCATGTAATTTGCAGGGGATTGTATTACAGGTTCACAGATGGTGCATGCGTCAATTCATCGCTTAAGGCTTCGAAGAAAAAAGGTGAAGGAGATGGAAGGGTGACCTTTTCAGGACGCTTGTGGTGCAGACATAGTACACAGCAGTGCAGATTCTTGTTGATGCTTTTGGAGGACCAAAAGCTCCTCAATTGGGAGGATTGATCCAGGTGGCTCCAGAGACACAGAGAGGACAAAGAGGGCTAAGGGAAGCTCAAAAATCAAAGTGTTTGACTGCTCCTAACTCCTCCATACGGACTCCGAATTGAGTGTCTCTGCGCCATTGGAATCAGAAAGACAAGATCTTCAACCTGAACCTAGTTCGAGAGCAATCCACACACTTTGATTTCTGAGCTTTCATTAGCCCCCTTTGTCCTGTGTGCGTCTCTAAAGCCACCTGGATCAATCCTCTCCATTGAGGAGCTTTTGGTCCTCCAAAAGCATCAACAAGAATCTGCACTGTTGTGTAGTATGTCTGCACCACAAGCATCCTGAAAAGGTCACCCTTCCATCTCCTTCACATTTGTTCTTCGGAGCCTTAAGCGATGAACCGACGCCTGCACCTGCTGCGAACCTGTAGTACAATCCCCTGCAAATTAAATGCTCAACTGACCAACTATGACCCAAATATTCCCATACTTGCCACGAGTTTATAGCAGGTACTCGATGGTCAAGTTTACATCAAATCGAAATCATGCCCCAGCTATCATGACAAACTAACACACCTAGGAAAATAATCTAGAAAAACTATCTCTCACTTATCAAAGTGAATGGGTCATCCCCCTGTGGGAGATTTGCTTGTCGATCAACACTTTCGACAGGTTCATGCACAGACGCTTTGTCTTTAAGGCGTTGCTCTGGATGGCGTCTCCAGCACGTGGCTCTTTGATGGTCACGTCGGTCACAATGTGTGCAAAAGGTGTTTTTCCTCCAAACCTGCTTAACCGGTTTCTTTTCCTGTTGAGGAGAAGGATTTCCATGCCTCATCCTTCTTTGTGCTGCCATCCTTTTCCAACACTTAGAAAACACATGGTTATGTAAACCACAAAAATGGCACGTTTTGTGATGCCATGATTTACGACCGTGGTTATCAATATTCTTATAATCAAAATGCACTTTGGAATAATGAGATTTATTATACCTTCTCTGGTGCAATCATGGTGATGGGAGCTTGCCTCATCTCTTTTACTGCAACATGCATTACCATGGAACGATGGCGAAGTTTCCCCATCATTCCTCTTCCCTGGAGATTTCATCAATATCTGTTTGCCCTTGATGTCCTTCAAACATCCTTCTTCAGTGTACCCCAAACCTGCATAGCAAGGTCTTTGCACAACCTCCAACGGTTGGGTTATGCCTTGGCCACGAACGCCAAGTCCTCCTCCTTTGTACCCCATCTTGGTGAGGAGTCTCATGGCGGATCCTAAAATGGGTATCTCCACACTTCCAACCGAAATGATATCATGTGAAGAAACTGAAGAGAAATCAACACTATTTACCTTAGCTGTTGATTCGTTGCGCTTCACTTCCTCCAAAGCTTCTGTCGTGGCTTGTAGCTGAAGCTGCAACCGCTGCTTCTCCTCCTTCTCTTCCTGTAGGAGTGCCTTCAATGCATCATGATTTGCTTGAAGACTTTCGTTGTTGCGCTTCAATTCTTCCCATGCCTCTGTCATGGCTTGCAACTGAAGCTGCAATCGATGTTTGTCCGCCTTCTCTTCCTGTAGGAGTGTCTTCAATTCGACATTCTCTGCTACTTGTTTTTCATAAGCCTCGTACAACATGTCCGCTTTCTCAGACACCTTGAGCATGGTCTCGTACATGTCCTTGACATTCTCCGTGGCTCAACTCAACAATCATTCAACAGCTCACGCCTGCAATCCTATCAACAAGAAGACCTAGTCTGATACCACTTGATCCAGGGTAAATCCCTGTTACCCTTAACCAAGACCTTTTACTTCGGCTGATGAATTATAATTGCATTTACTGAAAGCGTTAATGAACATAAATGAACAAACTGCATGCTGTAAAGAAGATGAACATGACAAGCATGAGCAACATAAGATATTGATAATGGAGTTCGTCCAGGAGGGACTACATCTCCAGACCTCGGTGTCAAGATGGTGTAGGCCGTTGCATTAAGTGCTTTAAGGAATGAAGATGTACATGGATGGTATTTTATCTGTCGTACACGAAAAATGCCCTCACGCAGGAGTGGCTGGATCTTTCCACGAGATGTTCCACCTCCAGAACTCTTATTCATAAAAAGACTCCTATCAGTATGACAATAACTCACACATAATGACTATGAGTATCCCGCCAACATGGCAACAAAGGGATCTCAAACAACATACATGTGACAATGAGTATCCCGCCAACATGGCATCAAAGAGATCCCAGACATAATACAAATCCATGATTGGAAGTACATCTCACATCAAAAACAAAACAAGATCCCACATCAAACATCAACAGGGATCTGTACAGCACAATGCATCTCAGAGACAAAAAGACAAAAAAGTACTTGAAATCAACCCATTATATACCTCATGTTGAAGATGACTGAAGAATGAGCTGCTCTGCTACTGGATCTGAAATCACCATCACAATCATGGCGTCGAAAGGTGTGAAATCGACTGCTCACTCGCTGAATACTGACACCTGGAACTTCACTTCAAAAAGTGGCCGAAAAATATAAAGCTCGGATGGAAAATCTGAATATGCCATCAGATTCGTGACGTCGAATAGTGCAAAATCGACTGTCCATTTTCTGAATTATGACAAAGTGAAAATCTGGGGCAAAAAGGAATCTTTTAGATTCCCCCTAGGTTCCTCAAAGATGCTGCTCCATGGGTGGACTGAAAATTTGCAACTCAAAAGGTGAATCCGACCTTGCCGCTGTGTTTGCTGCGAAAAAACCATGAAAAATGACTGCAAACTTGACTATATTCCGACATGGAGAAAAATTACCTCCTCGGGAAAATTTCAAGGCTCATGGTTCCGCCTGAAATAAAAAATTCATGCCTCGATTTGCATGCATGCTCTCCTCTGGTCTGCCCTGGGCACACTTGTCAAAGACTGGGTTTAAGTATTGAAATGTGGATGGACTTCCCAAGAAGCCAGTTGGCCGAATTGGTTGAAGATCCATGTTTAGTGGGAGGGGTTTGGGTGGTCAAACCCTGCCCCCTCCTTTTAAAGTTGGATTTTGTTTTTTAACTATGCCATGTTGTTATTTAAACTTGTCATTACATTTATTATGCAAATGGTATGTTTGGGGGGTGAGTATGTTGGGGGTGTCGGGCCCACATTGGGCGGCTCGCCCCTTAATCCCTGTTGGCATCGTGTGGCATGGAATGTTATAGTTTTAAATTGGGACCGTTGGATGGAGGCGGGCTAGCCACATGGCTGGCGTGGGGTCGATACCCGCCGGTCTGTTGTCATGGTCCGGGGCGTGGTCTTCGGTCAGCGAAACCCCCCCGCCATATATATATCATATGCAACGGTAATTTTGTGTGCGACTGGTTGGTACCATGGGGTCCGGCTCGGGTCATGGCCCGCCGACCCATAATAATAATATATATATATGTGTTATGCGGTGGGGTGGCGGGGGTGGTGGCCCGCCACCCTTTTTTTAATATATTTTTATTTTATATAAAACAAAATAATTGTTTTCAAAATTCCAAAAATGAGCGTTGGTGGGCATTTTAAGTGTCCCACAATTTCGCCTGGAATCCGACCAGAGCTGGCCATATTTCGGCGAAATTGCGCCTCCTTTAAGCCTGCCTAGTCACCAAGTCAACCCAAAACTTTGATTGCTCCTAACTCCTCCATATGGCCTCGGAAATGTGTGCCGCCTGCGTCTTTGGAATAAAAAAGACGAGATATTCAACCTGAACCTGGTTCGAGAGCAATCCACACACTTTGATTTCTGAGCTTTCATTAGCCCCCCTTGTGCTGTGTGTGTTTATGTAGCCACCTGGATCATGAGGAAATTCACTAGAAACAAGGAGTTGCGGTGTCTTGCAATCACACGTTTTGCCACCAATTTTATTACTCTTCAGTCTTTGCTCTGATGCCAGTTTGAGTTGAAGCAAATGTTGGTTTCTGATGAGTGGCGTGATTGTAGATACAACAGGAGACAAGATGGGAGAGCCATTGCAAAAATGGTGTACACTGAGACATTTTGGCAGGGAGTAGAAGAAGTGTGCTCAGTTAGTGAACCTATAGTAAAGGTTCTGAGATTGGTAGATGGGGAGAAGCTTATGTGTATGAGGCCATGGATAGAGCCAAGGAGGCCATTCATTCTTATTATGCAGACAAGTTTTTTGCTAGGCTTGATAAACATACGATGTTATGGGATGTGATTGATAGTCGGTGGGTAGGGATGCTTCATCAACCCATTCATGCAGCAACACTCTTCCTCAACCCTGCATTTTCATACAAATGCGCCTTTGATTTTGATGGTGAGGTGATGGAAGGGCTCCATTCTTGTATTCAGAGGATAGTACCCGATCCTGAGCTTCGTAGCAAAATCAACTGCGAGATACAGTTTTATCAGGATTGTGTTGGCCTATTTGGCTTTGATGATGCTATTAGGGAAATGACCCTCTTCATGCCACGTAAGTGACAAGCCATCACTCATTAGAATTTTCAATTTAGAATTTCCTTATTTATAATTCTAGATTTTTAAAATTAAATTATGTAACTTGCATTTGAAAGCTTAATTATGTTTTATGTTTTTTAATTTTTAATTTCTTTATTTTGTTGTAGATATTTGGTGACAAACCTATGGTGCAAGGGCACCAAATTTGCAGAAATTGACCATAAGAATCCAGAGTCAACCATGTAATTCTTCAGGGTGTGAGCGCAATTGGAGTGTATTTGAGAAAATACACTGAAAAAAGCGCAACATTTATAACTTTGACCTTCAGCCTTCAGTTGAGCAATTACATTTATTGTAATTTTAATTTATGACCCTCAAGTGTCAAGAAGGAAGACTCATTAGTTTTTTTGACACTCTTACAGGTTGGAGTTCGCACGTCTCAATAATTTAGTGTATGTGCATTACAATATACGACTTCGAGTAAAGAAAATACAAGCACCAATCGATCCAGATGCCATTTCCTTAGACATTATTGATGTATTGTCTTAGTGGAAGGTGGAGTCTGAGGATTCGGTCTTGCAGGAGTTGCCTGCATGGTTAGAGCTAGAGGAACCATTAGAACAAGGGCAACAAGAGGATGAGGACTCGGAGGAGGAGCAACACTCGGAGCAGGAGGAGGACTCGGAGGAGTAGCAACACTCGGAGCAGGAGGGGGAAGAGGAGGACGAGGACGAGGAGGACACTGTGGGAGCATCAGCGTCAACACTATTTTCTATAGATATAGGAGAGCAGAGCTCCATACCCAGTAGTTAGTATTTGACATTAGATGCAGGGTCATGGCCTTCTACTGCTAGAGGCGAGCTTGACAAATAGCTCCTCATTTTTTCCCGTAAAAGGGGGAGAGGGCACTGATTTCAGATAGATAGCTGCTAAGTTTATTTATTTTGCTGCATATAACTCATGATGATGAGATACTTTTATATGTGTGATGTTATTTTGTATTGGTTCTCCACATTTGAGTCCTTGATTGGACAATTATCAGGGATCAGCAGGATTTGGTATTGCCTTTGATGTATCATTTTTATTTTACATCCACTACATCATATATATATCAGTTCTTTCTTCATATTTATGTGTCAATGTGTTTATTTCATGTTGTTATTGTTTTATATGTTTAAAAGTATGAAAAAAAATGAATATATTATTCATTTTTTATGCTTGCCGATATTGCCGGTAAGATCTTTTTTGGACCTTCGCCAATATTTTGTCGATACCGATATTATCAACACTGATTGCTTTAATAAATCGATTCTATTGACCTAAAGTGGTACAAAGCTACTCATGATCTGTATGGGGATAACGTCTTGTGCTGTCTTTTGATTTCAACACTTAAAAGCGTTCTTTTAGAGGGTCAGTACCATGGAAATTTGCTGGACCATCTAGCACGCACATGAATTTTCCCTTCAATTTTTTTTTTCAAGTGATGGCTGGATTGCAGTGGAGATAGCTGGAGTGCAAAGAATATGAGACATTTAGTTGGTGTTACTAATTTACGTTATATTTGACATGTAAACTATGGAAGCAACACCTATGCCATTTGGGAAATAATTTGATGGGCTATAGACTAACATGAGATAACATTAGATTACCGCAAGCATGTCAAAATACTGTGGGCAGCTGAAACCTAAAACATAAAACTGCTACATGCATTCACCATGTTGCATGAGATTACTGCAAGCATGTCAAAATATTGTGGGCAGCTGAAACCTAAAACATAAAACTGCTACATGCATTCACCATGCTGCATAAGATTACTGCAAGCATGTCAAAATATTTTGGGCAGCTGAAACCTAAAACATAAAACTCCTACATGCATTCACCATGCTGCGCATATAGGCGCTCTCCAACGCAATATGGAAGAGATGTTGTAATGTCCTATCTTGTCTCGTTAAACATTTTAACTCGGTCAAATTACATAAACTAAAAATTAAAATAAAAAATCATAATTATTATAATATAATTATCATTAATAATCATAATTATTATAATTGTAATTATCACTAATAACTATATTTATCATTAATAATCATAATTATTATAATTATAATTATCATTAATAATTATAATTATAATTAGTAATTAAACCAGCCTAGATCCATCTTAACTCCAGATCTACCAAGCAGTGAGAGAGATCAAATCCCTTGAGCTGCAAACCTCTTTTAGAGTGAAAAGAGATTTGATCCCTCTTGGCACTTGGTAGATCCAATTTTAAGATGGATCTATGCTGGTTAAGGCTAAATTTGGATGCAATCTATCTGACCAAATTCATGTGTTTTATGCAAGTTGAAATCCAAAGTAGGGTATTAAAATTGTTTTGGAAGTTGAAATTTTTTGGTTGTAGCATTTTTCTTGATGTACCTCAGACGTGTTCTAGTCTCAGGTGGTGTAAGTGAGGCTAGGAACACAAGAGAAAAAAATATCTCCATGCCTAAGTAATTCTTTTGAATGGAAATGTCTTAATTAAATTAATTAATCAGTTTTAATTATTTTCCTAAGTTTTAACTTAGAGAAATAGATTAATTAATTAGTAATTATTGAGACATGGTCAATTTTCTTCTAGAGACTTCTAGTAAAGTTTCTAAGTGATCTTTGCCATTGATTAGATCATTTCAGATCTAGATCTTGGACGTTGATTTCTCAACAAGAAATTATAAAGGAAATTGATGGGCAACCTTGGAGATCATGATCATGGTTATTGAGATTGACATCAGTGAGGGTATCAGCGGCAGTTGAAGTAGTGAATATTTTTCAGGGTTTTCTTTCATTAGTATTCTTCTAGTTTCTGAGATCTGGAGGAAGAATTCTTCCATAGGTTTTTTCCACACAGAGAGGCCGTGAGGATTCTACGAGGGTCATTTATTCTCTAAGAGAGGTCGAGATTTCCAATAGGATGCGATATGAGATTGCCCGGAGGGCCAAGAGGCTGATTTTGTTCAGGCCTTGAGCATCAGAGGGTCTAGGCGTCGCACTTATGAGGCAATACAGGTCGTATTTGCTAGTGTGAGGTTGTGTCAGGTTGCAGAGAGAGGTCGTAAGCCTTCCATTGGTTAGATTGATTTGTGGAGGTGAAGAAATATTTTGTCAGAGCTTTGTCGAGGTTTGGTAAGAAGTATTGCAATATTTATCAATTGCAGAATTTGTTGAAGATAATAATAAAACCCTTAGTCTGAAGAACTGGTTTCCCCTTCGAGTTTTCCCTGGGGCATTTTGTCGAAAAAATGTGTCCATTTTGTGATTGTTTTTTCTTAGAGTTTTCGTAGTTTATTTTGGTGAATAATTTTGCTCAAAATTAAACACATTGGATAATTACTACTTGTTGCAATAAGTGGTATTTTTATCGATTTTTCACATGGTATCAGATTAGATCCGAAGCGTCGAGGTTTACCAGAGTAGATCAGCGTAGGGGTTTGGAAGAGGAAGCTAGGGTTTAATACCCAGATCAATTTCTTCAGTTTTATCCATATTTACTTGGAGGAATTTTTACCAGTGTTATTTTCTGTAGAAGAGGCCAAGATTTTCATTCAAGCAGTGAGGCTTTTGGAGGGCCATGTTGCCCAGAACTAGCTACACGTGTGGAGTGTTGAGGTCATGTTGAGGGTCAAAATACTCTAGGAGGGTCAAGAAGGTGAGGCTGAGTCTTTTTTAGGAGGCCATGGCTTCTAGAGGCAAGGCCATGAGGCTAGTTTGCTAGCCAAAGGCCACACATGTGGGCTGTATTGTTTTCCAGGAGAGTTGAAAATTCTTAGAGAAGCCAAGATCACTTGTAGAGGGAGACTGTGATGTTTTCCAAGGACTTTTTGTTAGCTGGTAGAAGAGATTTATTTTATTTTCTCTCGAGGGCTTCAATAGGATTGAGGGACCAAGATAGGTTGGATGGCGCATCTAACTTTGGTCTTTGGAAAGACCAGTGCCTTCTTATTTTGAAAGAGCATGGATTTAAGGAGTTTTCTACGACACATTGTTGTACCAACAGATCCTATCATGTTGCATGAATACCAGAAAGATGATGCCAAGGCTAGGCATGTTATTTTAGATGGGGTCAAGGACCACATTGTTCCACATTTGGCGGAGGAAAATATGTAATATTCCTTTTTTTGGTGTCACCTATGACAGGGTTAGGATGGAGTTGGACTTCTAGAGTTGGGAGCAGACAGGTCACAGGTACAGGTTGGTGTCATCAGCGGGCTCAGGGGATTTTTGGAAGACTTTTGAGGAGTTTCTATGAGGACCGATGGCATTCGCTTGATATATTCCATCATCCGCACAGTTTGCCTTTCATTCCGGTGCATTCCGACAACTTTTGGAAAACTGAGTTATTTTTGGGCTTAACTCAATTAATTACGCTCAAGGTGGCATTTCGGAAGGAATACATGATAGAACACCTTAGTGTAATAGCTCGTTGGAACCGGGACGAGAATACCTACATGATGGGATGGTTGGACATGAGTTTCAGTGGCCTGAGGAGACATGGTAGCCGATTTACTCTTTCTTGCATTAAAAAGGAATATTTTAATTGGAAAATAAGAGGGAAAAGTGCTCCATGATTAAAATAATAATAAAAATAAAATAAGCCTCTAGAAGGATCCATGAGATCTATAAAAGAAGAGGAGGAGGCCATTGAGGAATATTTGAGATTGGATCATTTTCTTGTGTGAGAGGTTTGAGAACTTGGTTCTCTACTTCATTGGTAGCCACAGGACGGAAACCCTCGGGTGTGTTGTCGAGTATTGGACGGAAACCCAGCTCTCTTTGAGGAGACTTCATTCAAGAGTTTCACAGAGCTTCAGGGATATCAAAGTGAGGATCATTCAGATCTTCAACTGGTGCTTCATTGTCTTTTAGTGGATTCAGTGGCAGCTATAGCCGGAGGGAGAGTGCAGCAATTCAGTTTTGGAGGCCAGCGCAGTGCAAAGTGTAGCAGATTCTTGAGGCCAGTTATATTTCAATTATCTCAGTTATTTCTCATTTCAGCATGTAACCCCAGTTATATTAAAATAAAGTTGAGTTATTCCCTGCATAAGGTGTTATGGATTTGCATATACTTGATGTTTTTATTTTACACGGCAATCTTCTGTTTATTAATTCAGTAATTTTATGGTAAAATGCTGGGTTAGTGAAATTTCCGCAAATTTAGTAAAATATCCCATTTGGGGATATTACAGTGGTATCAGAGCCTTGGTCGTGGCTTAGCCCGCAGGTTTTAGTTTCCAGTTGCAGCAATTTTGTCGAAAGTATTTTTTTGAAACCCAGAATCATCATTATGGAGGTCGCATTAGCAATATGAAGAGTGGGATTTTTGTAACAGTGTCGAACCCTACACAAATTTGTTATTCAACGGAGAAAATCGAATTTGTTCTTAGCTCGGTTTCCATCCAGCAGTCTGTGGATGACCAGCCCAACGAAAAATCGAAAACCTCTGAAGGATGAGCAAAGCTTGTGGGCCGAATAGCATAAAGTGACAAATTTCTCTAAATTTTAAGAAGTCGTCGAAATTCAAGTGGGGTCCTAGAAATGCCTTTTATGAGGCAAACTCATTGTTTGTGAAAACCTAGTTTAAAAGGGGCCATCTCATTATTTTGAAATCCCAACTACTTGGTTTAATTTATTCATTTTATTCCAAAAGTTGTGCAATCAATTATCAAAGGGGCATCAAATGTTTCGATCAAGGGTATTAAATTTGGGACGCATCATCATAGTCAAGTTTCCTGTTCGAACCAAGACCGCGGAATAGACACTGTTGTGAATCCAGGAAGATTGGGCCATCGTTTTGGGCGCGTAAGCATTTTTGGGGAAAGGAGTGCGACACAACACAAGCCGAAATTGTTCTACTAAACGAATTACTGGCAATGTGACTAAGGTCCCAGTAGCTTGGTTATTATCAAATGATAGTGCCATTCCAAGTCAGAAAGCGAGTTCCCAAGGAGAACGAATCACCCGTCGAAGGCCGCATTTACACTGTGGGCAGATTGAAGGAGAGAGTTAATATGTAGAAATAAATTGAAGTTGCATTTAAAGGGCCCGATCATCCATTTCTGGCGACGCGAATTATTGTGCCAACACAACAAAGATGCCATAGTGTGAGGAGCTAAATTATGCTTGTGTGACTACGCGATTACAGCAGGCTGATGTTTCCGTTGGATCGAAAAGGAATGAATTGCAACACGTGGCCATAGAATGCGCGAAGTAGAGAAGTCAAATATTATTCGGTGGAGCTGTGTTGTCGAGCTAATGATAAAATCTAGTTTGATTAGCAAGTGTTTCCTCTTCTCATCAAATTTTGGGCAAGATTGAATCAAGGGGTGTGTTTACCGATGAGGAGGGACAAAGTCCATATAATTTTCGAACAAGCATCTTGCAGTATATTCGGCACGATTTTTTTTTTTGAAAGGGGTTGCGTATTTGTGGCGGGATATGTGACGGGCTTGACTATTCTGTGGGTTGGGCACGATTTGAAGCCACTGCTTGCCTAGAGCAGAGCTTACCTTTGCTGCGTGGCATTTTCTCAAAGCCGAACCCCTCATTCCGAAGTCAAATGAGTTGATGGGACTAGATTGAAGGCTGCAATAGTGGGTAGTGGGAGACACCTACTTGTCACTGCACTGAAGGATGCTCTATTGATCTATTTACCAGGTTCCATCACTCTTATCTTCTCATTGTATAATCATTTATGAAGACTGTCTATGTTGATGCTAAATATGTATTGCATGCTTGTTTCTGGGCTTGTTGGGGAATATGTTATAAACTGTCCTCAATAAAAATGATGACAAAATACCTACAGCATGCTTGCTACCTAAGTGTTTGACATCACTCCCTAAAGAATTACACCAAATACACAAAAAATTCATAGTTGAGTAGAGGTATCTCTAAAGTAGTGCCTACAATTTTCTTGGAAGAGACCAAGGTGTCTAAATAGTGAAGTGTTGCTAGTATGATGGAGCTTTTAAAACATCTCATGAATCAACAGAACACTACATCAGTGGGCTGCAATTTGAACCAAAAAACCAAACTGAACAACAAACCATTTTCAAAAGGGATATGTGCTATTCTTCAGAAAGAACAACCAAGGGATATGCAGAAGGGGGAGGAAATCAAACACAAATTATTTGCACTTGGAACAAAATTGAAACACATGAGGGCCACATGGAGGATGCTTTACAAACTAGACGAGCTAGATACACTCCTCTCCGAAATGAAGCAGTTAGAAGGGAGAAAACTAATTTGGGCATTAAAGCCAGCTATGCTTGCTCTCATACAACCTAAAATATTGGAAGAACCTTGTGAAGGGGTTAGCCTTCCAGTTGCATCTTGTCTTAGTAATATCATGAGACTAACCGCACCTATAGCCCCATACAATGATGATGTTATGAGGAAGATTCTGAGATCGATAGTAGAGACTTTTGAGGACTTGGACAACAATGCAGGCTCTACCTTTGGGAAGAAGCTTGAGATTTTAGGAGGTATGGCCAACTTCAGAACATATGACATCATGTTTGATCTTGAGTGTGATGGCTTGATTCTTCAGATGTTCCAATGTTTCTTTAGCATTACGAGACATCATCCTGACATAGTCATAGCACACATGCAGTTTATTCTGTCGTCATGTATGAGAGATCGCGATGCCATTTGTCGGGAGTTGCAGACAAGGTTGCTGAGCATTTGGAGGAGAGAGCAGTTGGTCTCACCCGCTACTTATGAGCTAGCCCAAGGGTTGGTTGAGCAGAACGTCGGGCTATTCCGGAGACAGTTGACCAGGGAGGAGTTTCTCTAGTTTGGAGGATGGGGCAACAAGAACGAGTTGAGGAGGAAGGGACATTGCTTCATATCCAAAGAACCTTGGGGACCTGACCACTCATGCATAGGAGATGCAGATGATGTGGCAGAGGTAGAGCAAGAGGACATTCCTTCTGTATGTCAGGATGAAGACTCTTCTTCGGATGAGTCCATGGGGTCATATGAGGATGATTCTGGGGAGCATGAGTAGTCATGTGGAGTTGATGACAGTAGGTCGGATTTATATTATAGTGTGCAGGGTGAGCAGTCAGGGGACTCTATGGGAGATATTCAGGATGATGAGTCACTTGTGATGATTCAGCCAGAGCAGCATATGGTGGAGCATGAGTCAGCTGAGGACGAGGCTATGCACCTCGTGCATGATAGTCCTTGGGGGGAGAGCCAGATGGAGGCTCACATTGAGTCTGTGATGGATATGTGGCGAACCTCGAGGTCAACCATTGAGGAGGAGTAGGCAGATGCACGGACATCTAGTACAATGACAATAGTTGCAGATACTTATCCTTAGGAGATGTTGGAGGTTGATGGGATAGTTCTGCAGGAGGCTAGTAGACAACAGGAGTATGACACTTCTGATCAGGAGAGAGAGGAGCTATTGGAGATGGTGGAGCATCCATCTTTGGGCCGACCCACTGATGAGGTGCAAATAGATGCACATGCAATCGATGGGGCTTGCAACATATCTTGCCCATTTTGGCCCATTTTAGAGAGAGGGGCCTTCTTTTGTAGTCAGATCTTGTCGGCAGACGGGATGGGGCAACACGAGTTGAGTACGGACTGGTGACCTCACACCAAACTTGTTCTGTATGCAGGTGTCACTGCATTTGATTCTTCTTTTGGGATATGTTGGCGGGAGATCATGAGTTGGTACCCTATCGACGGTACGATCTTTTGCATAGGGAGCATAGCGGAGCACGGACCCTTAGACATGACAAATGCGGCAGCTTCCAGTTAGCACTAGGGCACAGGTTGATAGTTCTTCAGCATTCCATCCCGACTTCAGGAGAGTAGGGTTAGCATGAGATCGAGTCAGGAGTTGGATTGGAGAGAGGTGATGAGTTGGTATCCTATTGACAGAGTATCATTCTTAGTCCCGGGTACATTTTGGCTTTGAGCACTTGGAAGTGAGAGATGTTACATATTCCATTGGGCCATGGATTGTGAACTGACAGTGCATCAATATTTCAGTAGCACTAGCTCGACATCCCCAGATCAGGATTGACCTTGGCCTAGACCGGAGGTTGGATTGGAAAGAGTGGCTGAGTTGGTCCTCGCTTCATGGGGTGGCAGTTATAGCTAGAGACAGTACGCAGTCCGAGCCCTGGGATGCGGGCGATGATTGGCCATGGTGGCATTGGGATCCAGGAGGATTGATTGATGACAGGTGCAGTGAGAGATCAGTTTGGGATCCCGACATCGAGGGGTCTGTTCCATGTGACTTGACACCTGAGCATAGCATCATCTAGGGGTTGTATGGGATTCGGCCATTAGGTCTTAGTTGCATCGGGGCAACAGGGTGGCAGCGTGGCCTACATATTTGGATTGCTTGAGGGCAAGCAATCTTGGGGCAGAAGGTCTGTAATATTCCTTTTTTTGGTGTCACCTATGACAGGGTTAGGATGGACTTCCAGAGTTGGGAGCAGACAGGTCACAAGTACAGGTTGTTGTCATCAGCGGGCTCAAGGGCTTTTTGGAAGAGTTTTGAGGAGTTTCTAGGAGGACCGATGGCATTCGCTTGATATATTCCATCATCTGCACAGTTTGCCTTTCGTTCCAGTGCATTCCGACAACTTTCAGAAAACTGAATTATTTTTGTGCTTAACTCAATTAATTACGCTCAAGGTGGCATTCCGAGAGGAATGCATGATATAAATCCTTAGTGTAATAGCTCGTTGGAACCGGGACGAGAATACCTACATGATGGGATGGTTGGACATGAGTTTCAGTGACCTGACGAGACATGGTAGCCGATTTACTCTTTCCTGCATTAAAAAGGAATATTTTAATTGGAAAACAAGAGGGGAAAGTGCTCCATGATTAAAATAATAATAAAATAAGGCTCTAGAAGGATCCATGAGATCTATAAAAGTAGAGGAGGAGGCCATTGAGGAATATCTGGGATTGGTTCATTTTCTTGTGTGAGAGGTTTGAGAACTTGGTTCTCTACTTCATTGGTAGCCCTGGGACGGAAACCCTCAAGTGCGTTGTCGAGTATTGGATGGAAACCCAACTTTCTTTGAGGAGACTTCATTCAGGAGTTTCACAGAGCTTCAGGGATATCGGAGTGAGGATCATTCAAATCTTCAACTGGTGCTTCATTGTCATTCAGTGGATTCAGTGGCAGCTATTGCAGGAGGGAGAGTGCAGCAATTCAGTTTTGGAGGCCAGCGCAATGCAGCAGATTCTTGAGGCCAATTCTATTTCAGTTATCTCAGTTACTTCTCATTTTAGCATGTAACCCCATTTATATTAAATTAAAGCTGAGCTATTCCCTACATAAGGTGTTATGGATTTGTATGTACTTGTATGTTTTTATTTTACACAACAATCTTTTGTTTACTAATTCAGTAATTTTATGGTAAAACGCTGGGTTAGTGAAATTTCCGCAAATTTAGTAAAATATCCCATTTGGGGATATTACAAAATACTACCAAGAAGATGTGGGATGCCATCAACAAACTTTTCCATGATAAAAATATAAATTGGAAAATGGTCCTAAGAGAGAAGCTCAGAAGCACTAGATAAAATAAGGGAGAGAACATTGTCAGTTATCTCACCCGCATTAGGACAATCAGAGATGAACTAGCAACCATTAGAGAGAAGCTCGATGATGAAGAGCTTGTAACAACCGTAAATGGGTTTCAGAAGCAGTTGGATGGTTTTGTACAAGTGGTTAATGGAATATTTGATTTTACTACTTGGGACTACTTGTGGAACGACTTTACATGAGTGGAGATTCGACTGAGCCTTGTGAAAGGCAACAATGGTACTAGTAGCAGTTTCGAGAAGAAGGGAGATGATAGTGAGAATGTTGCTCTTGTGAGCAAAAGCAAAGCGAAGAAAGGATCTAGTAAAGGGTCCAACTTCAAAGAGGAAAATAACGACATGTTGAAGATCAAGGGATATGGTTGTCACGAGTTTGGCCATCACTGCAACAATTGCCTGCACAAGAAGAAAGGCGACAAGAAGGAGAGAAGCAGACAACGACAATTGCAAATGATCTTTCTAGTCGGCTGGAGGATGAGTTTGCAATCATCACTTGTAGCAGTGGTCCAGGAGAGTTGTGGCATAGTGGAATGGGCCACAGGTGACAGGTGTTCTAGATGTGAACACATAGCATGATGCTGTACAACATAAAACACCTTCATTATTAAGAGTGAGTGACAGTGAGGCTAGGAACACAATAGTGGAAAATATCTCCAAGCCCAAGTTATTCTTTTGAATGGAAATGTCTTAATTAAATTAATTAATCAATTTTAATTATTTTCCTAAGTTTTAACTTAGGGAAATAGACTAATTAACTAGTAATAATTGAGACATGGTCGATTTTCCTCTAGAGACTTCTAGTAAAGTTTCTAAGCAATCTTAGCCATTGATTAGATCATTTCAGATCTAGATCTTGGTTGTTGATTTCTCAATGAGAAATTATAAAAGAAATCGATGGGCAGCCTTGGAGACCATTATCATAGTTATTGAGATTGATACGAACAAGGGTTTCAACAACTGTTGAAGCAGTGAATATTTTCCGGGGTTTTCTTTCATCAATATTCTTCCAGTTTCTGAGATTCGGAGGAGGAATTCTTCCACAATTTTTCTGCAGATAGAGAGGTTGAGTTATTGAGGCTGTGAGGATTCCAAGAGGGCCATGTTTTCTCTGCGAGAGGGAAATATTCCTTGAGGAGACTAATATTTCCATGAGGAGGCCATACAAGATTGCTAGGAGGGCCATATGAGTTACCAACAAGGTCGAGAGGCTGATTCCTTCCAAATCGTGAGCATCAGAGGGCCCAAGAGTTGCACGTGTGAGGCCGTAAAAATTCATATTTGCCAGTGTGAGGTTGTGTTAGGTTGCAAAGGGAGGGTGTAAGCCTTCATGTGGTTAGATCAGCTTGTGGAGGTGAAGAAATATTTTGTTGGAGCTTTGCATGGGTTTGGCAAGCAGTATTGAAATATTTATCAATTGCAAAATTCGTTGAAGATAATAATAAAACCTTCATATCTGAAGAACTGGTTTTCCCAAGGATGTTTTGTCCAAAAATATGTTTCCATTTTGTGATTGTTTTTCTTAGAGTTTCCATAGTTCATTGTTGCGAATATTGCAATTGTGTTTTCATTCAGTATTTGCAGTAAAATAATTTTGCCCAAAATTAAACACATTGGATAATTACTGGTTGATTGCAATAAGAGATATTTTTATCGATTTTTCACATAGCAAAATGTTTTTGGTAAATAAAAGGTTTTATACTAACGTACTGAAGGATAGAGGGGGCTATTAATTACTAACTAAAATGTTCTTGGATCCTGAGATCTTGCTTTTAATTCCCACTTCAGATTATCTTTGAAGTCTTGGTGTAACCCATGGGAACTAAACAAAGAAAGAGTCCTTATACCAAATATTTTCTTTTGTATACAAAAAAGAAAGAGACCTTGTACTAGATAAAGTCTACTAAATAACCAAGACAATATACATATTGGAAATCACATCAGAGGTCAAAACAAAACCTTCTATGCTATCCAAATCCATGTTATTTGAAGATAGATGGAGAATCTGGATACCGACTCATCAGCAGAGGGGAGTCCAAGATCCTTATGTCATTCACAGTAGCTTGTTTACCCTTATTTTAGCCAGGACTTGCTCAGATATAATATGGGTCTCAACAACATTCTCTTCAAAAGAGTGAAGTTTTGACAGGATTTCAATTTTGCCTAAGCACAATTCTGACTTTTCTATTGCTTACTGGGGGAAGGTGGGCCGAGTTTCAATTTTTCTCAAGGCTCAATTCTGACTTTTCTATTGCTTCCAGAGGATGGGCAGGCGGGCAGGTTGATTGCCTTGTCCTTGTGTGTGCCTAATGGAGACCTTCAGATCTTTAAACACAAAAGCATCAACTTCCATTTCTAATTGTTTTTTTCAATATTTGTTGGATGATTTAGCTAAGCACAGTGATCCTTTCTTCCATATCTTCCAAGCCTTCATTGTTCTTGAATCTTCCATACCTCTCCACCATGACATATTGCACCACCCACTTGGATTCAATAGCTTCCCTGAAAACTATTTATTTTTGGTAGCATCGGATGTGCTCTAAGTCTCAAATTTTGTAGGGAGGCTTAGACACATGTATTCCAAAGAACCCAGAAAGCGTTTTGGAAAATTCCACCTTGATTGTGATTTATGGAAATAATTAACTATTTTTAATGGGACCCTAAGTCTAAACTTAGGAAATTAAAATAATTAAAGGGTATTAATAAAACGGGGTGTGAATCTTCTGGAAAAAGACGGAGATCAATTCAAGTTAATCTTAGTCGTTGATTAGCGATTTAATCTCGGTCGTTGAAGTCTCAACGAGAAGATTATAAAGAGGACTTGATGGGGCATTTGGAAAATACACTAGGTAGATACTCATTTACCCAAGAAGATCGATTTTTCTCACTGGCTGAAGTTCGGCAAGAGAAAATCGAATCAGAGGGAGAGTTTCAGGTTGGAAAGAGAGAGCATCAGCAAGAGCTGAGAGTGTTGAGATTTTTTAGTGTTGGGGTGGCATCGGATGTGTTCTAGCTCCCAAACTTTGTAGAGGGACTAGAGTACATGAGATCTCCAAGACCCAGAAAGGGATTTGAGAAATTCCATTCGACTTAAGAGAAAATTAATTAATTAATATTTTTAATTAAGGACTCTAAGTCTAACTTAGGAAAATTAAAATATTAAAGGTAATTAATTTAAACATGTGATGGAAATGACTTAAGTCACACGGACCAAGCTTTCCTTTAATCTTAGCCGTCGAATCAAGATTAGATCATAGCCGTTGGTTTCCCAACGAGAAAAGTATAAAGGAAAGGCTTGGGGTCAGTTGGAGAACACACACACGGAGACAGAGCACTGAGACTAAGCTGGAATTCTAGGGCGTGTTTTGCTAAGAATTTCCAGAAATGTTTCAGCTGCAGCAAGGGGTAGTATTGGCTAAGGGGATGATCTGATCCCAGAGCCAAGAGTCAATAAGAGGTAGAGAAGCAACAATTAGAGCAGTGCAGAGGAGGCAGTAGCTACGCAGCAATTTTGCAATGCAGAGGGCTTCAGTGCTACGCAGACCCAGAAAGGGTAGCACAGAGGCAGCAGGAGGCCATCAGGGCTTACACAGACCCAGCTAGGGCAGCGTAGGCACTGTGTCACCTAGTCTGGGGTTACGCAGGCCTCTCCTGAGCAGCGCAGGGGCATCAAAAGGCTAGCAGAGCTGACGCAGAGGGCTTCAGAGCAGCGTTGGGGTTTCTAGAGACTGAAAGGGGCTGAGTTCTGTAAATCATGTTTGAGGGTGTGAATCAGTCCAGTTTTCTGTCTCTGGAACAGAGGTATTGCTGCAGATCTTATATTTCTCTATCGAGTTAACCAATAAGGTGCCCAGATTTGTTGTACTTAGAATCTACTTAATAATATAAACCCTCCAGTACCCAGAAACCGGTTTTCCCGCATTGGGTTTTTCCAGGGACAGTTGTCTAGAAAATCTTATGTGTCACTTTGCGTATGTGGATGTATTCTGTTTAAATCTGTATCTGTGAAGACTATTAATGTATTTACTTCGATGTTAATGCTAAAATTTCAGATTAATAACTTGATTAAGGAGGAGAAGTATACCCAGAATTAACAGTAGGGTTTTTGCATAAGTAATATTCAGAAATTTTCACATGGTATCAGAGCGATTGCAGATCTAATATGATCACCAACGAGAAGACTGAAGAATCCTTGCTGCAAAAAGCAGTAGCAGCTGCAGAAAGCCGGACAAGAAGGGATAGCGTAGCAGCAGAGTGGAGTAGAGCCACCCAGAGGCCAGAGTGACGCAGTCCCTACGCAGGCCCACGTACTCACTACGTAGAGGCAGCGCAGAGGTTGTTCTAGGACTGTCTACCCACACAGAGGCCAGCCAGGTTGATGCAGTCCTGAAGCTATTGTTGATTCAGAGTGCCGGAAGCAGTGCTGCAGAGCTTCAGTTGTTGTTGGTGGGTTAAATTTCTGAAGGTGCGGAAATTAACTTGAGCACTAGTTGACAAAGAGCGGGAGGAGAACAGCTTCTCAAAAGATTTCCAGCAAAAGAAATCTGTAGATTGATCAGAGGATCGAAGAGAGTTGATTCGTTGTGATTTGGCAGACTTCCAAGAGAGGAAGTCAGTTGTCAAAGGGAGCAGAGGGTGCCTTTCTCGCCAAGGACCCTAGATCTGAGTCTCTAGCATAGAGAAGAGGATTTGTTCCAACAAATTTGCTGAGCAGATGGCACCTCACGGACTACGGGATCAGGATAGGTTGGACGGTTTGTCCAACTTTGCAGTCTGGAAGGCCAGAATCCTGGTAGTCATGGAGGCATACGGTTTAAGGGAGCATGCAGAGAAAGTCTCGGCCACGCTGACCGATGCAGATCTCTTAAAGAAACATGAAGAAGCTGCGACACATGCCAAGCGCTTCATAATGGACGGGGTTAAGGATCATGTAGTACCACTGATCTAGGTGGATATTGGTGGCCACCCACCTATTCCATTTGGACCCACACCATCAATTCTTGCAGCTTTCCACTTTCAGCACAACTTACTATTTTTAGCAGGTTTTCAGGTCCTGCACTCCCAGAGTCGTTTTGGGACCCTAATGATCCAGGTGGATATTGGTGGCCGCCCACCTATTCCATTTGAAATGCCACCATTAGTTCTTTTAGTTTTTTAGTTTCAGCACCACTTACTATTTTTAGCAGTTTTTCGGGTCTTGAACTTCCGGAGCCATTTTGAGGCCCTCAACGACATTTTTTGGGCATCGCTTTTCTGGATAATATGATTCCGTTCCGGAATCGATATTTGCGGTCAGCAGTTATAGTCCTCGGATAGATCTTTCTAACGATGTATCATGTGCGTCAAACGGAGATAGTATGCCAAAGTTACGTCCCCAGGAAATTGAAAAGCCAATTTACCCAAACGGGGCCCATAGTTTTGGCGCTTCATCTCCTACGTTTAAGTTTTTGGATGTTTAGGGTTTTACATTGTTTCTCAACAATAAATAGGCCTTCGAGCCTCATTGTAACACAATTCAGAGGCATGTAGCCGACACATCTCTTCTCAAAGATAAGCCTACCAGCACCCTAGCTGTTTATTTCCATTATGTATGTAAGCATATTTTTGTTACATGATATTAATGAAATGAAGTTTTATTTCCGCTGCATCTCTGTGTTTATTTTTATTTATGTATTTTATTGCGTTCCTGCATAAATTCGAATTAGTGGTATCAAAGCGGTCTGCTCTTTCTTTGTTTTTCTTTGCATGTCCCCAACGCAGTCAGGGTATAAGGAGTTAGGGCTCGATCTAGTTGAACCCTTGCAAGATCAGCCTCACAAACCCCAACGACCTCCCATGGCAGAAGAAAAGAAATACAAGGGAGTAGGAGATCCTATCAAACCATTGCTCGAGGAGGCCCTCGAGAAACAAAGGAACGCGATGATGGATAACTTTGCTCAGATCCTTCAAAGACTGCCCAACTACGACGCATCAACATCCAACAACCACTTTGGAGGCACCACTCCATTCAAGGTATAGGTAAACTTTGACATTCTTGCATTTGAAGGCCAGATAGATGCAGACGTCGTCGATAGATGGTTGAATTTTCTAGAAGGGTATTTCTTGGTCCATGATTTCTCCGATCAAGAAAATATTATTTGTGCACTCCTCAAAGCCGCTCCCCATGTCAAGGACTAGTGGGAAACCTACTGTGAGAAAAAGGATGAGGGGGACACTCTCTGTTCTTAGTCGCACCCACTTGGAATTCATTCAGAGACGGCATCAAGGAACAATACTACCCCGTGGGGAGCTATGAGGACAAGTACATCCAATGGACCATGTTGTACCTTAAGAGACAATCCCTTAGCTGTGATAAGGAATCAGTGCTTAAGACATCTATCTGATTATGTCACGAATGTATATATTTGTCTCTGTCTTATCAACCCTCAAATATTAAAGATCAAACCCTTAAATATCAAATATATGAACATTCTGCAATGCTATCTTTAGCCAATGTTGAACGAAAGAATCAGAGGATACAAAAGGGAGAACTTCAAACTGATATGTTGTTTTATACAAAAATTACCATTTCAAAATCCAGAAGAAGTATATGAAGAAATAGTTAAAACAGAGGAGCGCAAATTAAGGTTTTTTAACTCTGAAATACATAAGTATAAAGAGGTCGGCTGCTCATAACTCTGTTTCATTCATAGATGGAAAAACATAATGTAAACCGAGAATACATTTCAACATTAACAAGATGATAGAAACTTGCATACTCATTCATTAACTTGTCCTTCTCTGAGTACAAAAATTAGGCTTTGAAGGTCCAAAACTCGGAACCCTCCTTCCTCTTGGAAATTACATTAAATACAATATAAAGCAGTTTGGAACTGCTGTAACCAATTCTAACTACCAAAACTACTTCATGACTTCGAAGGCTGTCTATTACATGCCTTGAAAATGTTTTTTTACAATTACAATGACTTCAGAAAATAACATAAAGTAAATATCCTAATCTATAGGAATTGTTGATGAAGTGGCTTCTTTTCCTTGATCAACTGATTTATCTTTCTTTGTTGCTGATCCCTTTGGCAAGTCAATAGTCCAAGCTCTGCACTTTTTCCATATTTCTACCTTCGTCTTGGATGAATGTGTCAGATTGTGATACTCCAATCTGAATGCAGTAATTCGGTCATAAGATGGCCTTCCAGAGAAAAGAGTTTTTACCATCCACAAGAGTTGAAAATTTCTTTGCAAGAAGTTGACCATTGTCTCTCCTTTTAGTACCTGAGTCTTCTCATGCCTGTTGTCAATCTTGTTTTTTGTCATCACCAGTAACTTCTCATAAGAGCTCCATGGCAGAAGATTCCCCTCAGCTCCCCAACATGATGGCACGCCTACCCTTGTCATTTTATCAAAAGATTTATCAAATTCACTTACTGCTTCTTTGATTTCTATTAGTTTCTTTTCTGCAGCCTTTCTGAGATCATTCCTAATAATCATTTTATTAATTTCCACTGCATACAACATTCTATCCTGCATATCATTCTCCTTTAATTCCTGATCTGATTTGGAATTGATATAATCAATAAATCTTCTAGCCCAAATAGCTTTGTTAATCCCTTTCTGCTTATCAGACATAATCGGTTCTTCACACTCCATAATAAGGCTCTTTTTTTTGCAATAATCATCAGGAACCACCAATTGGACTTCATTTCTGAGATGATATCAGTCCAAATGATATCCTTAGCTTGTATTAATGACACATTACCTTTCTTTCTTTCTTTGAGATTCTTGATCTCAGCTTCAGCATTTCTGAAATCCATTTTGTGCTTATCTGCTTCGTTTTCTAAGACCTTCATCAATTTTGTAGCAGTCTCCAAATTTGTTTGAGCCTTCTTTCTATCTCTTTCAGCCATCTGCAACTCAGTATTTAATTGAATAATTTGTGCTTGAGGATCTGCATCCCCTGTAGGAAAAACAAAAGTACAGTTATGATTATCAATGTGATTTTCTAAAGAAATTGCAGTCTGTTTCACTTTGGAAAGTTCTTCATCCTTCTGCATAAGTTGCTGCAACAACTTCTCTTTTTCCTTCTCTACCTCTGCAATCTTTGTAGCCATTGAGTGTTCACCAATAGGTAACCTCAATTTCTTCCTTAATGTAGATATCTCTACTTCAGAACTTTGCAAGAATTTCTGCACAGCAGTCTTGTCACTAGGGTCTACACCAATCTTAACAATAATCTTCTTCAACTCTTGTTTTTGGACTGTTAAGGCTCTTGAATTGGCCTTTTCCAGCTCCAATTGTTTGATAACTTTCCCTAACATGTTTTCAGCTTTAACTGCCATTGCATTTGTCTTTGTGAGATCATTAACAATCAATTGCCCGGTCTGCATATGCAAATTCATTTTGTCCATTAGTGGAATCTTTTTAACATCCATAGTCACATTTACGGTATTAAAACTATTTGAGGACCCAATTGACATTCCTGTGGGATGTGACAGAGCAATCCTAAATTGATCCTTTTCAAGATCCATTACGGTCAACAGCCTTGTCTGATCGGTAGTAACCTGATGTTCTGCTTGGGCCTCCATGCTGGCCTTCATTCTCTGATTTGTCTCTTCAATTTGAGAAAACACCTATTTGATTAAGGGTACCTGTTCATGAGAGGATTCATGACCTCCAGGGGAAGAGGGAGCATTCTGCTCTTCACCCAAATGCAAGGAAAAACCAGGTGAATTAGAAGAATGATCCTCAGCAAATTTTGTCCTTTTCTCACCTCTTGGTGCCTCATCATCCAAGTCAATAACAACTTCTTTACCTCTTTTATTTGTTTTTTCTGTTATAACAGGAGTTTGAATGCTTGTATTTACTGAACTTATTTCACATTTGTTTGCTACCTTTTCCTGCTCAAGTCTACTTTCATGAATGAAAGAAAAGTATCCATTATCAATTCTTCTCTGTGAAATTATACCATGGGGATCATAAGCGCATTTTTTTCCTAGTAGCATATGTGTTTCCTCCAACAATTTTGTTACTTCCTCAAACACCTGCCTCATATTAACTATGAAAGGTCCCACACTCATAGACAATTTATACATATGACCCTTCTTCATAGGGACAAAGTGCACATGATCAACATTCAGGCTCTGTCTGATAAATTCTAAGGCGAAAAGCCTCATTGGTACAAATGTTGGGAGCCTGTAAGGTTCAACATTTGCTCCATATAACCTTATTTCTGAATATTCTTCAAATACAAACTAGTCCCAAAATTTACAGCTAGTTCCTAAATGTAGAAACTCCTGGGCTTTGGGTAAAAAACGAAGGGGATGAACTCCATTCAATATTTTATATGTAATGGGCATATACTGACTAGCAAAATCAAATAACCGCTCTTCATTTTGCTCCTTTCTAATTATATCTGTCCAGAATACAACCGACTGTCTTTGTTTGTTTACATCCATTATATTTAGACCTAACTACATGAATTCTTCAACATTTTGGTATAAAAATAAGTAGACAATCAGTGAGGGAAATTTAAAAGAACCTGTCAGTGAAAGACTCATCAACTGTGATTTGACTGCTTCTTGCCAAAAGGATGGAATATCCAGGACCATTCCTGGCTTCATCATCATGGCGAACATTCCTAGGACTGACTTGTCCACTGTAACGTCGTCTTCTTTGCCCAAGATTTTAGCAATACTGCTTAAAATGGGTTGAGTGTCTTCGTTGAAAACTCCCACAGTAAATTCTCCACATTCTGGCTGAAACTGCTCCATATTGGGCTTCAAATGGAACATAAACTGATTGAATTCTTCTCTTGCAAGGCTTTCATAGTAAGTAACCAGTGAATCTTCTGAAAATTGAATTGATGATTCGGCTTCAAGAAAACACAAGGCTTGGCGGATTAATTGGGTAGACACCTGCAGAACATTTTCCCCTTGAGAATGCATCACAAAACATTTTCCGGGATACAATGCGGAAACCAACCAATAGATAAACTCTGGGAATAAATGTGTCTTCGGGATGCATGCAGAAAGGACCCCAGATTCTTTCATGGCGGAATAGACAGGGGAATTATCATTATTCAATACAACTTGTTGATAGAATGGAAGATGAATTACTGAAGACGCAGTATCTTGAATGTCTCTCTCATTATCCATGAGAGGAATGTGGCTCGATGAACCAGACAAAGAAGACATTTTAGCCATGATTAGAAAAGGTGTTGAAGGAATACTCTTGCAAGGTGACTAAAACAGAAAGGTGATGGAAGGAAGCAATAGGTCAAAACGCAACAAACTGCAAAGTATTTTGAAAACGAAATGAAAAACACCCCTAAATTGGTGGCGCGGCTTTTGTGTTAAATGCCTACGCAACGTGTCACTTAATCGTTGGACTGATTTGACACGAAAAACAGTTGTTCTCCATTCAGCATATGACGTCACTGCGGGGGGTCTCGGGGTACGACTGAAAACTCCAGCTGGTGCCCCCACAGTCGATATCCACTGTTGATCTTCATCGCCTCCGCAGTCAACCCAGTCAACTGCGAAGGCACCCTTTCCGTTAACTCTCGCGCTATTAGTGCCCGCGGGTTGGGTCATCTGGTTTATATTTTTAATATCAGTACTCTCTGCCAGTGGAATTAATCGGCCTTTAATCTTCGAATATAAAACCCACTTGTATAAAGTTTAAAACAATTAAACTTTAATACATCAGAAAAAACATTTCCTTTTTATGCCAAAGTATAAGACTATAATACTTTAACATATTTGCTTTTATTTCAATTTTACATTTTTTTTTGTATTTTTAATATAAAAAAAAAGGATATGCAGATGATCCACAACAAACCACGTTGCGGCAACAAAGGGATCAAGATGTGCACGAACTGACAAATTTGTTCCATACCCTGCGCACAAAGTTGGGTATTAAAGATTCAAAGAGACATTTGGTGCTCAAGTACTGCAGCTGTCTGCACAGACACATTCAGGAGGAAATGGAGTTCCTCAACATTACCTCGCTTGGCACAACATATCGCTATGCCGCCAAGATCGAGCAGAAATTTAAGCAAAAGAAGCGAGACTTTGGATCCGCGAATCCGAAGCCAGGGAAAGGCGCCCCCGAACCATGGGACAGGGGGCAGGGCCAAAACGAGGCGACTCAGAACACCACCACAAATCCAAAGAAGGACACGGGGAAGTCGTGTGAACTTCATAATAGCCCTACTCACAACACAAACGAGTGTCAGGCCAAACAGTCGCTGGTGGCCGAACTTAAGGCACCCGAATCAGATGCATGTTTTGATCCTGAGCTAGAACCAAACGAGAGATTACAAAGGGAAGCAGATCATTGATGCGGACCCCAGTGCCATTGTTGCCACCACCAAGCTCCAGAGGGAGGATCGCAAGGATCCAGAGGAGGGGGAGTGCCTCTTCCATTCGCAGATGTTGGTGAAGGGTTCTCCACTACAATTTCTTATCGATAGTGGAAGCGAAAAGGACCTCATTTCAGCAAAGGTCGTGAAATGGCTTGGCCTACTGACCATAGCACACCCGCAGCCATATACCATTGGGTGGCTTCACCCAGGGAGATATCTCCACGTCCGCCAGCAGTGCCGTCTTCCGTACAACATCAAGCCATTCACAGATGAGGTATTGTGTGATGTTGCTCCTCTTGATGTAGCTGATGTGTTATTGGGCCAACCATACTTGTGGAGGCGACATGCTATGTATGAGTTTAGGCCTCGTTCTGTTGTTATTACTTTGGGAAATAACTTGTACAGGATACCGGAGGTAGTACTGCCCCCTGTCATCTCTTTGACAACTGCAAAATAATGCAGTAAGATTGTTTCCCAAACTAGGAAATTTATTTTCCTCACAACTTGCTCACAGGGAAAGAAGAATATTGTGGCCACAACCTCGAAACATGTCTCCCTTGCACAGCCGCAGCAAATGGAAAAAGTCATGGAGGAATACGAGGAAATTTTCTCCTCACTCACCGAGGTTCCTCTACACTGTCAGGACAAGCACTCCATTGATCTGACCCCCGACCCACCGCCGCCTGATGTTGCCATACTTCATACAACTACACAAACAGAATCCACACATGTACAGTCTAAGGATAGTAAGGAAACCAAATTTACTAAACACATCCAGCATGTTTTCCCGCAGATCCATGACATCTTCGACAAATCTAATACCCAGTTCAACAAAATTTGCCTCATCTCATGGAGGATCTCAACGCGATGGGGACCATTGCTTCCTAAGGAGGGAGCAATGATCCAGGTGGATATTGGTGGCCACCCACCTATTCCATTTGGACCCGCACCATCAATTCTTGCAGCTTTTCACTTTTAGCACAACTTACTATTTTTAGCAAGTTTTCGGGTCCTGCACTCCCGGACCCGTTTTGGGACCCTAATGATCCAGGTGGATGTTGGTGGTCGCCCACCTATTCCATTTGAAACGTCACCATCAGTTCTTTCAGTTTTTCAGTTTCAGCACAACTTACTATTTTTAGCATTAAAGAAGACTGCTAATGAGATGTGGAACGCCTTAACCACCCTATATGAAGGAAGATCCGTCCAAAGGAGAATGCTTTTGGAAAATCAGATGAAGTTATTCATGATGGCCAAGGGAGAAGAGATCAAACCCTTCCTTTTCAGATTACAGGCGATCAGGGATCAGTTGACTACCATGGGAGTGAAAGTGGAGGATGATGTGATAGTGAAGACTGCACTCAATGCGGTCATAGAGGATTGGGAAACTTTTGTCCAAATTATCTTGGGCAGAGCAAACCTTCCCAACTGGGACAGTATGTGGGTGATCCTCCGTCAAGAATAACTTCGTCCATTCACCAAGATACAGTGGAGCACTGGATCAAGTAAAGTGAAGAAGGAAGAGGAAGAAGATGCAACCTTGGCATCAAAGAGGCAGCAAGAGAGGAAGAAGCGTGATCTATCAAAGATCAAGTGTTTCCAGTGTGGTGAACTAGGACATTTCGCCAGCAATTGTCCTCAGAAGAAGAAGGACAAGGAAGCTTCTACCTCCAAGGCTACTGTGGCAGACGATGGCTCCGAAGATGATGTAGCCATGAGCGCTCATGAACCACGAAAGTGGGGCGACATGGATCTGTAGAGAAGCTAGAGAATCATGGCGGGATCCTTGAGTAGCCCAACTCTTGGATCACATACGAGCTACGGGAGCCTTAAGACAGTAGCGGGACAAGTGGAGAAGTTGGTGCAGAGGATCACAGGTGAAGAAGAGGCAAATTTGGATGCTGAGAGGGAGCAACGCAGTGCAGATGCAGCGGCAGCGTAGCAGCGCAGTGCAGAGGGGCTGATGTGACTTCACTAACGCAGTGCGGGCTGGCTTACGCAGAGAAAAGCTGCAAAAGCATAGTGGCTTCAGGAGGACAGCGCAGAGCAGTAGCCTATGGAGCTTTAGTGATGAGGATGCAGCCCAACTGACTTGTTTGTCAAAGATTGGGCAAGAGTTTCAGTTGTTTCTCTCAGCAACTAAGTTGTAGTGCAGCAGTTGACAACACGATGCAGTAGATTGAGAGGCAGTTGCAGTACATATGTGGCAGTGGCGGGGGCAACGTCATGAGGAGCAGTACGGGAGAGCAGCAGTAGCGCAGTGATGAACGGCCGCAGGCCAAGCATAAGCGCCACACCAGATATCAGTGCAGAACTTCGGGGTGAAGTAGTGTTGTGCTAGAGCACATTCCTCGCTAAGAGTGAGTTGAGATTTTTGAGTGTTGGGGTAGCAACGGATGTGCTCTAGCTCCCAAATTTTGTGGAGGGACTAGAGTACATGAGATCTCCAAGTCCCAGAAAGGGATTATATAAATTCCATCCGGTTTAAGAGAAAATTAATTAATTAATATTTTCAATTAAGGACCCTAATTCTAACTTAGGAAAATTAAAATTTTAAAGGTAATTAATTTAAACATGTGATGGAAATGACGTAAGTCACACGGATCAAGCTTTCCTATTATCTTAGCCGTCCAATCAAGATTAGATCACGACCGTTGGTTTCCAAACGAGAAAAGTATAAAGGAAAGGCTTAGGGTCAATTGGAGGACACACACACGGAGGCAGAGCACTGAGACTAAGTTGGAATTCTAGGGCGTGGTTTGCTAAGAATTTCCAGAAGTGTTTCAGCTACAGCAAGGGGTAGTATTGGCTAAGGGGATGATATGATCCCAAAGCCAAGAGTCAGCAAGAGGCAGAGAAGCAGCAGTCAAAGCAGTGCAGAGGAGGTAGTAGCTACACAGAAGTTACGCAGCAGCTGCGCACCGCAGAGGGCTTCAGTGCTACGCAGGCCCAGAAAGGGCAGCACAGAGGCAGCAGGAGGCCATCAGGGCTTACACAGGCCTAGCTAGGGCAGCGCAGGGACTGTGTCACCTAGTCTAGGGTTACGCAGGCCTCTCCTAAGTAGTGCATGGGCATCAGAAGGCTAGCAGAGCTGACATAGAGTGCTTCAAAGTAGCGCTGGGGTTTCTAGAGGCTGAAAGGGGTTGAGTTCTGTAAATCCCGTTTGAGGGTGTGAATCAGTCCAGTTTTCAGTCTCTGGAACAAAGGTATTGCTGCAGATATTATATTTCTCTGTCGGGTTAACCAGTAAAGTTCCCAGATTTGTTGTACTTAGAATCTACTTAATAATATAAACCCTCCAACAGCCAGAAGACCAGTTTTACCGCATTGGGTTTTTCTAGGGACAATTGTCTAGAAAATCTTGTGTCACTTTGTCTATGTGCATGTATTTTGTTTAGATCTGTATCTGTGAAGACTGTTAATGTGTCTACTTAGATGTTAATGCTGAAATTTCAAATTAATAACTTGATTAACCATATTTAACAATAGGGTTTTTGCATAAGTAATATTCAAAAATTTTCACAGAGAGTACACGATCAAACCAGAGGAAGCAGCGTAGAGGAGGGACAATGCAGAGACAATGACACAGTGGCAGGGACAATGCAGAGGCTATGATGCTGGGACTATGTAGAGGCTAACGCAGTGAGATGCAGAGAAGCTACAGGGCCTCTCCAGGGTCAGAATTTCACTTTGGGGTGAGTGAGAAAACTGTTTGTAAATTTATCACAGATATTCCTCTTCTATTCTGCTGGTTATTTTTATACAAGAGATTTTGCTAAAGAGTAATAAAGAAACCCTCATCTGCTGCACAGGTTATCCCACGTTGGGTTTTTCCGGGAACAATTGTCCAAAAATAACTATGTCAATGTGTTTATACTTGTGCTAGTATTTTTCCTTGCATTTACTTTTCGTAGAATTTTTATTGTGAAGATTGCAGTGTATTTTATTTCGATATTTACCTTAGCACACAATAAATAATTTGTTCAATTAAACAAATAAAATAAATCTAATTAGTTGCTGCAGTAGGATTCCAGATAGTAGAATTTTCACATGGTATCAAAGAAAAGAAAACAGATCCAGAAGAGCTAGCGTTGAACAGAAGAGGGAGATTAGGAGACTGCGTAGGCAGTGAATTGAATTCCCTAAAGGATTGCGCAGTCCAGTCTAGGAGGAAAAATTTTCGTGGGAAAATCTCTCTCTGAGTGAATTGACAGAGAGATTTTTGGATCGAAATTTGCCAGTGACAAAGGGAGCAGCATAGCAGGTTCAACACAGAGCAGTCTTCAGGTGGGACGCAGTTTTTGCTGGGAAGCAAAAGCATCAGAATTCGAAGGAAAATAACACAGATAAGTATGGAAAATCTAGATGTCTCTGAATTATCTTCCAGATTGGAAGAAGACTTCGCATGCTAAGCACATCGATTCTCAGGGAGAAAATCGATCAAAAAGATTTTTTGCAGAGAGAGGCATAAATAATTGCCGGTTGGAGATTTTCCTAAGCTGGGAATACACTGCAGAGAAGATAGAGAGCAGTACGCAAAGAGGCAACATAGCAGCTATGTATAGGCAGCACAAAGCCAGCAGAGGCAGCGCAGAAGCCTTCCATGATTCGACTGAGGATTGGTCAGATCCAGTGTCGGAGAGCCGAGGTACGAAACCGGGAGAGGCCAAAGGGTTAGATCACCCCAATAGAAGAGCCACGCAGCAGCAGTGAGGCAGTCCCCACGCAAAGTGAGGTAGAGACTGCGCAAAGGCAGTGGAGGGCTTATTAGTTCGGGGTTTGGCCTGTTTGGACTTCCAGTGTCTGTGTGAGAGGTAATCTCACTACCTCTTTTTCATTCAGATTCTCTGTGAGGATGACCAACAAGGCATCCCAGTTTGTATTCATAATTACTGCATAATAAACAAATCCTCTGTTGCTGCACCGGTTTTCCCGAATTGGGTTTTTCTAGGGACATTGGTCCAATAATAACGGTGTCATGTGTCTATGATTTATTGTTGCTCAGATTTTGTTTCCGCACTTATATTGTTCCGTAGTTAATTTGTGAAGGATGTTCGTGATGCACAAAGCTAGGGCTACCGTGGCAGCAAATTACACCATTGCCCTTGTTGTCGAAAAGGACATGCTGTCCATAGGAGCCATTGATCATGATGGTCGAGATGACCCAAAACTGGCAGCAAAGAGAGCGCAACCCTCAACTCATAAGTCCGGAGACAAGGATAAATACCCCTTCGACTTGGAGAGTATCACGAAATCTCTCAAGTTGTTAACAAACGAAGTCTCCGATCTGAAGAGGAAAAACAATGACTCCACCTCAAGCACCAAAATGTAGAAACCTTTCTTTAGGAAGAACTACCTCACGGCCAGTCGTCCTCCGCCAAACCCAAATACTAGCCTCAACATAGAAGAAATCGGCAAGGATAATTTATGCTCTTTCCATCAAGCCTCTCATTCGAAGAAAACTTGCCCTCAGTGGATCAACAACATGACCATCGTGGTAAATCAACTCCTAGAAGATCAAACCACAGGGGATTTAGAAGAGGCGGCTAGTTCAGGTAGCGAAGAAGCCTCTCCCCCGGATGAGGATATGGGATCCACTATCCTCGCCTTCGAGGTGGTCCGCGAAGAAGGACCCTCTCCTACGACAGAAATAAACCTGGCCAACTATCCTCAATCCAAACCCCCCTGGAGTTATGGTCTAAGGAGCAAAGGCCTGGTCCCCGACCACTCCTTCGAAGAAAAGAGAAAAGCTTTCCTAAGAAAGATTCTGCCACCAAACAAGGAAAACCAAATCGCAACTCCTGAAAAATCTAGCCCCGCCTTCGCCCGAGTCAACCCAAAGGCTAGATTATTGTCAAGTTCACCAAATACCTCTGTTGAACCTCTCCCACACTCAGAATCTGCATATAACATCATTGAAGATATGAAGAAAACGCGAGCCAACATTTCCCTCTACGAGCTCGCCCGGATCGCTAACTAACGAGATCTTATTCTCAAAGCTTTTGCCAACCCGTCAGCATCCAAACCCGTGAGCTCCACATCCTCCCAAGCTGCTGCAAGTCCCCAGTCCATCGTGAATGTCGTCAATGCGAACTCTCGAGGATCCACACCCCCTTTCCTCCTGTCTTTCGGGATCTTCAACTTCAATGTTCTTAACTGCCTCGTCGATTTCGGTGCATCAACAAATATTATGCCCCTTTCCATATGCAAGAAATTAAACATTCGGCCTGAAAAAACTGACATCAGGATCATTCAGCTTGATAGATCCCAAGTCCTCGTTGTCGGTGAATTGAATAACGTCCTCATCCGCCTCTCATCGGACTCCAGGGTGCATCAGTGCATCGATATAGTGATTGCGGATATCCTCGAAGCTTACAATTTACTCTTGAGCCGAGATTGGTCAAGCAAGCTGCAGGGATACTTTGCCACCAACTGGTCCCACCTGTGCTCCCATACAAGGGTAGGAACAATCAAATCCGGGTCGAAAGCGAACCTTACATGAAACACACAGTTACCGACCTAGAGGCAACCAATGAACCCGTCAGCTTCGCACAAGAAGAGCTAGGCATGTGCTTCCTAGAGGCCACATTCGATTGCTATCAAACCCCTCAATCTCCGGTCACCCAAGACGTTCGGTTAGAGCTACTACTAGCCATTGCTGTCCACCCTGCCGCACCAGAAGGGCTGCCAGATGTCGTTGCCTCGAGTACACCTCCTATGCACTCATACGATCTTACAAAATCAGAAGATGAGGTTTGGACCCTGTACTACGACGGTTCCAAGACCCATGACGAGGCTGGCACGGGCTGTATTTTGTTAGACCCCCAAAAGAATAAGTTCCTAATTTCTTGCCGGCTGGAGTTCCAGTGTACCAATAATACAGCCGAGTATGAAGCACTGATCCTCGGGCTCAAGAAAGCAATCGATCTCAAAGTCAGTTGTTTGAAGGTAATTGGAGACTCCAAGATCATCACCCGGCAGGTAAGTAATACCATTCAATGCCTATCTTCGCATTTGAAAGGTTACCAGCAAGAGGTATGGCGTTTGATTTCTGTTTTTGATGCTTTTGTTATTAAATCCATACTTAGATTGCATAATGCAGTGGCCGATACACTCGCCAATGCTGCCACTAGATTTACCCCACTAAGAGATGGGTTCTCTATTGAAATTGTTTACAAGCCTGCCGTGTCGGATAATGTAACTAATCTGCGCGTTTTTAATGATGATCAGCAAGTACTGGATTTCATGCTGAATGCGGACGTGTTCAAGGATACCGTTATCGAAGAAGAGGATCATGACCTGGTCTTGCAAAAGGAACAAGAGGAGCATAAGGGGAATCCCATACCGAAAGGGGTCGTGTCGCTTGAAAATTTATTTGACCTATAGAACAATTTTCGAGGACCCCCCAACACAAAGGTGCAGAGTTCCACTTTACTGCAAATAAATCTCAGGACAGAAAAGGAACCCAAATTCGTCAACTTCGGTACAGAATGCACCCCTCAAGAGAGGCAATCCTTCGCTGAATTATTCAATAAATACTGAGATGTTTTCGCCTGGACGTATGATGAGCTTCGAACCTATGACATGAGAATCATCCAGCACATAATCCCCATGAAGGAAGGAGTTAAACCGTTCCAACAGAAGCTGAGGAAGGTGCACCCTACTTTGGAGCCGATGATCCAAAAGGAACTGAAGAAACTCCTGGACGCACGCATCATCTTCAAAGTCCGACATTCAACCTAGGTGTCAAACTTGGTCCCAGTTCGTAAAAGGTCTAGCGAAATTCGTTTATGCGTGGACTTCTGAAATTTGAACCGTTCTTTGGACAAAGACAACTACCCGGTGCCCCCCATGGAGCAAATCCTTCAAGCAGTATCCGGGTCAGAAATGTTCTCATTACTAGATGGTTTCTCAGGTTACAACCAAGTACTAGTGGTTGAACCCAATCGTCTGAAAACCACATTCAGGACTAAATGGGGAACGTTCGCGTTCAAGCGCATGCCGTTTGGCCTGATCAATGCTGGAGCAACCTTCCAGAGGGCCATGGACATCGCCTTCTGAGGTCTAATGGGGCAAAGCATGGTGGTGTATCTTGACGACGTCACCGTATTTTCCAAACGTAGGTGTGATCATTTACACTACCTCAAACAGATTTTCGAAAGGCGCCGAAAAGACGGGATCTCACTTAACCCTAAAAAGAGCATTTTCGCAGTCTCCGAAGGAAATCTGTTGGGGCACATCATAACCTGAGACGGCATAGTGGTGGACCCAGAATGCGCAAATGCCATCGCCCAGATTCCTCCCCCGAGTAGCAAAAAGGCCATGCAGTCGTTTCTCGGAAAAATCAACTTCTTGCAAAAATTCATATCAGACTTCGCCTAAATTGTGAAACCTCTACAAGGTATGATCAAGAAGAACGCAAATTTTAAATGGAATTCCCCCGAGAAAGAAGTGTTTGATAATATCAAACAGGACGTCGCAGAAGCACTTGCCCTTCATAGCCCGAATTTCAGCGAAGGCTTTATTTTGTATACCTTCGCCTCAGACTCATCTCTCGCCGTCGTCCTCACTCAAAAAGACGATAGCAATGACGAGCAGCTCATATCATTCATGAGCGTAGGGTTGCAAGGTGCCGAGCTGAATTATCCGGATATTGACAAGCAGGCTTATGCGGTATATAAGGCAGTCAAACATTTCAGGCCATATATTTTGAAGAATCACGTGACAGTGTTTGTACCTCACCCAGCGGTTAGCTCACTGTTCGTATAGCAGGAGCTGGGTGAGAGACGAGGCAACTGGATGTCATGCCTTCAAGAGTATGACCTGGAATTCAAGCCTACACATATTGTCAAAGGCCAAGGGCTATGCCGGATGGCTGCTAAAGCCGCAGACTTGCGGGGCAGTGAAGAGGAATGATGGGATCACAAAATTGACATGTACCAAGCCGACAGTACACCTCAACAAAGCATCCCTTCATGGTACGTTGATCTTCAGTAATATCTTGGTCGCGGTATCATGGACCCCACTTTAACCGCCCAACAGAAACGTGCAATAAAACTTAAGGCTGCATCCTACTAGCTAGTGCAAGGTAAGCTGTTCCGCAAGCACCACAGTGGAGTCTTGCTACGCTCCTTGGAACATAATGAGGCTCAAGAGGCCCTGAAGGAACTACATGATGGTCCAGTCGGTGGGCACTACGCAGGGGATGCCACAGCTCACAAAATTATGCGTGTGGGTTTTTATTGGCGCACTTTGTTCAAAGATGCACACGCCTATGTTCGGAGATTCATGTTGTGTCAAAAGTTCGCCAACAGTGAGATACGATCATCCGCCCCGTTGCAGTCCGTCGCAGTGGAAGAGCCATTTCAATGGTGCGGACTCGACGTGATCGGGGAGATTTTGCCACATTCCTCTAAGCAGCATCGATATATCCTTACGGCTACGAACTACTTCACAAGGTGGGTTGAAGCGATACCGTTGCGTCAAATCAACGATCAAGAGGTAATAGATTTCATCACTCAGAACATCATGACCAGGTTTGGCATTCCAACCTCCCTTGTTTTTGATAACGCAACTTATTTTTCGTCATTCAAGTTATATGAATTTGCTCTAAGAAATGGTATAGTGCTCAAACAATCCGCCAACTATTATCCCCAAGGAAATGGGTTAGCCGAGTCAACCAATAAAAACCTCATCCGCATCATCAAAAAGACTTTGTTGTCCCAACAACGAAACTGGCACAACGCCCTCCACAATGCTCTATGGGCTGATCGGGTTACACCCAAACCATCCTTGGGCACCTCCCCATTTTTTATAGTTTATGGCAAAGAAGCAATCCTTCCTCCTAGCCTGTCTCTCCCGGCCCTTCAGTTGTCACAAGAAACGCATGGTACCTCGTGCCCTTCCTTACAAGCCTGTATAGGCACGTTGTTGAAACTGGAAGAGGAAAGACTAAAGGCTCAGGAAAAATTCGCCATCCACTAGAGCCGAATAAAACGATGGTTCAACAAGAAGTCCGTCGAAAACAAGGTTTTCGAAGTGGGCGACCTCGTCTTCAAATGGGACAAAGCTCACGAAGATAAGGGAAAACACACCAAATTCCAAGCCCTATGGACAAGCCCCTTCCAGATCAAAGAAAAGGTTGGTTCCCACACATAGAGACTCCAGACCTTAGAAGGGAGAGTCGAGGTCCTCCCGATAAATGGGCACGACCTCAAGAACTATTTCACTGACAGCTTTAGCGGCCGTCACCATCCTCTGTACCATTGTATCTTTCTTTCGCTTAGATGCTCTTGTTGTTTTTGTTTTTCTTTTTTGTTTTGTGCGTCTCAATAAGCAGCGTGCTTCGAGAAAGCTCTCGGCAATCTGCTCCCCTAACACCTCAGGTTGAGGGATATTCTTAGAAATTGCTCAATTGGAAAACTGTACCTCTGCTGGTGAAGAATTGACTCTGAAGCACAAGATGGCCTAAGCCGACCTGTGATAGGCCCCCCCGTGGGGGAAACACGATCGAGTCCTAGGACCCAAACGCAAGTAGCTCACCCAGTACGCGAACTTGAGGGATTGCTGATGGAGAAGAAGTTTCGGTGAAATAGGTCACTAGACGGAAAGGGAACAGGGCCAACCTCATGCGGCAAAAGGATATTCGAGAAAACTCAAAGGTCCTTATATGCAGACCAGGAGCAACCTCTCTTGCAGGTAACATAAGTCAGGATCCCTCATCCGCCCAGGCAATACTTGCCACATTCAAATAAGTGCCTTGAGCACATTCAGAATAAGTGCCTCGAGCACATTCAAATAAGTGTTATTAGCACATGAAATAAAGGGTAAAGGATTGAGAAAGGCTTCCTGCGCAGAGAGGCGATGCAATGACTCCACCGGGGTACTGACCAGGCTCGCTAGCAGCAGAGCAACGTCCGTGACTCCTAGGCAGTGACTCCGCCAGGACCACCAGGTTCGCTGGCAGCGGAGCAACACAAGGGGACCAAATAACTATATCGAATCCTTGAAACCCTTGAGGTTACTCCCATCCTTTCTGTCCAGTCTCCAGAAATGAATACACGGTGAACTAGCACCCCGAGAAATGCAAACAGGTGGAGCAAACGCACAAGGGCCAGAGATGAAAGTAGTGGGACCCACGGGGGTGAAAGGAACAGCCTGCTGAGCCCCCCCACCCCCCTCAAGATGAAGCGCCGACAGAAATCCTGGGTTCTACCAGTGAATCGCCATTTGTTGTAGCCGCTACAACACCCTCCAAATTTTAGTCCCATCTTAAAATTTCGGAGCCCCTGATCTCTTTGGTAAAGGTAAGTCTGATGCAGACCTCGACCTTGAGCCTTGAGAAAGTTCCTTTTCATGCATTATCCCTTCAAAGTTATTTGGTCCCCTGACTTGGTCTCTAAAAAAACTAGTCGCATAGTCGCAAAGTTGGAAAACTCATAAGATCAAACATGTTGTGACCATGCGACCTGGCGACCTTGTGACCCCTAGGTCGCAAGGTCGCATTCTGGCCTAAAGCTTCACATTTGCGACTATGCGACCTAGCGACCTCCAGGACGCGAGGTCGCAGGGTTGCAAGGTCACATCCCCCCTCAACTAGCCCTGATTTGTGACCTAGCGACTTGCATTAAATGATCACACATGCGACCCTTTATAAATAAAAGGGTCGCGTAGGTCGCATTCGACCTGCTCGACAGAGCAAGTAACGCCTCCGACAAGCCAATTGGAGCGCGTTTTTTCCGAGTAAGTTGCCTAATCCTCCTGTTGTTTCCTTTTTGATTAATTGTTGCCTCACTTCCCCCCTGCCCTGGCCTATTAATCCTCCTTTTTGGTTTCATTCAAGCTCCTCACCAGCCCTCTGGTTAAAGTTTTCACCTCCCCTCAAGCTCACCTCTTTCTGCCTCCATCTCTGAACCTTACCCTGCCTCAGTTTGCCTCAAGCACCCTTCTTGGCTGCCTGGGGAGGTCTTGAAGCTCAGATTTGTCCAATACCCTTGGATTTTTTGCCCTCTTTGCCATTCATTCCCTGCGGGTCACAATCGCCGCAAATCCTCTCAAAAAAAGCCTAGCGCGACTACGCGACTTAGCGACTAAGCGACCCTGCGACCTCGCGACTTAGTCGCCAAGTCGCCAATCACCAATTAACTGCCTAATTTGCGACCTTGTGACCTAGCGACCTTGCGACCTAGTCGCAAGTCGCCAAGTCGCAAAGTCACAGTTCCCTGAAAGTTTACGCCAGTGCGACCTAGCAACCTTGCGACCTAGTGGCAAGTCGCCAAGTCGCAAAGTCGCATTTTCCTGAGAGTTCACGCAAGTGCGACCTAGCAACCTAGTCGCAAGCTCGCTAAGTCGCAAGCCTCGCCACTTCTTCGGATAATAGTTGGCAGGGGTCGCAACGACCTAATCTGAGCAGCCAGTTTAGTTGGAAGTTTCATCGGCCTTAACATATTTGTAATTATGTCGTCCATCTTATCGTGGGATTGTTTTATCGACATGTCAGGGAATATTGAAGACGAGCTCGAGTGTGTCTCCATCTCTTCAGCCTCAAGCAATATCGGGCCTCCAGCAGTTTGGAATAGAAACAAGAGTCCAGAGGTAGAGATTTCAGAAGAAGGCACGCCTCCTTCCCCACCCCCCATCTATGGGGACACCGCCTGTGTGTTCAGAAAAGGAGATAAGATGAGTTGTTTCCAGGTATATCAGGAGTTCACAAAGCCTGAGTTCCCAGAAGACCTTGCAGACCGGCAAGTGTACATTCAGGTCAAGAGATCCAAACTTCACTATGCAGGCGCTCATCCACCCATATTTCCATGTGCAGAGGTTATTGAATGGATCCTCCAGAAGGTCGACTCTAGGATTTGGGTCATTCACGATCACTCGGGAAAGACGTTTGCTAACCTGATGGGGAAAGATGCAGAAGTATATTATGTACTCCTCACCCGAGAACAAACTTTCAACGCCGATTGGGCAGCCACTCATGAAGTACCGATACCAGAGACCTTGAAGGGATGGTAGGAAGACCCTGAGAAGTTTAAGGTTAAAAAGGATGAGGAATATAAAACAGACGGCCTCAAGAAATTCTACAACTTCGTGGCAGCAATGATGTGTAGGATGTACGGCCGACCAGATGCCACTACTTTCAACGGGACTTGGGTCCCTCTCATGTACGTTATCACTACATATGGCACCCAGTTCAACTGGGCCAACCTAATAGTAGCGGCCCTCAAGTGAAACATATCAGCAGCACATGCACCCGAAGAAGGGTGTGCATTTGAATTTTACATGGCTTCCTACTTTTTGGACGCAGTAAGTGCAAGATGTCAGTTTGAAGGGTGGCCACATAATTGGGATGTGAAGCATGGCGGACCAATTTGCAAAGACTTAAGTGTGTTTCGGGCTTCCAAATACAAATAAGATATAGAATCGATCTCGCATAATTTCATTCCTGCGCTCTACAGGAAGCTGTATGGAAAAAACGCCCCATGCATGTCCAGGCAAGCCATGGAAATGATAACCCAAGTGGCCAACTGGTTTCCCATTGAAGAAAGTACTTTTATCGGGGTCTTTGGATCGTTCAAGGCACCTCACGCGCTGCCCCAGTTTGTCACTGATAAACTACTCTTACAAGAAGTGTGCTACCAGATGACGAGAGAGTTTTCCAAGGTCCTCAGCAAGGGCAAGAAGAAACCATGGCCTACTCTCCCGCTCACTATCGGCGCCTACACGGTTAAATTTTTCAAAGAAGTAGAATCAGAGGCGGAGGAAACCAAAGGTTTTCATTTTGTGACCTTTGCCCACAAATCATATGATCCTGAAAGGATCATCCCTGCATATTGCAAACATGCCAAATTCAATTGGAAATACCAAAATACGGAATGTCTTGTTGAAGAGAAAGTCAGGAACTGGTACAACAAAGACAGGGAAGCCTTGCCAGAAGAATCAGCTGATCAAGGGGGGTAAGATGATCAAACTGCGGAGGAAAGCGCCGACATGCTAAAACGAAGCGACCCGATAGGAGGAGCCTCATCTTCCAAAGCCAAGAAGCCAATGACTGATACGGGCGGTAGTCTTTCTAAAGAACAACAGGAAAAGAGAGACATAGAGGCCAAGGCACAGCAAGAAGCTGAGAAGAAGGCAAAGGAAGAGGAACTCAAAAGAAACCAGGATGCCCTGGCACGACAGCAAGAAGAAGACAAGCAAAAGAAGCAAGTTGAGGAGCAACAGAAAAAACAACAAAAGGAGGAACGAAAGAAAAAGCAGGCAGAAGAAGCCCGCAGGAAAGCAGAGGAAGAGGAATGTAAGAAGAAGGAAGAAGAAGAACAGAAGAAAGAGGCTGAGCGCAGGTTAAAGGAAGAACATGATAAAGCAGAGGCCGAGAAGAGAAGAAAGGAGGAAGAAAACCAGAAATCACAGGAAGACTCTTCCAAGGAAGCAGAGGGAAGCAAGACACCGCCCCCAAAGACTGGGGAGAAAACAGAGCTGCCTCACATTGAGGTACATCAAACAACCCCCATGACGAGTGTGCACTTCCCTCTCCAAGACCTTGGCACCTCGGAGGAACAGGAAGATGAGATTTTATATCTAACAAGGCTGACATAAGACTGGTTCACGCACAAGATCAGACAAGAGAAAAGAAAATGCGTTGCACGAAATCCAGTCGAGCCTCTCGCAATTACCACAGAAGAGGATATAGTCCTAGATACCAAGACTAATCCGATCATGATCGCATCAGCAGGGACCGCCTTCGCAGCAACCACAGAGTAAAATGTCAACAGAATGAGCAGAGAGATTCTTTCTCTACAAAACAGGCTCCAGGCTTCTAAGCAGAAGGCAACTCAGTCTGAACAAGAAAAGAAGGCGCTGGAAGCAGAAATCCAAAGGCTTCATTTCACAACCGCCTAGGTCAACGAATTACCAATCACTATCCAAAAGGAGTTGGTTACTTTGGAGGCTACCATGAAGCAAGTGTATGAGGAAATGTTCATGATAAAGCAAATAGTCGCACCACTGCTAAGAGTGCAAGCAGAAACTAAAAGGAGAACTGCACAACTGAAGGAGGCCTCTGCCGCCCTGGACAACATGCTGGAATGGTCAGATAGATATTCACAGGCTCCTGACACCCTGCCAAGGATTGGATCTGTACTCAGAATGACAAAGTCCAGATACGAAGGAAGATACAGTCCAAGGATAAATTGGTAAAGGATGTGGAAAAGGTGATGTCCGCTTATGAACACCTGATCAGTGGCATCGATTCAATGGCTGAAGTACATCATATCCCTTCCTTGGGAGCATTGGATACCGAGAAAACAAGGGAAGAGGTGACCCAAGACATTCAAACATTCCTGCAACCCATGAGGCCAGCAGCTGTTTCCCAGGACCTCCCAGCCTCATAGGAAAACATTGTTCAGTTCATCATCACACCAGTCTGGATTTGCACCAAACTGGTCTCCCTATCCAATCAAATCTCAGTAAAGAGGCGCACTTTGGTCCCGGACGCTCTTGAATGTTTTCACAGGTTAAGAGAAGATACCCCCCAGGTCACTCCATTAGCTGTAGACTATCAGGCTTGGCAGAAGTACCTCAAGGAACAACAGCAAATAGACGTACCGGGCCTCTCCATCACGCAACTGCTCCCTTGACAAAGGAAATGGTACAAGTCGTAGGTCGCAACAGGGATCAGGTCGCAGGTCGCAGTCAGGGCCAAGTCGCAAATGCCACCTAGGTCGCAGACCATGCCAACAGTCGAGAAGCTGAAAGGTCAGCGCCACCCAAGGGTCAATTTTGTTCTATAAGTACTCCCTCTGGGGACATTGTAAAGGGCCTTTTTTCGGGAATCCAAAAGGAGAAGAGATAATTGTATCGCATTGAATGCATATTTTCGAGAATGAATACAAATGAATGTTTTTATTCCACTATTGGATCGAATAAGGACTTATGTGTGCTAGCATTATAAATATGACGTCCCATGTATTTGCTATCTTTTATAACTGACTAGTTTGCGTTTTCTGTTCATGTGTCATTTGTACGTTTAAGCTTATTAGATGTGTTAATGGTACGTGAATATTTTATTAAGAGATTTTTAATGACTTCGTTATTAATGTTGCTCCATATTTTAGAAAACGCTTAAGGAATTGAAGGGTGTTTTGACCATAGAGAACTGTTTCTTTTGTGGTCAAGCATCTTTTATGACCATGACCCTAATGATATGCTGCTAACAACATTTCTTTTGGTTGCATGCTTCGAAACTTGCTTTGCTATTTATAATGTTTCCTTTATAGGAGGACCCATCAACCATTTGTTTCGTATCATTCGAGTAACCGTGTAACCTCAAGTCTACAAGGCGCATATTTCATCCGAGAAAAGGTATATTCAGCAGTAGCCGAACCCACACTCCAGACGGGATCCCTATCACAAATGGTCTAGAGTCTAGTTGGGACTTTTTACCGGGGAGATCCCCTACTGTTGGCCGGGCATTTCTTCCCGTCAACAACACCATAAATAATTTGTTCAAGTAAATAACAAATAGAAGAATTCTCATCAGTTGCTGCAGTAGGATTCCAAATCTAGCAATTTTCACAGGAAGTAGGTAAAGGTATTGCGCTCAGATAATGGTGGAAAATATACGGACAGAGACATCACAGATTTCTGCGAGAAGGAGGACATCAAAAGAGAGTGGACAACTCCATACAATCCACAATAGAATGGTATAGCGGAGCGGAAAAATAGAACTATTGTTGGGATAGCAAAAGCTATGTTATATGATCTAGACTTGCCTAAATTCTTATGGGTAGAGACATGTAACACAACGGTGTATATTCAGAATAGAAGGAAGAAAACGTCGGAAGGAGTCTTCACAGGGAGCAAGCCGAAAGTGAGTCAGCTCTGAATATTTGGAAGTCTGACTTATTGTCACATTCCAGATGAGAAGTATAGTAAACTGGATCAGACTACAGAAAAGGGGTATCTTGTAGGATATAGCGAGACCTCAAAAGCATACAGAATCTACATTCCTATCAGCAGGAAAATTGTAGTAAGGCAAGATGCAAATTTCATAAAAGATAGAGCTTTCAGGAAATCTCGTGAGATGCCATCAGAGGATCAGTCAGCATAGGTTCCTTTAGTCCAACAGCAACAGGGGCAGCAGGAAGGACAGGCAGGAGGACAGACACCAGGATTGATTACAATGACTAGTAGTAGCATTTCCTCGAGGGGAGAAGATTCTGGCAGTTCTCAGCAGATGGAACACCAGGAACAGGAGGAGGAATTGAGAGAGCCTCCTACAACCACTGGTAGGACCAGTAGGGAGGCACGATAAACACTGAGGGACGCAGAGGAGGTCATTGGAGCTCCCATAATCGACAAGGCAACACAGATAACCTGACAGATACCAATAATTGGTAGCTCAAGTAGAAGAACCTTCCAGTTTTCAGGAAGCTGTACAACACCAAGTATGGGTGGATGCCATGGTAGAAGAGTACAATTATATCGCGACGAATGTGGTCTGAGAAGTTGTACCTAGACTTGAGGATAGATCAATTGTAGGATCAAGGTGGATCTACAAGATCAAGTATGCTGCAGATGGTAGCGTGGAGAAGTAAAAGGGCAGGTTTGTGGCAAAGGAGTACGCGTAGAAGGAAGGAATTGACTATGAGAATACCTTTGCCCCTGTAGCTAGCTACACCTCCATCAGATTTGCATATCCCTAGCAACTCAGATGGGATGGGAGATTCACCAAATGGATGTCAAGACAACATTCTTGAACGGGTTGATAGAAGAGGAGGTGTACATAGAACAACTTGAAGGCTTCGAGACCCATGAGAAGAGAACTCATGTGTGTAGATTGATGAAAGCCTTGTATGGGCTCAAGCAGGCACCCAGAGCTTGGTATGGTTGGATTGATAGGTACTTGCAGCAGTTTGGATTCGTCAAGAGTGATGCAGATCTCAATCTCTACTATTTGATGGTGGAGAATGAGCCACTAATTCAAGTATTATATGTAGATGATTTGTTTCTTACAAGCTCATCTAGGATTATAAAGGACTGCAAGAAGAATTTTGAAACAGAATTCGACATGAAGGATATGGGGTTGATGCATTATTTTCTAGGGTTGGAAGTTTGGCAAAAAAATGGTGAGATCTTGATCAAGATCTGGATCAAGGGCAAAAATTAGCTCAAAAATTAAAGTGCTTAGAATTTCACTAAACTAGAACGAAAGCGACCGACCCATCGCAAGGAATCCAACACAACTCGTTTCGTCGAAAACCGAGTTCGGATGAAGGAGTTATGGTCTGCTGATCGTCGTTCAGAACAAGCAAATTTAAAAAAAAAATATTGCAGAATAGGTATAGCTGATGACATGGCAGTCCAGTCAGCATGCAAAGAATCTTCTTCAATTTTTTTCCAATGGGACTGTGACAAGTGTCACAATTATATTCGCCATTTTGGTTTGTAAAGGTAAAAATCGCCCAATGTTCTCCAATGTTGAGTTTGGGTTCATGGATTTTTATGTGTTGGAAATTAATTTTTAAATATTAAGATTGGATTGATATATATATATATATATATATATATATATATATATATATATATATATATATATTTATAATATATTAAACTATATGGTTAAATTATCATATAGTATAATATATTATTATATATATATTATTAATTTTAAAATTTTAATAATTAAAAATTCCACATATTTAAATTAAAAACCCAAAAGTCAAAGTCTAATCTAATTTAAATGTGGCATATCAAATATTCATGTTGGCATTATTACAAACCTTTGGTTTCAAACATATATGGTGGAGTGATATTAATTATGGTGGGCATATCAACATTATACCCTATTACATATCCAAAGTATATGTTGGAATGTTTATAAACGGTGGAGCGTATTATCTAAGATGATGGCAAGCAAAAATGTATTTTGGGGCAAAGGTCGGGGTTTGACCCTGTGACCTCCCCCCTACCACTCAAACCCTTTACCAATCCTCACAAACAGAGGACTTGAAAACCTTTGCAGAGAAATTGTATTTAAAGGCATGTGTTTCCCGATAGCGGAGGAGAGGAGGAGCAGGCCAGCCGTCCTCCACATGACCGTGCTCCATATGACCTCATGCAAGCACCTCCATTAATTGCTGCTTAGTGCGCAGTTAACACATAATTAATCTGCAGTTAACCAGAATTAATCTGGCTGTTAACTTGGTGGATTTTTAGCGGAATCTCCAAATCCAGCGCCACTTCCAAATTTGTCGGGGTTATCTGGCAATTTTTGAGATTTAGAGGCAGAATCTAGGGAAAACTTTAATGAGGCCTATCTTGGTCCTTTTTAGACCAAGTTTTGCTCAAGTATAGTCATTCTTAGCAGATTGGCATGCTTTGAATCCATTGGAACAACTTGCAGAGGCAATGGAGCTCATCTACAGGTGTTTTTGGCATGTTGAAAATTTTTGAAGCCTAGGGCCACCAAGAGGGAAGGCCATGCCCAGATCAGCTGAAGCCCAATTTCAGTGAATGAATAGTGAATTTCTTATGTATTTGATGCTATGAACACAGTGGTACAGTTTCTAGAGGAGTTGGAGCACATTTGAAGGTGCTTTTGTCACTTTGTAGATTAAACAAGCCCATGGCCACCGGGGTTGGAGGTCATGCCTAGAGGAGCTGTGAACCAAATTTAGAGATTGAATAGTCATTAATGGGGTATTTGAGTGTTCTGAAGCCAATGGGGTAGTCAGCGAATCCATTTGAGCAATATTGGTGCTTGTAATCAGACATTTTACTCATAATCCCAAGAGGGCCTAGCTAGTTAAAGCAGGTCCATGTTGATGTAGCCCAGGAAAGGTGAACTTCATTATCATCCATTATGTTATGTGATTGCTGTGAGTTATGTTTATGCATTTCATTTTCTATATATGAGTTTTTAATTGTTAATTAACTCATAATTTGATCATCAAAGACACATGAAACTACACACATAAACCCCTTCACAAATGGTTAACATGAGATGATCCATAAACACATTTTTAATACTGATGAGGGAGCTTGCATAGCAATAACAAGTTTGCCCATATTCAGATCAAGTTGGTATCAGAGCAAAAGTTTAGCTCATTTTAGCCAAGGTTAGCTAGAAGAATTAGTTGTTGGTTCTATAGCTACTGGTTATTGAATTTGTGCAAGGAGAGTTTAACAGTTTGCCAAGTTTATATATGAAGAAGGAGGAAAAGATTGAGACTTCAAATTCTCAAATCACAACAAAGAAGCTTTGTATGCATTGCATGTGTGATGGCAGCTTCATTAAGTGATGTTTCAAGTCAATCTTCCTTAGCAAAACTCTTTGATAAAGAGATGTTGCAGAAACTCTACATCATGATTGATAGGATGCAAGAGAAGTATGAATATAAGAGGGAGAGCATTAAACTTCAAGAGCAGTTGATTGCCATGAAGAAGGAGAAGCAAGAGCTTCTTGAAAATATGCATGAGATGGAGACTTAGCTCCATGATCCATATTGCAAATGAAAAACTAGCAAGGATGCATGAGATGGAAACTCAACTCCATGTTGCCAAGGAAACCTTAGCCAAACATGTACTTGAAAAAGAGGTATGCATTTCAAGTTTATCTTCAATTTCCTCTCAAAATGAATGTGTAGGTGTTTTTGAAAGACACACTAGAGTAATAGGGTCCAAATTATTGATAAAAATGGGCTATGAAGGTAAAGGATTAGACAAACATGCACAAGGCACAGTTGAGCCAATTGTTGTTGAGAAAAGGCCTAAGTATTTGGGTCTTGGTTATGGATAACATGATGGAGAAATATCTAAAGCCAAGGAGGCACATGAAGATGTTCCAAGAAGGACTCTCATTTCAGGTTCATTACCTCAAGCTTGTGAAGATTGTGTTCATGAGGAATGCAAAAGTTTTACACCCACTTTGAAAAAAGGTGTTCATAAGCATGCAGCTAATGAGAATGGCGAACAAGAGGATGTTGAAAGCTCTAAAACCATTGAAACAGTTGTTGGTATTCTGAAGAGAGCCACTACCTCATCAAATTCACCTCCTCAAGAAGGCGACAAAGGTGAATGTTCAAGGTATAAATCTGCTTTTAATCAAGTTGCTTTTGATCATGATAAACATGGCAAATTCTCACATAAGATTTGGAGAAAAGTTGCATGTTCCTTTTGTGGTTTGGATAACCATAATGTTTCAAGGTGTTGGAAGAAGATAGCCATGCACAGGAAACTTTCAAAGCAAACGAGGAAAAAAGCCAAAGACAAAGCAATCCATGTTGAAAAGAAGAGGCAATTGTTTTGCACTCACTGCCATAAGCAAGGTCATCTTGTAGACAAGTGTTGGACTTTGTATCCAGCAAGTCATCCACAACATTTGAAGAAGGTGGAGAAAGAGAATGGCAAAAATGGAAAAGAAGATTCCATAATTGATGTGGGTCAAGATGATTCACATGATGATGAAGTGCAGCTAAAAGAAGCGCCAATGAAATGGTTTGTTCTTTTACATTGCATGTTGCATGTTTACGCCAAGAAGGTGATTGAAAGTGGAGTATGTTGACTCACTTTATTGCAGCAAAATTTGTTTATTTCAGTTCTTTGAGTACATGTACATATGAATGGGGTTCTTGTACTTTTGATTGTACTTGTGAGAGAGTTGAAGAATTGTATACATGCATGAGAGTTTGTGTGTGTGAACAGTGGAATTTTGATGGTTTCATTGTGCTTGAACATGCATGAGTAATTGACTTGTGTTGGTCAATTGCTTTGTTTCACATGTATGTTTTCAACTTGAGAGTGTTGATCATTTGCACATGCATGAGTGTCAACATGTGTTGTTCGATTGTGTGTTGCATGCATGTCATATTGACTTGGAAGAGTTGATTTTGTCTACAAAGACGAAAAGGAGATGTTAACGAAGTGTTACATGCTTATGCTTGACTTGAGAGTCGGTATTTTGAAGAGGCATGTTTTGTCGACTTGTATTTGGTCGATGATTTTGACACCAAGATGTGAGAGTACATGCCAATGTTCACATGATGTGAAATTAGTTTCTTTGAGGGAGCAAGAGGATATGTCGTCAAGTTGTTTCTTGCATGATGTGTTGTTTGTGACAAGATGTCAAAGAAAAGTTTGCATCCATTTTAGACCATTTTATGTGTTGACGCCAAGAAGAGGAGGAGATGGCGAATGCATTCTTCTAGATGTGGAATTTGGAACCGTGGAGGTAAAAGAATGGTCATTTATTTTCTTATTTTTACTGATGTTGGATCGTTGCTATAGTTCACTCATTGTGCAAACTAGGAACATGATTCTCAGTGGGAAGGCACCGAGGAATCGATTTGGTACAGAAAAAGTGTTATATCAGAAAGCAGCCAGCAAGTGTTGGATTGGGTCAGCAGCGAAAGGAGAACAAGTGATTGAAGAGCCAAGCCATTTGCAAGGCAAGGCAAGGCATGTCAGTGACCAAGTGGTTGTCATAGCAATTTCTCCAAGTAGAATCAAGATGATAGAACTTGGGAAACAGGAGAGAGTTCAAATCTTATGAGATAACCAGCTTTTGGAGGTCCAAAAGCATGTCAGTGGGAAGGAGTGATCAGAATCTGGATTAGGAGAAAAAATTAGCTCAAAAATGAAAGTGTGCTCAGAATTGCACCAAACCAGAACAAAAGCGATCGGCCTGTCGCAAAGAATCCAACGCAACTCGTTTTGTTGAAAATCGAGTTTGGATGAAGGAGTTATAGTCTGCTGATCGCTGTTCATAACAAACAAATTTAAAAAATAAAATAAAAATTGTAGAACAGGTACAGCTGATGACATGGCAATCCAGTTAGCATGCAGAGAATCTTCTTTAGTTTTTCTCCAATGGGACTGTGACAAGTGTCACAATTGGATTCACCAATTTGGTTTGTGAAGGTAAAAATCACCCAATGTTCTCCAATGTTGAGTTTGGGTTCATGGATTTTTATGTGTTGGAAATTAATTTTTAAATATTAAGATTATATATATATATATATATATATATATATATATATTATTTGGTTTAATTATCATATATTATTTTATATATATTAATATATATTATTAATTTTAAAATCTTAATAATTAAAAATTCCACATATTTAAATTAAAAACCCAAAAGTCAGTCTGAATCTAATTTAAATGTGGCATATCAAATATTCACGCTGGCATTATTACAAACCTTTGGTTTCAAACATATATGGTGGAGTGATATTAATTATGGTGGCATATCAACATTATACCATATTACATATCCAAAGTATATGTTGGAAGGTTTATAAATGGTGGAGCGTATTATCTAATACAATGGCAAGGAAAAACGTATTTTGGGGCGGAGGTTGGGGTTCGACCACATGACCTGCCCCTTACCACTCAAACCCTTTACCAACGCGCCACAAACGGAGGACTTGAAAACCTTTGCAGAGAAATTATATTTAAAGGCACGTGTTTCCCGTGGCGGAGGAGAAGTGGAGCAAGGCAGCCCTCCTCCAGATGACCGCGCTCCATATGATCTCATGCAAGCTCCTCCATTAATTTCGGCTTAGTGCGCCGTTAACACATAATTCATCTGCAGTTAGCCATAATTAATCTGGCAGTTAACTTGGCGGATTTTTAGTGAAATCTCCAAATCCGGCACCACTTTCAAATTTGTCGGGGTTATCTGGCAGTTTTCCAAATTTAGAGGCAAAATCTAGGGAAAACTTTAATGAGGCCTACCTTAGTCAATTTTCGACCAATTTTTGCTCAAGGATAGTCACTATTAGCTGATTGGCATGCTTTGAATCCATTGGAACAGCTTGCAAATGCAACATATTTCATCTACAGGTGTTTTTGGCACGTTGAAGAATTTTGAAGCCCAAGGCCACCAGGAGGGAAGGCCATGCCCAGATCAGCTGAAGGCCAATTTCAGTGAATGAATAGTCAATTTTTGATGTATTTGATGCTCTGAATACAGTGGTACAATTTATAGAGGCTATTAGCCTATGACTGCACATGAAATGGAACAGCGTGCTCTATAAGGAAATCACAGGGCAGAGGCAGAGAAGCAGTTTAAGCAAAACAACAGCAAATGGCAGAGTCTTGAACACGTTCGGGTCGAGTCGTGCACACATGCAGGTCAAGTCGTGAAGGAGGGCAGAACTATGAAAGGGGCAAGCATTCCACGAACAGTCGTGTTATATTAAGCCTTATTGTTATATCATATATATAACAAAACCCGTTTAAACCTTTGGTGGGACCCCATATGCCTCATCACATATCACTGTCGCAACATTTTTGTTATAACAATCAAATGCCTAAACTTATAAAATCGCCGATGCGATATGATGTTGGACCCAATCCCCATCGCCCTTCCTTTCCATTTCATTTTTCCTTTGAAAAAAACATCAAACTTTACCTTTTCATTGCTTTTCCCGTGCTCCGCTTCCCATTCCCGATCGTGATCAAAAGTGGGCCCTCATCGCATTTCACAAACTTTATGTATTTGGCATGGAGACTAAAACCTAAATATTGTTATCACCGATTTGCGATTGTCATATCGCATCGCGTTTGACTTACCATTGTGCTCGCCTACAAGTTTATCCATTTTACTTTGCGATGCAGTAAGCCGGCCCCACCTCTGCAGCTCCGCGTCTGCTTCATAAGCCATTGAAATACACATACCATATAAACTTTACAATACTTACCGCTCAAACCTTAGCCGATTCATAACACTCCGCCGATAGCCAATGGGTCCCTCTCCCTGCACATCACAAATCCTAAAACTCACCCCCGCTGTGCGCATTATAAAACTTGCGGTCGTGGTCCCACCATCTGCCACGTCACTTCTCCCCCATCATATATCGCTCCCCGTGGATCTTTGCCCTTACCCTCCGCTGTGTACTGATAAAGCCTTTTGATTGCAATTTGCGATGAGAGCAGGGTCCCACCATTACTCCCGCCATTCCCATTTGTGTTTACACATCTCATCACCATTGAGCCCTCCGCATCCCTCCATCACTTCCGCTCCACCCCAATGCATCAGACGGTCCTTAACACATTTCGAACCCCCCCCCCCCGGCCTTTGAACTTAAACTATGGGGGGGGGGTCCGGAATAAGTTGTTTTCCATTACCACCCACTCCTCCACATGCATTCCTCTCATCGTTTCACACCCCCCCTCTCCGATACTGTTTACCACTTGAGACCCCCTTCGAAATTTGGTTTCTGGTTTGCAATTCAAATACAACACGGGCTTCTGCCTGGAAACATACAGGGGTGGTTTATTCAAGTTGCTCAGGAGTTCCCCGCTGAAGAGCCAGGCGCGCGCAGCACGACTGCCACTTCACATTAGATTGAGTGGAAATCAGAGGACTTTCAAGTAACAGGTGAAGCCGTATGATAACAGCCATGCCTGCCCACCTACAACTGCTCCTTGCCATACCGTTATAAAGGCCCCCATAAGTGGCCTCAATGGGCGATTATATCCTTTATGTTTTCGTTTTAACTTTGATGATTTTGCTGGTGAAATCTCGAGCTCGCCCCATTCTTGTTTTAAATTCTCTCCCATTCCTATTTTAACTCCCTCAGTACAGAAGTAATCGCTCAATGTACGCTCTGCAAGTTAGGTAGCATGTTTTGATTTCATAGAGATGAGTCGATCATAAATGATCAAGTATCGTAGACCCTCCAGGAAAACTCTATATATAGCAAGTTCTAATATGAAATTCGGGTTCAGGAATTTTGAAGAAATCTGTTGCAATTTTGTATGATTGTGCTCCCTGTGCTTTGAGATACTTACTTGGGAGAGCTGTTTGAACTTAATTTGAATATAGAGATGATATTTGGATTCCAAATGGATCAATGAGTAGTATGTATCTGTTTCCTTATGTTGTTAGTGATCTCCTTTTTAAGTATAATCATTTGTCATGTAATGCTGCTTTGGAGGTCCGTGTAATGTAGCTGTTGGTAGTCTGCAATTTTATTCATGAATTCGTGTTTACATAACTTTTAGGTGTTAACGCTCATGTATTAAGCTTGTCGCACTCTCTTAATTTGCGCTCCACAAACCTCTGTTGTTGTTCACACCTCATTCATATCCATTTCCTCTGAGTTTATGGGGGACGGATTCTTAACCTCTTTAAGCCTGTCTTTTGTGAGCTCCTTCTAAGTTCTCTCTCAACACCTCTGCATATCTTAAAACTTCTGCTCATTGTTTTATACTTGGCCCATCTAAAAGCCATCAGTCTCACAGCCTCTTAAGCCCTCTCATTGTTAGGGGAATTCACTTGAAACAGACTCAAATGGTCTTCTCCATTCTCGAACCACCAAAACCATTATTCTCTTGAACTATATCCTGTCAGAGGTATTTATACCGTTGCCCACTTTTAACCTCTGATTTTAAGATGTCCTAGGCACTGGTCTTTTGCAACTCGAGGCTGTCTCTAGGAGCTACAACATCTTTTTGGCGCTGTTGTCGGGGAACGAATTAGAAAAACCTTTCCCTAGGATATGAAATTATCTTCACCCTTCAATTAGGTGAGCACGAAGGGTTGAGAGTTGCATAGCCCTCACCTTGGAAACTCCACTGTCATTAAAAGTTCAAATCAAGTGTAATCTTGGCTTACACCAGGCCTCATACCCGAGCGGATACCTCTCAACAGGCTTCTCCTGTATCTGATCCCGAAAAGATATTATTTAAGAGAGTTTGGAGAGAGAAGCAGCCCATCCAGGCTAACCCACCCTCATTCTCTCTAGAAGATTCACCTTCCTCTTCTCAGAGAGCTGATAGCTATGGTCCTAGCTCCACAGCCCGTGTACTCGAGTACCCTCTAGGAACCTCTGCTTTAGCCAATTCAGACATAAGAAACGAAGCCAAATCTGCGGATATCTATTTACTCCCCTTGCACCCTACTCCAAGAGCCGAAAAGGTCAAAGAAGTTATAGCACCTCAGAGCTCATTACAGACAAATATCCAAAACGCTACTCTCCAAACCTCTACTCACCATATACCTATTGTGCCACAGCCAAATCATCCTTAGAACTTACCACCACCCCATATGGTTGTACCTGGCTTCCTCCTCAATAAATATGCTCCATTGGCTTTACCTCAAGTATTGCTTGACATGCCTCAAGATTACCTAAAGCTCTTGCCTCGATTCACCGGGGAAGATAACACTTTTGCACATAAACATATTGAAGACCTTTATGCCTTTGATGAGAATGTGAATGTGGAGCACCCATATGTGGTGTTAAGGCTTTTTGTCCAATCCTTAGATGGAGAGGCTCGAAAGTGATTCAAATCTCTTGCTAATAATGCAGTCACCACTTGGGAAGAAATGGAGAATTTCTTCACACAAAAATGGGGAGAGAAAAGGGACTATGGATATGTCCTCACCGAATTCAACGCTTTTAAAAAGAGACAAAATGAGGATGTAACACAATTTATAAAGAGGTTCGATAAGCTTTATAATAATCTTCTTGCTGAAATAAAGCCTCCCCAAGCAGCTGCTAAGGTGGTCTTCGCCGGAGCTTTTGAACCAGAGTTTGGGTTCACCCTAAGAGAAAGAAAGTCTGCAACTCTGGATCAGATTCAGACTGATGCCGTGGAGGTAGAAGCAAACTTTGCTTCTACTGGTAAATTCAAAGGCAACACAGAGCACGAAGCCAGAAGAAGGGGCAGGGAAGAGGCCTCTACCTCTAATCAAGAAAGGGAATCACAGGAGTATAGGATCGAAGAGATGAATAAGCTGATCAAGAACCTCTCAAATAAGTTGGTGAAACTTGAACTAGAGGCCAATAATTCCCCTCCTCGTCCTAACCAAATAATTCCAAATCGTGGGTTTAATCCCTAGTACCGGAAGCCCCCCTCCACAGTTGTTGCGGTGAGAAAGGAAAGAGCAGCAAGATCACGTCCAACCCCCTCTATACCTAGAAGGGGAAATGGAGGGACAAGTCGAGGAAGTAACTGACAAGCAAGAAGATCAATCCATCGCTTATTCAGAAGAGGAAGAAGGTGAACTCACCTTGCAAGACAAACTAGAAGAAAAGGAAGTCCCCCCAAAGGATCGAGATATTGATAGTTATTGCAAGTAGTTCGTGGGCTTCATGCAAGCTCAACTCCATAAGAAGTATGACCTTAGGTCCTCTAGAAAGAGAACCCAAGTGCAAGAACAAAACGAAGAATCAATACCAAGAGGACAGACCTTTTCTAGTTCCGCCAGTAAGGGGAAGAAGCCTTTAAAAGAGTCTGCCCATCCTAAAGCCTCTATGCACACCTCCTCGAAATAGGGCTCTGATCCTCCTTAAATGAGAGATCCACAGCTATACCCTTGAAACTACCCGACCCTCCTCAAGAGCAGTTCAAAGAAGTTGTCACAGAAAAAGCTCCCACGGCCTTTAGCCTCTAGAAAGAACTAGAAAAGATCAAGACCCCTGTCCCCCTGACTGAGCTCTTAAAACAACCCTCATACAAGGCCCAAGTCTCTCAATTCATGTTGCCCCAGAGTGTAGGCCCTCTCCTTGACAGCCTCAATCTCCTAGAAGAAAGACCCATAGTGGTTTTTGGACCTCATGTAGAAGAGATTGATTCAGCCACTCCCCCATTCTACGTGACTCTAGTTATACATGACCTATTACTACACAACTACATGCTAGATTTCGGAGCGTCGCATAATCTATTGCCATTATCTGTCATGGAGCAGTTGGGATTGCAGATCACCAGGCCGTATAAATATCTGTGTATTCATTTGATTCCAAGAGAGTGAAATGCTTGGGCATGATAAAAGATCTGGTTGTAAATTTAGCCCAGATTACGGCCAAAAGCGTGGTAATGGACATTGTTGTGGCCGATATCCCAGCTCGATTTGGAATGTTGTTGTCCAGATCTTGGGGTACCAAGATTGGAGGATCCATAAAGCTCGACCTCACCTATGCCACTATTCCAGTGTTCGGTGGGGAGGAGAGAAGATTATATCGGGAATCCAGATTTGTGAAGATGGTCACCAAAGCCAATGGTTCCACAAATTCTCCAGTCTATGGTAAGGAGGGCACGTTCTCTTGTTTTATGCTGGAGGAGGATGAAGATTTCCTGCAAGAAATAGATATTTGTCCTTTGATACGGGAGAATACTATGAGAAGAGAGGAAAGCAGGATATGGACCTTGCAGTTTGATGGAGCTAACTCAAGAGAAGGAAATGGGGTCGGGGTACTCTTGATATCCCTAGAGGGATGCTTGGTTCCCCTCTCCTTTAAGCTCGAATTCGAAGCCACAAAATATGTGGCCGAATATGAAGCTTGCTGCTGGGGTTGCAGACAACGCAAAATATGAGCATACAAAACCTCAAGGTGTTTGGAGATTCAGAGCTTGTAGTGAGACAAGTCAGGAACCAATGCCAAACTAAACACCCACGCCTCAGAGCCTACAGGAACGAAAATCCTCTGCTCAGATATGAGGTTGAAGTGCGATACCGCCCTTCCATTCTAGACAACATAAAGCATTGGCAAGTCTTCGAGGATGAAGAGCAGGTCTAGCGTCTCATGGAAGCGATAGGCGAATTTTCAATGGTGATCGATTCAGTCCCCGAGAACGATTGTGAAGAGCCAAAAACCAAGTGGGAGGAGACACTGGCTGGACACCAGGTTTTTCAATTAAATGGAAATGTCATCCCCAGGGGGCTAGTGCCATTGGAGAGATTATTTGACAAGAACGACATCCCAGTAGACCCCAGCAAAATGACCCTCGATGAGCCTGTCAGGGATGTGAATATTGGGACAGAAGAAGACCCGAAGGTGATAAAGCTGTCAAAAGGGGTTCCTGAGGAATACCAGGTCAGTATCTCAGTCTGTTCCAATCATATAAAGACGTCTTCGCCTAGTCATACTAGGACCTGAAGACTTTTGACAAGGATATTATACAGCATAAAATACCTCTGAAAGAAGATGCGTAGCCTCATACGCAGAAGCTGAGACAAATCAACCCCCTTCTCCTCCCAGCTATCGAGAAGGAAATCAAGAAACTGTTGCAGGCCAAGATCATTGTCCCTTTAAGATCCTCCGAGTGGGTGGCGAACCGAGTGCCGGTAAGGAAGAAAAATGGTGAAATAAGACTCTGTGTGGATTTTCGCAATCTGAACAGAGCCTCGCTCAAGGATAATTATCCCCTCCCAAAGATGGACCACATCCTGCAAAAGGCGGTGGAATCCTCCCGCATATCCATGATGGATGGCTTCTCAGGATATAATCAGGTGGCAGTGCTCTCGGAAGACCAAAAGAAGACGACGTTCATCATGCCTTGGGGAAATTTCATGTACGCTCGAATGCCCTTTGGCCTGATAAATGTCGGTGCTACATTTCAGCGTGCGATGGACATTGCTTTCATAGGAGAGCAAGACAAATTTGTGGTGATTTATCTGGATGACATCACCGTCTTCTCAAAGAGTGACGTCAAACACATCGAGCACCTTCGTCGAACCTTTGAAAAGTGTCGCAGGTATGGTCTGTCTGTGAATCCTCAGAAATCCATGTTTGCCTTGGAGGAAGGAAAGTTACTGGGGCACATAGTGACTAAGGAGGGAGTGAAGATCAATCCAAAGAGGGTAGAGGCAATAGATGGCATTCCCCTACCAAGAAACAAGAAGGAGATACAGGTGTTCTCGGGAAGAATAAATTTCCTCGGAAGGTTCATTCCCAACTATGTTGAGATTATCCGAAACATCACTGGGATGCTGAAGAAGAGCAGTGAAGTTAGATGAACTCCTGAATCCAGGGAATCCATCAAAATCAAAAAGGCCTTTGCAGAAGCTCCTGTGCTGGCCAGTCGAGGTTATGGGAATCCATTCTTAATTTTCTCTTTCGCATCTCCTCAAACCATAGCTGCAGTACTTCCAGAAAAATGTCGAAGGACATGAGTAGCCCATTGTGTTCTTCAGCCAAGTCTTGCGAGACGCTGAGCTGAAATACGATATCCTGGAGAAGCAAGCTTATGCCCTAGTCAAATCCCTAAAATCATTCTGGGTGTATGTATTACAGTCCGCTATAACTGCTTATGTTTCCACAGCAGCGGTGAAGGATGTTATGGTACAGGGCGACAGTGAAGGAAGAGGGGGCAAGTGGATAGCCAAGATTCAGGAGTATGAACTGGAAATAAAGCCTACCAAGCTCATTAAAGGCCAAGGGTTGGCCAAAATCTTGCCTGAATCCAACTGTCAAGCTTTGGGGATAAATCTATCTACAACAGAAGGAGAGGCATAGGAGGGCACAGGTCCACATCAAGGCATAGAATCCTCCGTGCAAAAAACACACGTGAATTACCTTCTCTCCCCATGGTATAAAGATATAGTGGAATACCTCTTATCGCCGAGATGTCCTCCTAACTATGATAAGGCCAAGTATTGCACCCTAAGGCTGAAATCTCAAAAGTATATCGTGGCCAATGGGCAACTTTTCTGGAAAGACCCGGTGAGGATCCTACTATTGTGTTTAACAGAGCAGGAGGTTGACCAAGTGATGACTGAATTCCATGAAGGGATATGTGGCGGACACTTTAGCTGGTGATCCACAGCACACAAGATCCTGAGGGCAGGTTTGTTATGGCCTAAACTGTTTGGTGATGTACATGCTCGTGTCTGGGCATGCGATAAGTTTCAGACATTCGCTAAAAAGCAAAGGTATGCACCTCTCCCGTTGATTCCAGTACATGTTGAGGAACCTTTTAAACAATGGGGGATTGACTTCATAAGAGAGATTAACCCTGCCTCTAGCAATCAGCATCGATGGATCCTCACTGCCAGATTACTTCACCAAGTGGGTAGAGGTCGTGCCCGCATGAAATGATACAGATTCGGTGTTGATCAAGTTCTTGGAGGAGAACATAATAGCTAGGTTTGGATGCCCAACTAAAATCATTATAGATAATGCCCAGGCTTTCAAGTCAGCTAAATTTGTTAATTTCTGTCAGCGTTACAACATCCTGCTGGGCCACTCCAGTGCATACTACCCACAGGGGAACTGGTTGGCAGAATCTTCTAACAAGACACTGGTGAGGATCTTGAAGAAGACCATCAATGAAAATCAAAAGAACTGGGACTCCCAACTCAAGTTTGCACTTTGGGCAAACTGCATCACCATGAAGAGATCCACAGGAAAGTCCCCTTATGAACTGGTATATGGCAAGGCCGCAGTTTTTCCTATTCAGCTTGCATTACCTGTGGCCCGATTCTTACAAGAAAGTGAGGAGGAGCCAAACAACCTCATCCGAAGAATGAATTAGTTGGTGGAGTTGAATGAAACACAGGAGCAGGTAAGCCTCAGACTGGCAGAATATCAAGAAAAAATGAAAGGCTTATTTGACCAAAGGGCCAAAGATAGAGACATCCAGGAAGGGGATTTGGTGTTGCGATGGGATGTTAGGAGAGCGGACAAAGGCAAACATGGGAAGTTCGACCCCCTCTGGTTTGGTCCTTTCATGGTGGCAGAAGTCAAAGGCAACAATACTTTTTCCCTGGAGAACTTAGAAGGAGATATACTCAAGGCGCTTGTGAATGGGCAATTCCTCAAGTTCTATTTTCATCACTGATGAGGGCTAATCCAGTTCACTGTGTGTATATCACTTCACTGTTTATACCTCGTTTTCATTTCTCTCATTTCATCTTCTGCATCCTCTTCCACTGTTCCCATCTTGTTACACCAACTGCTTGCATTTTTCCATTTCATTTTCCAGATCACCCTCTATTTCATCTCTCATTTTTTGTGTCCACTTGGCTGTTGGTATAAAACTTTGTCTAATCAGCATGCATTTGTGACTCCATGAGCTCAATAAAGCACAGGCATTCAAGGTCTGCAGGTCCTCAATGCACTGGAAGCAGCACGTTGTCTCTAGATGGAGCCAATGTTAGCCTATGACTACACATGACATGGAGCAACGTGCTCTATAAGGAAATCACAAGGCAGAGGCAGAGAAGCAGTTTGAGCGAAACAACAACAAATGGCAGAGTCTTGAACACGTTCGGGTCGAGTCATACACGCATGCAGGTCAAGTCGTGAAGGTGGGCAGAACTGTGAAAGGGGCAAGAATTCCACGAACAACCGTGTTATATTAAGCCTTATTGTTATATCATATATATAACAAAACTCGTTTAAACCTTTGGTGGGACCCCATATGCCTCATCCCATATCGTTGTCGCAACATTTTTGTTATAACAATCAAATGCCTAAACTTATAAAATCGCCAATGCGATATGATGTGGGACCCAATCCCCACTGCCCTTCCTTTCCATTTCATTTTTCCTTTGAAAAAAACATCAAACTTTACCTTTCCATTGCTTTTCTCTTGCTTCGCTTCCCATTCCCGATCGCGATCAAAAGTGGGCCCTCATCACATTTCGCAAACTTTACATATTTGGCATGGAGACTAAAACCTAAATATTGCGATCACTGATTTGCTAAGTCATCTGATACGAGGATACAGGGATACGGGGATTCGAGAATCAGATTCGGGTATGGTGACCCTCGGAACAGGATACTTATGGGATACGATACGTTATCTATTATTTTATTAAAAAAAAAATATATATATATATATATATATATATATATATATATTAAAAATTAGATATTTTTTACACATTCATACAAAATTCATTGATTCAAACATAGATTTAAGATCTTAGATACATGATCATTGATACATTGATACATCATACAATTGTCAAATTTACTCAGAAAGACAAGATAGTAAGATACTGTAGTTTTCTCATTAACTTTTAAGTCATCAGAATCAAAATGTGTTACATAAGCACACTGCCAATGGCAAATATAAATAGGAAATACAAAAAAACTACAGTCTACAAGACTACAAGCCTGATGCCTCAATGAGTCAGAGTCAATGAGTCATCAATCCTCATCATCATAATCAACATCATTGTCCTCATCCCGATCATCATGCTCACCACTGCTCTCCTCTGGCTCTGATGCATCCTCCTCCTCTGTCATCTCTGCATCTGCTGGTGTGGAGGATGATGCCTCTACTCCACATCAAATGTGACAGGCTCTAGCACTGGCACATTGAGATCCAAGTTGACCAATGCCAACTCAACACTGTTGTCCAGACCCATATCATCAGGAAAGACATCCCACATCTTTGTCTTTCCCTTCAACCAATCTTCCCTCTGCCTGTAGATGAGACGAAGGTTGGTGTGCACATACACCATTATCTCTGCCCTGGACTACTCAAGCATGCTCTTCTTCACACCATACAAATTCCCATATGTGCTCCAATTCCTCTCGCAACAAGAGGATGAAGTCACTTGAGAGAGGAGCCTCATGGCTAACTGCTGTAGAGGAGGGCTTGTTGCCCCATGAGTTGCCCACTAAGAATAGAGCTTCTTAGTCCCCCTGTCTCGAATCACATCATAGCCTGCAAATCGCCCAGTGCTAGTGGAAAACTCTGCAAAGACATCCTCCACCTCATCAAGGGATGCCCTCTCTTGAAAAATCCTCCTCAATGCATCTTTCCTCCCCTGTGATATTTCACCATCCATGTGAGGAGGGAATCTGCGGGAAGGTCCACCATTCAGCCACTCATGGCTGTAGTATTTTGGGTTCAAGGAGTGAGCCAAACAATGTAAAGGTGTGCAATTCTTTTCCCATCTGCTGACAAGAATATCCTGTATGCTGGTGAAGAAGGCCTCTGGTGATGTCTCATACTCTAGGCACTGACTCTGTAAAACAATGGTCCTCACAGACTCAATCATGGAATCCCATCCCTCATAAACCTCTCCTAGGATGGGTTGGTCTGTATCTGCAAATCGGAGCAAGAAAATGATAGGCTCCATGATCTGAATAACTAGATCTATCTTCTCCCACCATAGATCATCCAACATTGTGTCCTTCACTTTCTTTGAGGCTACTTGATCCGTCTTTCTCCAAAAAGACCAAAACTCTGAAATAACCATGGGCCCAAGAGCAGTCTTGACCTCCCTCAACCTCTTCAACATGATGAATGAAGAGGCAAACCGTGTATCTGCAATCTTCAACAATGATAGATTGTTGTACTCCTTGTAGATAGTGAGGGCATTTGTATGGTTTTGTACAAAGTTGCGGATATGTCGTGCATCCTCAATAATGGCTCCAATTCAAAGCACATCAGATACAATAGATTCCAATGCCAAGTTCAATGAATGGACAATGCAAGGTGTCCAAAATATTTATGGATATTTTGCTTCCACAATCATGCCAGCAGCCTTGCAAACAGGTGCATTATTTGTAATGATTTGCACACAAGAATCGACACCTACATCTTCAATAATTTTAATAAATAACTCACCCATATATTGTGCATCCTTGTACTGTCCAAGGGCATCCACTGATTTCAAGAAAACTGGACCATTCAAGGATGACACCATGAAATTGATGAGTGGGTGGCGTGCTGGATCTGTCCATCTATCAGAAACAATGCTAACCCCAGATGTTGGCCATGTTGATTTAATAGGCTCAAGCATTTTGTCCACCTCTTTCTTTGCCTTTGTCAACAATGTGGTTCTGAGCTTCTCTGACCTAGGAGGCACATACCCTAATGGAGCCCCATGACTAAGATCTCGACACATCTCAATAAATAGAGGTGACCGTGCAACATTAAAGGATATGAAGTTCTGATAGAAAAAAAAATGCAATGGTGAGATCAAGCTCTTCCCTCTTCTCTTTTTGAAAAATCTTCTCCATTGGACCAATTGCAGTTGCCTTTCTCTTTGCTGATTCTCCCCTACTAAAAGTCTCAAAAGGGAACTTGTTGCTGCTTTTCCTTAAGAATGGAAGGGGGTCAACATTCTTGTTTTTTTTTTTTTTTGATGCCACATTTGCCTCACCAATAAATTGCTCTTTCTCCAATTCCTTCCTCTGTGCCGATTCAATTGTTGTACAACATTTAATGCCACAACCTGGAATACCCAACAAATGAGCTTTCACACGGAAATATGTGTAAGTGAAATGGCCATTGCAAAAATTGCATTTCCATGAACAATTTCCTCCTCCCTTTTTTCCTGCCCCTCCCTCTCTTGTCACATATTTCCACAATGGGTATTTGGGGTCAACAGTTTGTTTTCCCTGCACATTTGAAGTTGTTGTTGTAGCCCCACTTCCAATAGATGGAATACTTGCAGACCCTGATGAAACAGGGACAAGAGGGGCATCTCCAATGGGGACATTCTTCCCCTTTCTTTGCCCCTGTCTTGCTGTCTTTGATTGAGCTATGAATATTGTAAAAAATAAACAAAAATAACCAAATATATAAAATATATGCACATGCAAACACTAATAGCAAACTAAATGCAAAATATAGAGGGATAGTGCACTTACCGGATGCTCGAATCTTTTCGAAAGAACTCCCTTTCTCCTTGCTCACACTTGCTCATTGTTCACCCTAGCTCCTTGCTCACTTCACAAAATGAAATCGGTGAGAAAGAATGACAAAAATCGGCATTTTATAAAAAAAACAGCGCACTTTTTTGGACGATGTGTCCGTCCGTACCCGATTCACGGGGTACGGCCGTATCCATACAGGGTACGGTCGGGATTCGTCGTACCCCGTGAATCGGGTACGAATTCGGTCAAATCGTATCTGATTTGCCGGATTCGGGATTCGGAGCCCCTAGGGGACGAATCCGGTTTCTTAGCCGATTTGCAATTGTGATATCGCATCGCCTTTGACTTACCATTGTGCTCGCCTGCAAGTCTATCCATTTTACTTTGTGATGCAACAAGCCGGCCCCACCTCCGCAGCGCCACCTCCGCTTCATAAGCCATTGCAATACACATACCATATAAACTTTACAATACTTACCGCTCAAACCTTCGTCGATTCATAACACTCCGCCGATAGCCAGTGGGTCCCTCTACCCGCACATCGCAAATCCTGAAACTCACCCCTGCTGTGCGCATTATAAAACCTGCGATCTGCGACTTGCGGTCGCGGTCCCACCATCTGCCACGTCACTTCTCCCCCATCATATATCGCTCCCCACGGATCTTAGCCCTTACCTGTTGAAATTTTGTGTATTTGGGGTAGCATCAGTTGTGCTCTAACTCCCAAACTTTGTGGAGGGACTAGAGTTCACCTGATCTACAAGACCCAGAAATGGATTTGGGAAATTTCATCTGGTTTAGGAGATATTAAATTAATTATTTTAAGTGTATTTCCTAAGTTAAAACTTAGGGAACTTAAATAATTAAAGTGAATTTAATTAAACATGTGATCAAATTATCTTAAGTCACACGGATCAAGCTTTCTTTTAATCTTTAGCCATTGGTTCAAGATCTAATCATGGCCGTTGATTTGTCATCAAGAAAAGTATAAAGGAAAGGCTTGGGGTCATTTGTAAAGCTACACAAAGGCAGAGCACTGAAGCTAAGCTAATATTCTAGGGCAGGGTTTGCTAAGAATACTAAGAAGTGTTTCAGCTGCAGAGAGGAAAATTTAGACCAAGGGGATGATCTGATCCTAGGGTCTAGAAAACACAAGAGGCAGAGAAGAGATTAGCTCAAGGACAGCATAGAGGAAGGCAGTAGCAGCAGCAGTAGTAAGGACAGCGTAATTTTCAGGAAACCCTTCAGGGGTTACGCAGAGACCGTTAGGGGCAACGTAGTGACTGCGTCACCCATTTTGGGTTAACGCAGTCCCTTCCGAAGCAACACTAAGGGTTTGGAGGCCATCCAAGGTTGACGCAGAAGCTTTCAAGGGCTTCAAAGGCTGACGCAGAGCCATTCAGGGGCAACACTGGGGTTTCTAGGCCTAGATTTGGCTGAGTTCTGTAAATCCCGTTTGAGGGTGTGGATCAGTCATTATTTTGGCCCTAGATCAGTCAGTGAGCTGCAGATCTAGTGTTTTCTTTGTCGGGTTTTCCAGATCTGGAACTCGGAGTTGTGTATTCAGAAATATTCTTAATAATAGAACCCTCCAGCAGCCAGAGACCGGTTTTCCCACCTTGGGTTTTTTCAGGGACTATTTGTCTAGAAATAACTGTGTCACTTTGTCAATGTCTGCATGAACTTGTTCTAGATCTGGATTGGTAGAGATCTGTTATGTGTTTTGCTTCCATTTTAACTTGAATTTATTCAGTTAATAACTTATCTAAGTAGGAGGAGCTTAACTGGATTAACAGTAATAATTTCTGCATAAGATTTAAGATTCAAAAATTTCTACATTACCCTCCGCGGTGCACTGATAAAGCCTTCCGATTGCAATTTGCGATGAGAGCATGGTCCCACTGTTACTCCCGCCATTCCCTTTCGTGTTCACACATCTCATCACCGTTGAGCCCTCCGTCACTTCTGCTCCACCCCAATGCATCTAACGGTCCTTAACACATTTCGGACCCCCCCCGGCCTTTGAACTTAAACTATGGGGGGGTCCGGAATAGGCGGTTTTCCGTTACCACCCACTCCTCCACATGCATTCCTCCCATCGTTTCGCACCCCCCTCTCCGATACTGTTTACCAGTTGAGACCCCCTCCGAAATCTAGTTTCTGGTTTGCAATTCAAATACAACACGAGCTTCTGCATGGAACATACAGGGGTGGTTTATTCAAGTTGCTCAGGAGTTCCTCGCTGAAGAGCCAAGCGCGCGCAGTACGATTGCCACTTCACATCAGATTGAGTGGAAATCAGAGGACTTTCAAGTAACAAGTGAAGCCTTATGTTAACAGCCATGCCTGCCCACCTACAACTGCTCCTTGCCATGCCGTTATAAAGGCCCCCATAAGTGGCCTCAATGGGCGATTATGTCCTTTCTGTTTTCATTTTAACTTTGACGATTTTGTTGGTGAAATCTCGATTTTGCCCCATTCCTGTTTTAAATTCTCTCCCATTCATGTTTTAACTCCCTCAGTACAAAAGTAATCGCTCAATGTACGCTCTGCAAGTTAGGTAGTATGTTTTGATTTCATAGAGATGAGTCGATCATAAATGATTAAGTACCGTAGACTCTCCAAGAAAACTCTATATATAGCAAGTTCTAAGATGAAAGTCGGGTTCAGGAATTTTGAAGAAATCTGTTGTAGTTTTGTATGATTGTGCTCCCTGTGCTATGAGATACTTACTTGGGAGAGTTGTCTGAACTTAATTTGAATACAGAGCTGATATTTGGATTCCAAATGGATCAATGAGTAGTATGTATCTGTTTCCTTATGTTGTTAGTGATATCCTTTTTAAGTATAATCATTTGTCATGCAATGCTGCTTTGGAGGTCTGTGTAATGTAGTTGCTGGTAGTCTGCAATTTTATTCATGGATTCGTGTTTACATAACGCTTAGGTGTTAACGCTCATGTATTAAGCTTGCCGCACTCTCTTAATTTGTGCTCCACGAACCTCTATTGTTGTTCACACCTCATTCATATCCATTTCCTCTTAGTTTACGGGGGACAGATTCTTAACCTCTTTAAGCCTGTCTTTTGTGAGCTCCTTCTAAGTTCTCTCTCAACACCTCTGCATATCTTAAAACTTCTACTTGTTCTATACTTGGCCCATCTAAAAGCCATCATTCTCACAGCCTCTTAATCCCTCTCACTGTTAGGGGAATTCACCTGAAACAGACTCAAATGGTCTTCTCCATTCTCAAACCACCAAAACCATTATTTTGTTGAACTATATCCTGTCAGAGGTATTTATACCGTTGCCCACTTTTAACCTTTGATTTTAAGATGTCCTAAGCACTGGTCTTTTGCAACTCGAGGCTGTCTCTAGGAGCTACAATAGAGGCGTTGGAGCACATCTGAAGGTGCTTTTGTCACTTCGGAGATTAAACAAGCCCATTGCCACTGGGGTTGGAGGTCAAGCTTAGAGGAGCTGTGAACCAAATTCAGAGATTGAATAGTCATTTTTGGGGTATTGAGTGTTCTGAAGCTAATGGTCAGTCAACAAATCCATTGGAGTAATACTAGTGCTTGTAATCAGAAATTTTACTCATAATCCCAAGAGGGCCTAGCTATTTAAAGCAGGTCCATGGAGATGTAGCCCAGGAGGGGTGAACTCCATTATCATCCATTGTGTTATGTGATTGTTATGAGTTATGTTTCTGCATTTCATTTAGTGTATATGAGTTTTTAATTGTTAATTAACTCATAATTTGATCATCAAAGATACATGAAACTACACACATAAACCCCTTCACAAATGGTTAACATGAGATGATCCATAAACACATTTTTAATACTGATGAGGGAGCTTGCATAGCAATAACAAGTTTGCCCATATTCAGATCAGATCTTCCTTGGGCAAGAAAGATATGCTACTGAAATTCTAAAGAGATTCAGAATGCAGGATTGTCGACCCATGGCGACGCCTATGATCAGCAACTGGAAGAAAATAGATGCATCAAGGGACAAGGAAGTAGACCCCACCTTGTACAGATAGCTCATTGGGTCACTCATGTATCTGGTCAACACTAGGCCAGACATTTGTTTTGTTGTCAACACTCTTAGTCAGTTCATGGTGGAACTGAAAAGGGTACACTGGGCAACAGCTAGGCACATTCTCAGATATGTGCGTGGAACAGTCAGATATGGGTTGAAATACACCCGAGGAGATGATGTCAGTTTGAGCGGGTTCACAGAAGCAGACTAGGCAAGAAGTTCAGTGGAGCGAAAGAGTACCTCCGGTCATTGTTTCAGTGTTGGATTAGGAATGATCTCTTGGTGCAACAAAACGCAGAAGTTGTTAGCATTGCGCTCAGCGGAAGCAGAATATATGGCTGCTAGCACAACAACGTGTGAAGCCTTATGGCTTAGGAATCTACTTGTGAGCTTGTTCAGGAAGAGGATGGAAGTTACCAGTGTTTACTGTGATAATCAGAGTTGTATCAACCTCTCTGAGAATCCAGTATTTCATGATCGGTCGAAACACATAGATATCAGATGTCACTTTATCAGAGACTGTGTTCAGCGTGGGGCAGTACGACTACAGAATGTCCTCACAGGAGATCAGGTAGCATACGTACTCACAAAGGCTCTAGAAAGAGCTAAGTTCATTCAGTTCAGGGAGCAGATGGGTATGGTTGAGAACCCGTTTTAGTAGCAGATGTGTCCTCAGTTACAGCAGCAGCAAATAACATAGAGTTGCAGTGTAGTAGCAGTTGGCAGCATTACGCAGGGTCAGCAACAACGTAGTAGTTGGTAGGCTATGGTGTCAGACATCAGCAGTGCAAAGGGAGATGTTACAGAGACAAGGTGATACTTCAGTTGGATGTATTGCTAAAGCGCATTCCTCGCTAAGAGGAAGTGTTGATTTTTGGTAGCATCGGATGTGCTCTAAGTCTCAAATTTTGCAGGGAGACTTAGACACATGTATTCCAAAGAACCCAGAAAACATTTTGGAAAATTCTACCCAGATTGTGTTTTATGGAAATAATTAATTATCTCTCATGGGACCCTAAGCCTAAACTTAGGAAATTTAAAAAATTATAAGGTCTTAATAAAACAGGGTGTGAATCTTCTAGAAAAAGACAAAGATTAAGTCAAATTAATCTTAGCCGTTGATTAGCGATTTAATCTTGGTCGTTGAAGTCTCAATGAGAAGATTATAAGGACTTGATGGGGCATTTGGAAAACACACTGGGCATATACTCAGTTACCCAAGAAGTTCGACTTTTCTCACTGGCTGAAGTTCGGCAAAAGAAAATCGAATCAGAGGGAGAGTTGCAGGTTGGAGAGAGAGGGCATCAGCAGGAGCTGAGAGTACAGGATCAGACCAGAGGAAGCAGTGCAAAGGAGGGACAACGCAGAGGCAGTGATGCAGTGGCAGGGACATCCCAGAGGTTGTGACACTGGGACTACACAGAGGCTGGCGCAGTGAGACATAGAGAAGCTATAGGGCCACTCCAGGTTCAGAATTTCACTATGGAGCGAGTGAGAAAACTGTTTGTAAAGTTCTCGCAGATATTCCTCTTCTATTCTGTTGGTCATTTTTGTACAAGAGATTTTGCTGAATAATAATAAAGAAACTCTCATCTGCTGCAACGGTTTTCCCACATTGGGTTTTGCCAGGGACAATTGTCCAAAAATAACTTCTTCAATGTGTTTATACTTGTGCTAGTATTTTTCCTTACATTTACTTTCCGCATAATTTTTATTGTGAAGACTACTATGTCTTTTATTTCGATATTTACCGTAGCACACGATAAATAATTTGTTCAGTTAAACAAATAGAAGAAATCTAATCAGTTTCTAGAGTAGGATTCCGGATAGCGGAATTTTCACGAAAACACCCCTATAGGCTCTTTTGCTCTTTGGATCTGGAGGAGAGCAGATCGATGGTCCTCCATCCCCTCTATCTCCAGGTTCAGCTATCATTTCAGTTCCGAGACACTGAAATTCATCCACTTGTGCTTTAATGGGAAAAGATTTGACAGCGAATTAACTTGCAGATAAATAACCAACTGATTCATTCATAGATCACCGGCTCATTCACATCTATTGGAGAAGAGCGAAATACCTTACTTCTCTCTCTCTCAACTCATCTATGACTCACCGGCTCATTCACATCTATTGGAGGAGTGCGAACTTATTCCTTAAGACTTTCTATAATTTTAGGGTATTTGAAACAGTTGTTGCTTCATCCCTGAAGAGAAGCAAAACCTATGGGATTGAGAGTCTTCTGCTTGTGTTGTTTGCACATCTTCCTCGTACCATTCCCGAGATTTTATTTATTCTGCCAAATTTTTTACAGTCTTTTGATTATGTTGCAGGGTTGATTGAGTTTACCGATTGCAATGAAATGAAAATTCATATTAATGTTCATTTAAGACCAAAGAGGTCAATGGGACTAGAGATGACACAGTCATGAGAATCCCATACAAAATCATGAGGCTCCAATGCCCGCATAAGATGAGAAATAAAATAACTGAAGTGAATTGAAAAGCTAGTAAACCAACAACCATACAGGAAACAACATATCAAAATCCGAGCCTACAAAAGGGTAGAACATCCTTTTGTTTCTTTCAAGTAAAACTTCCAGAATATGATTTCTGCGACTAGCTCCCAAATTTTACTAAGGATTTCTGATTTTAAATCTCTTCTTTGCCAGTGGTGGAGGATGTAGAAATTTTGAAAGTTCACTTAATATGGAATTCCCACCTCACTTCAATGAGGTCATTTCCAGCCTTCGTGCTTAACTGAAATATTCTGAAATACACCAGCAAATATCTTCAATCTGTCCACCAGTATTCTAGGCAAGTTAAGTGAATAAATACTGGAAAATATTTCAACACCAGATCAATGCAATGGTCCTTAGGGCATGATCTAATCAAGTGAATAGTTCTGAAAATGACATTCATTAACATAGGAAATATAATGACACATTTCAGATCTGAAGTTCCTTTTAAGGCATGTGAAATCACTACAACATTTCAGCGTTCTTGTCCCAATAGACCAGCGTTGGGCAGACTTACGCACTCCTTGTGGAGCTCGTAGATCTGTTACCCAGATCTTCTGCTCAGATCTTGGAAAAACTGAAATTCCCCGGCTAGGAACTTCCCGAGAGAGAATTCCCTCACTGTGTTGCTTCTTTCTCTTCTGACACTTTCTGCCTGACAAAAAAAAAACAAGATCTGCCTACAGAACTGCATCCCACTAGCTCTGCGCTGCTCCCTCTGGCTCGGCAAAATTTCAATCTGGAGATCTTACCTCTCCGTTGACTCACTCAGAGAGAGATCTACACGGAAACTTTAGCCTTCAGGGCTGGACCGCGCAATCCCTCTAGGGATTCGAACTGCTGCTTTCTGCAGCTTTTCGGCCTGTCACGCGCTGGATCTGCTCTTCCTGTTTCGCAATGCAAGCTCTGATACCATGTGAAAATTCCTAGATCCGAGATCTAAGAATCCCTACTGCAACAAGTTGAACTACTTCTCCTACTTGCAAATCTTATTTAAACAAGTTATTTAAGATTACTTCTTAAAATATCGAAGTAGTTACTGAAGCAGCCTTCACCCATTAAAATACATTTGTGAAAATAGAAACTGAGCAACAAATAATAATGCAAACACAGGACACCATTATTTTTGGACAATTGTCCCTGGAAAATTCCAATGCTGGAAAAACCGGTGCAGCGGATCTAAGGGTTTATATATTATGCAGTGATTTTCTGAATACAAATCTGGGATGCCTTTCTGGAAATCCCTGTAGAGAATATGACTAACAAAAAGTTAGTGAGACAAATCTCACACTGATCTGGAAGCCCGATTGACCAACAACCCCGAATCTGCAAGCCCTCCACAGCGCTGCACAGTCTCTGCATCACTCTGCGTGGGGACTACGTGGCTTCTACGTTGTTGGTCTTCTGCTGGGTGGACCTTCCCTTCTGGCCTCTTCCGGTGTCACACCTCGACTCTTCGGCACTGGATCTGGCTGACCCTCAGCTGAATACGAATTCCCTCAAGGCTGCAGCGCTGCCTCTGCATGGGACTACGCTGCCTCTGTTGATCTGCTCTCTGTCTTCTCTGTGATGTATTCTCCGGCTCAGGAAAATCTCCAACCGGAATTACTGCCCCTCACTGCAATCAAAAATCACTTGGATCTGATTTTCGTCCGAAAACTTGCTTCGTCAGAAAAATTCAACCTCTAGATCCTCTCGATGTGTCTTACAAATGACCCTCAAGCCTTCCTTTATAGTCTTCTCATTGACAAATCAACGACCGAGATTAGATCTCCAATCAATGGCTACGATTGAATTAGACTTCATCTATTTTTTCTAGAAGTTTCACCCACAATTTATATTAATACTGATTAATTATTTTAATTTCCTAAGTTAGACTTAGGGTCCTCATTAAAAATAAATAATTTTCTTATAAAACTGTTTCTGGGTGGAATTTCCCAAAACGATGTCTAGGTTATTTGTAATGCATGTGTCTAAGCTTCTCCACAAAATTTGGGGCTTAGATCACTTCTGATGCTACCAAAAATCAATACTCCCTCTTAGTGAGGAATGTGCTCTAACAAATATGCCCTACTGCACACTGCTCTAACTCTGAAGCATCTCCCACTGCGTTGTTGATGTCTGAATTGTTGTCCACCAACCACTGCGATGTTGCTACTACTGTGTTGCTTCTGACCTTACCATGATCAACACTGCATCTGTACTGCAACTCACTCTCAAATGCTACATTTGCTGCTAGCACTGCCACTGCTAACTCTACACACCAACTCAGTTGTTGAGAGAAGCAACTGAAAACGTCCAAAACTTTGAACAAGTGCTCAGGATGCATCTCGGTGCTGAAAACACTGATTGCTGATAGTTATAACATTGTCCATCTGATGCATTGCATTGTTGCTGCTCTGCACTGTGTTGTTGTTGCTCTACACTGCGTTGCACTGTTGCAACTCTGCTCTACGTTGCTCAGATATTGGCGTTGCTAACCACTGCAACTATCGGCGCTGTACTCTCTACACCGACTGAAAACTTCTCCATCCTGCTACTGTTGATTATGGGCACCTGTAGCAAGGTTGTGATCCAAGAAGTGGACTCCTCCAAGATCCTACCCAACTGAAGTTCTTACGAACTGTCTCCCCATCTCCCTCCTGGAGATGTGTGTGCACTCATGGCATATTCATCATCATCAATTTTCACAGCTGCAACCTTCGGATCATGCTTCTCATCCTTGTCCTTTTGCTTCAAGGGACACTCAGAAGCGTAGTGACCAAGTTCACCACACTTGAAGCACTTGATCTTCAAGACGTCTTTCTTACATCTTCGTTGCTCCTGTTGTCCCTTGGATGCAAGGGTTGCATCTTCCTCCTCTTGCTTCACCTTCGTTCCACTGTCACTGCTACCGTCAAGTTTGCACTTAACCAAGTCTCTCTGCAGCTCTTCCTGTTGAAGAGCAGTCCACATATCTTCCTAGCCTAGCAAGGTTGCTCTGCCCAAGATACTTTGGACAAATACTTGTCAATCTTCGGTGACTGCATTCAATGCCAGTCTTACCATCGCTGAAGAAGGGATAGAGCCCATGGCTGCAAGTTGGTCATGGATTTCCTGAAGCCTAGTCGCCTCTCTGCGTCTGCGCCATGCTCAGTTCTTGCTCGAAGTACATCTTCCACTGCTCGGAAGATCCCTCATATAGCGTGGCTAAGGCTTCCCACTTCTGCCTGGTAGTGTCTTTTCCAGCAATATGGGACACAACATGGTCCTTGACTCCATCCAGGAGTAGCCTTTTTGCCTTCGCCATATCAACCTTGCACTTTTCCAATGGATCTGGATCTACTGGGACAACTACCTTGTTTTCCATGAAAAGCTTCAGAACGTAATCATCCAGAAGACAAGTCATCCTTGCCTTCCAGATCACGTAGTTAGAGGCTCCCTCTAACCGGTCCTGATCACAAAGCCCATGAGTTGCCATGGTCGTCAAATCTGTTGAATCTACTCCTCTTCTTCCCCCATTGTGCAGCGCTGGGCAGGCTTATGCAGTCCTTGTGGAGCTCGTAGATCTGCTTCCTGGATCTGCTGCTCAGACCTTGGAAAAACTAAAATTCCCCGGCTAGGAACTTCCTGAGAGAGAAAATTCCCTCATTGTGTTGCTTCTTCCTCTTCTGACACTTTCTGCCCGGCAAAAAAAAAATCTAGATCTGCCTGCAGAACTGCGTCCCACCAGCTGTGCGCTGCTCTCTCTGGCTCGGAAAAATTCCCATCTGGAGATCTTACCTCTTTGTCGAGTCACTCAGAGAGAGTTCTACACGGAAACTTCAGCCTTCGAGCCTGGACTACGCAATCCCTCTAGGGATTCGAACTGCTGCTTTCTGCAACTTTCCAGCCTCCGTCACGTGCTGGATCTGCTCTTCCTATTTCACAATGCAAGCTCTGACACCATGTGAAAATTCCTAGATCCGAGATCTAAGAATCCCTACTGCAACAAGCTGAACTACTCCTACTTGCAAATATGATTTAAACAAGTTATTTAAGATGACTTCTTAAAATATCGAAGCAGTTACTGAAGCAGCCTTCACCCATTAAAATACATTTGTGAAAACAAAAACTAAGCAAGAAAGAATAATGCAAACACAGGACACCGTTATTTTTGGATAATCGTCCCCAAAAAAACCCAATGTGAGAAAAAAACGGTGCAGCAAATCTGAGGGTATATATATTATGCAGTAATTTTTTGAATACAAATCTGGGATGCCTTTCTGGCAATCCCTGCAGAGAATATGACTGACAAAAAGTTAGTGAGACAAATCTCACACTGATCTGGAAGCCCGAATGGCCAACAACCTCGCATCTGCAAGCCCTCTATTGCGCTACACAGTCTCTGCGTCACTCTGCATGGGGACTGCATGGATTTTGCACTACTGGTCTTCTGCTGGCTGGATCTGACCTTCTAGCCTCTTTCAGTCTCACACCCCGTCTCTCTGGCACTAGATCTGGCTGACCCTCAGCTGAATACGGATTCCCTCAAGGCTGCAGCGCTGCCTCTGCGTAGGACTGCGCTACCTCTGTGTAGTTGCTACACTGCCTCTGTTGATCTGTTCTCTATCTTCTCGGCGATGTACACTCCGACTCTAGGAAAATCTCCAATAGGAATTACTGCCCCTCACTGCAATCAAGAATCACTTAGATTTGCTTTTTGTTCGAGCACTTGCTCCATCAGAAAAATTCGATCTCTAGATCCTCTCGGTGTGTCTTACAAATCACCCTCAAGCCTTCCTTTATAGTCTTCTCTTTGACAAATCAACTGCCGAGATTAGATCTCCAATCAACGGCTAAGATTGAATTATACTTGATCTGTTTTTTTCTAGAAGTTTCACTGATAGTTTACATTAAAACCTGATTAATTATTTTAATTTCCTAAGTTAGACTTAGGGTCCTCATTAAAAATAATTATTTTTTCTTATAAAACTGTTTCCAGGTGGAATTTCCCAATACGATTTCTGGGTTATTTGTAATGCATGTGTCTAAGCCTCTCCACAAAATCTAGGGCTTAGAGCACATCCGATGCTCCCAAAAATCAACACTCCCTCTTAGCGAGGAATGTGCTCTAACAGATATGCCCTGCTGCACACTACTCTAACTTTGATGCATCTCCCTCTGCACTACTGATGTCTGACATGCTGTCCACCAACCACTACGTTGCTGTTGCAACTGTACTACTGTTGACCCTTACACGATCAACACTACATCCGTACTGCAACTCCCTCTCAAATGTTGCATGTGCTGCTAGCACTGCCAGTGCTAACTCTGCACTACAACTTAGCTGCTGAGAGAAGCAACTGAAAACACTGATGCATCTAGGTGTTGAAAACACTGACTGCTGATAGCTACTACGTTGTCCCTCCGATGTACTATGTTGTTGCTACTCTGCACTACGTTGTTGCTGCTTTACATTGCGTTGCGATGCTGCTCAAAGATTGGCGTTGCTAACCACTGCAACTGTTGTCGGTGCACTCCTCTGCACCGACTGAAAACTTCTCCAGCCTACTACTGCTGATTATTGGCACCCGTAGCAAGGTTGTGATCCGAGAGGTGGACTCCTTTAGGATCCTACCCAACTGAAGTTCTTGCAAACTTACAACTCAATGTCTCCCCATCACCCTCCTGCAAATGTGTGTGCACTCATGGCGTACTCATCATCATCGATCTTTGCTGCAACCTTCGTATCATGCTTCTCATCCTTGTCCTTTTGCTTCAAGGGACACTCTGAAGCGTAGTGACCAAGTTCACGACACTTGAAGCACTTGATCTTTGAGACGTCTTTCTTACGTCTTCGTTGCTTCTACTATCCCTTGGATGCAAGGGTTGCATCTTCCTCCTCCTCCTACTTCACTTTCGTTCCACTACCACTGTTATCGTCAAGTTTGCACTTGACCAAGTCTCTCTGCGGTTCTTCTTGTTGAAGAGCAGCACACATCTCTTCCTAGCCTGGCAAGATTGTTTTGCCCAGGATACTCTAGACAAATACTTGCCAATCTTCGGTGACTGCATTCAATGCCAGTCTTACCATCGCTGAAGAAGAAGGGGTAGACCCCACGGCTGCAAGTTGGTCATGGATTTCCTGAAGCCTCGTCAGGAACGGAATCATGCACTCCCCTCTCCACATTTGTGCCATGCTCAGTTGTTGCTTTAAGTACATCTTCTGCTGCTCGGAAGATCCCTCATATAGCGTGGCCAAGGCTTCCCACATCTGCCTGGCAGTGTCTTTCAACAATATGGGACACAACATGGTCCTTGGCTCCATCCAGAAGTAGCCTTTTCGCCTTCGCCATATCAACCTTGTACTTTTTCAACAGATATGGATCTACTGGGACAGTTGTTGTGTTTTCCGCGAAAAGCTTTAGATCGTAATCATCCAAAAGACAAGTCATTCTTGCCTTCCAGATCACATAAGTAGAGGCTCCCTCTAACCGGTCCTGATCACGAAGCCCGTGAGTTGCCATGGCCGTCAAATCTGTCGAATCTGCTCCTCTTCTTCCCCCACTGCATAGCGTTGGGTAGGCTTACACACTCCTTGTGGAGCTCGTAGATCTAATGCCTGGATCTGCTGCTAAGATCTTGGAAAAACTGAAATTCCCCAGCTAGGAACTTCTCGAGAGAGAAAATTCCCTCATTGTGCTGCTTCTTCCTTTTCTGACACTTTCTGCCCGACAAAAAAAAAATCAAGATCTACCTGCAGATTTGCGTGCCACCAGCTCTGCGCTGCTCCCTCTGGCTCGGCAAAATGCTGATCTCGAGATCTTACCTCTCTGTCGACTCACTCAGAGAGAGATCTACACGGAAACTTCAGCCTTCAAACCTGGACTGCGCAATCCCTTTTGGGATTCGAACTGCTACTTTCCGCAACTTTCTAGCCTCTGTCACGCATCGGATCTTCCCTTCCTGTTTCACAATGCAAGCTCTGATACCATGTGAAAATTCCTAGATCCGAGATCTAAGAATCCCTACTGCAACAAGCTGAACTACTTCTACTTGCAAATCTTATATAAACAAGTTATTTAAGATTACATCTTAAAATAAGTAGTTACTGAAGCAGCCTTTGTGTAAACAGAAATTGAGCAAGAAAGAATAATGCAAAGACACTGTTATTTTTGGACAATCGTCCCTAGAAAAACCTAATGCGGGAAAAACCGATGCAGCAGATCTAAGGGTTTATATATTATGCAGTAATTTTCTAAATACAAATCTAGGATGCCTTTCTGGCAATCCCTGCAGAGAATATGACCGACAAAAATTTAGTGAGAGAAATCTCACATTGATCTGGAAGCCCTCCATTGTGTTGCGCAGTCTCTGTGTCACTCTGTGTAGGGACTGCGTTGTTGGTCTTCCACTGGCTGGATCTACCCTTCTGGCCTCCTCTCGTCTCATACCAACAACCCCGGATCTGCAAGCCCTCCACTATGTTGCGCAGTCTCTACGTCACTCTGCGTGGGGACTGCATTGTTGGTCTTTTGCTAGCTGGATCTACCCTTCTGGCCTCCTCTGGTCTCACACCTCGACTCTCCGGCACTAGATCTGGCTGACCCTCAGCTGAATACGGATTCCCTTAAGGCTGCAACACTGCCTCTGCGTGGGACTGCGCTGCTACCCTACCTCTATTGATCTGCTCTTTGTCTTCTCTACGATATATTCTCTGGCTCAGGAAAATCTCCAATCGGAATGTTGGAAATACTGAGAGGGGGGTGAATCAGTATTTCTTTTCAATTGTTAATTCTACCAGTTAGATCACTTATATTTAGAACACAAAATGAACAATAAGAATAAATGCTTTTATTAATTTCTTCTTTACAATAAATCACGTATAATATATGTAGGGCTCCAACCCTAGATGAAGACACTAATCTTCAAGTTCCCAGGCTCCAACTTGTATTTTGCCAAGCCCGACTTGGACTTCCAAGGCTCCAACCTTGTCAATTCTGAGACACCAACCTCAAAGGCTCCAACCCTATCTTCCAAGGCACCAACCTTGTCAATTCTGAGGCACCAACCTCAAGGGCTCCAACCCTATCTCTGGTATAGGTTCCAACCTGGTCTCTTGAGGAATCCTATCCTCTAGGGCTCCAACCCTATTTTCCAAGGCACCAACCTTGTCTCTATGAGGCTCCAACCTCCTGTTTCATTTCGTCAATATATATTTGGTTATACTTACGGCTCCCAATGTCTTCTTCAATGAGCCCTGACAATCTTCAACTTACTCTTCACTGTAATCTACACATCACGTCATCAATGACAACCTTATCTTCGTAGAAGGTGTCACCGCTGCTCTTCATCGTACCCAAACAATTTCTCCAAGTTACCTCATGATGACATCACCAATGCATCATGATCTCCAATAGGCTTCTAGATGACATTCCAAGGTATCCTCAAGATCAGCTTCAACTGCTCTTTAAGATCTACAAGATAACTCCATGAGGGCTTCAACAAGTCTTCAAGATGTTTTCTAGGGTTCTTAAGGACCAGCTTCAGCAAGCCTGTTCCAAGATTTCTTCAAGTCAACTCAAATCTGCTCCTTCTCAACTTGCTTCAAGACTGCTTTCAAAGTGCTGACCAAGACTGCCCAAGATTTCTGATAGAAGACTGATCCAAAAATGTTGATCCCTCCTTCAAGATTGCTCCAAGAATTTCTTCAACAATGCTTCAAAGATGTTCCATGTATGTCTTTAAGACTACCCATGAAAGGTTGCTCCAAAAGTGCTTCAAGGGTGAACAAGTGCACTTCAACAGGCAGCTTCACAATGTTTTCAAAGTCTGCCTTCCAAATCTGCTTCAACTAAAGTCTTCAAGCTTGCTCCAGTTTGTATCTATCAAGAAGTCTTCCCAAAATCTACACACTGGACTTCAAGAGACCTCCAACAATATTAGAGATGTTCCAAGATTCTTAAGTCATCAGATTTCTTTCAAGAAGTTGTTTCAACAAGACTTCAAGTCTTCAATAAGATATTTTCAATAAACCTTCAAGACACTTCATTAGAGCTACTCCATGGAACTCATCAAACAATGCTGCAATTCTGTTACAGCAGTTATAGTAAGGTCTAGTCAATACTTCACCAAGACTTCCCTTCTACTGTAACTCTACTCCAAAGGTGTCACAAGCTATTCAATAGTCTTCCTTCAATGGATCATAAAACACTATCCTCAAGAGTCAAGACTGTCACTAGACTGCTCCAAAGGATGCCTAAGAGATGCCAAATTCGCAACCAAGTGCCACAGGTTTGAATTATTAAGTACCAAAACTCACAAGCTTGTCACAGGTCCGAGCTGGTTGTTGTCATTCCGAGTCTGAAATGACACTGTCCAGGCCTTCACACAAGTCTGAGCAGCTTCCAAATGACACCCTTCAACTAGTGATCCGAGTCTTCAACTGATGAACCTAAGGTCTGTCCTCCACAAATCCGAGGCTTGAAGTCTGTCTCTTTATCCACAGACTTGCAGATCTCAGTTATAAAATAAGTTGATAATCCCAGGTTTGCTATCCCCCCATAAGACCGAGGCTTGAAGTTTGTCACTGTTTGAGGTTTATAATTGAGCTATCACAAAACTGTCCTTAATCCGAGCTTGAAAGACCAATCCAATAGAAAAATAGCCCAACAAATAATTCTTCTTTTATCTCCTCGGCCTTCTGTGCTTCTAATCTGAATTCTGTGTTTTTCACCGAAATTGGATGATGGAATGTCAAGTCTAGAGGTCATATATATACTGGTTTTGATCATAAACGAAAAGACACGTCCCTTGGTAGTGAGGCCGACATATACAGGTAGGCTTAGGTCGGCCCAGAATTAATTATATTTTTCTTAACTTAAAAATTCAATATCTCATCAACCGTTGGGAGTTTCGGGGCAAGTAAGGGCTCGTTGGAAAGGCAAACTTATGCTCTTCAAGATGGTGTAGGTTTCATTAAGGAATTTTGCCTCTAAGTTAGCAAAATATATTTTTTAATGTGACTGATTATTTATGAGTGCAGAAATGGAGGCAGGGAAGAATACCTTTGAGTGTAGAGCCTCATGGTTTGATTTCTTCATTGATTGTCTTCATAGTCATGCCTTAGCCTTCTTCAACATAGGGTCACCATCATCATGTCCTTGCCTTCTTCAACATAGGGTCATTAGGTCAGCTGTCCTTAAGATAGTGCAGAGATATGGTAGTCTTCCATTATGATCATCAAGATACATGATTGACACTTCATTTGTGTCTTGACATCTTAAACAAGAGTTGTAATCACTTGTAATCATCCTCTGGCATCTTCAAGAATATTTGCCATCCTGGTCACTGACATCATCAATGACAACCTAGATTAACACGGAATCACTGCCCCTCACTGCAATCATGAATCACTTAGATCTGATTTTCATCCGAGTACTTGCTTCCTCAGAAAAGTTCGATATCTAGATCCTCTCGGTGTGTGTTACAAATGACCCTCAAGCCTTCCTTTATAGTCTTCTCGTTGACAAATCAATGTCCGAGATTAGATCTCCAATCAATGGCTAAGATTAAATTAGACTTGATCTGTTTTTTCTAGAAGTTTCACCCACAGTTTACATTAATACTGATTAATTATTTTAATTTCCTAAGTTAGACTTAGGGTTTTCATTAAAAATAATTAATTTTTCTTATAAAACTGTTTCTGGGTGGAATTCCCAAACGATTTTTGAGTTATTTGTAATGCATGTGTCTAAGCCTCTCCACAAAATTTGGGGCTTAGAGCACATCCAATGCCTACCAAAAATCAATATTTTTTTTCTGTGATCATTCACATGTGTCCTTTATTCTATGTTTGTAACCAAATTTTCTAAAATCTCCTGTCAGAGTACAAGCGCAGAGCTGAATTGTATCTAAAGACTATATACTGGTTGGTTGTGTTGCAGATAATTGCAACAGTTCACATGTTCCTTGATGCAAACGTTGTTTTGAGAGAATTTATACTTCGCTCTGACACTGCAATGATTATAGGATTTCTTATTATCATCTGTGTTAGTTGTTATCTTGTATTACTGGACAGGAACTACTTTTGTTAGTGTTCTTGGAGGTTAAAGAAAATTTCTGTTATCATTCACATATTTCCTTTATTGCTTGTCTGTAACCGAGTTTTCTAAAATCCGCAGTCAGTTATTTGCTGAAGTAGAAGCATAGGATGAATTCTATCTAAAGAATTGGTTCTATTGCAGTTAATTGCAACAGTTTGCATGTTCCTTGCGGCAAAGGTTCAGGAAACACCCCGGCATATAAGGGACGTGATTCTTGTTTCATGGGAAATCCTAAGTAAAAAAAATCCTATATATTTGCAAAGCATCAATCAGATGGTAAATAGCCGATGCCCTTTTTGTCCCATCCTGAAATTTGTGCAATTTTACATCATTTCTTTCCAAATCCTTGTTCACTGTCTATAAAGGTGATTTTATAATTATTCTTTTACATTTCTGAGGCCTTTTCTTAAGTTTATATTTCTATTTCTCATGCAGGATTTCTATGAACAACAAAAGCAGCTAGTTTTTTTTGGTGAAGTGATGGTTCTGACGAATTTGGGTTTTGATATAAATGTGTCTCATCCTTATTTGCCAGTTCTCAGAGCAATTAAGAAATTCAAGGTTGCCCAGAGTGCTCTGGTTCAAGTAGCATGGAATTTCGTGAATGATGGGTATGTTAGCCTCTGGATATAAAGTTGTCTTACCATTGTTGGAGTCTCTATGAACCTCTTGATGCACTTGTGTTGGGTGTGCAGGCTGCGGACATCTCTCTGCCTGCAATTTAAACCTCATCAAATTGCGGCTGGGGCAATCTTCCTTGCAGCTAAATTTCTGAAGGTCAAGCTGCCGTCTGATGCTCAGGTGGCTTGGTGGCAGGAATTTAAAGTGACTCCACAACAGTTAGAAGGTTGCTGAAAATCTCTTGCCTTTAATGCCTGTTTGGTTATCTTTTTAATTTTAATTTGTTTGTCCATTATCCGAGGTTTTCCACAAGGAAAGCCATTTGAAGACAGTATGTCGTATTACTTTTTTGGTTGCATGGCTTGTTTGCATAAAAGTTTAATCTGATGTATATAGTGGATAAAGGATGCTGACTGTTTCTAATTTATGCATGCAGAAATTAGCAACCAAATTCTTGAGCTGTATGAGCAAACCTATAATGCCACTGATTCACATGTAAATGAACCAGGGGGGAGCTCAGCTGTCAGCAGCTCTCAGATGGCGGGTAAATCTCAATCAAATAGTGAGGCTACTCCATCTAGAAATGCCTATTCTCAGTTTTGTAATATTTACTCTCCAACTGAAGCTAACTGTGGATTTGAAGTGCCTCAAGCAAAGGAAACAGGCCAGAGAAGAAAGACAGTTGTTGGTGAAGATGATAAAAATTCTCTTAAGTATGCCTACAGTTCTTCTTATGGTAAAGATGCTTCAACACTAGAGACTTGTCCCTCTGTTGACAGCAGATGCATGGGAAAAACTGTTTCTTCTGTCAATCACGATAAACCTAATACTAAAAAATACCCTAATGGGAATAGATTCATCAGACTAAAGGTTAATGAAGGGGACACGAGGACTCTAGAAGAAAGGGAAGGTTATAACCTTCACAATGACAGACAAGAAAATCAAACCAGAGGCATGATTGAATTTATTTCAACGCAAGACACTGATCTACCTGTTAACAGTAAGTGCATGGGGAGCATGGGGAAACCTGCTGTTTCTGCTAATCAACTTGGACACAATAATAAAAAAATCTCTGACCAGAAAATATTCAGACAATCAGAAGCTAATGAAGTAGAAAAAAGGACACTGGAAGAAAGGCAGGGGAATATACTTGGTGATAGTGGGCCGGGAAATGAAACCGGAGGTAGGATTAAATCTAATGACAGTGACCAGTTTTCTTCCATTCGAATTAGTGATATAAATAAAGACAAAGTCAGAGAAGCTTTGGAAAGGAGGAGGGCGTCTCGTAGACAGGAAAGAGATTCAAGATCAGAAATTCTAGAGTCTGAAATTGTAGATGAAGATGCTCTTATCGAGTTTGAGCTGGAAAATGGGCTAGAAGTTGCTGTCAAAGCGGAGAAAGCAAAAGAAAAAAGAAAGGAGATTCATTCTATATCGTGTTACAGATCCGAGCAGGGAAGTTTGAAAACCAAGCAAGAACATGTAGATGGAGGTGGGCATGGACTAAAGATAAAGCGGTCTAATGAGGGTAAGGGGAAAATAAGAGAATGTTCTTCTGATAAAGCAGATCTTCCTGATCGACGACAAGAGATGTTCCCTGCAGATTGTCTTGATGATGAGAGGGAGGAAGGTGAGTTGCCAATCTCACCTCTGCAGGATTTAGTGCACTCCCCAAGACCATCAGGCAGCTGGTCTCAAGCTTCAAGTCGTCCTGACAATGGAAGAAGCACCATTAATAGGCATAACTACCATAGTAGGGATGGTTCTAATGGTGGCCGCAATGAATACAGAAGCAGGGATAGTAAAATAAGAGAATGTTCTTCTGATAAAGCAGATCTTCCTCATCGACGTCAAGAGATGTTCCCTGCAGATTTTATTGATGGTGAGATGGAGGAAGGTGAGTTGCCAAACTCACCTCTGCAGGAGTTAGTGCACTCCCCAATATCATCAGGCAGCTGGTCTCAAGCTTCAAGTCGTCCTGACAATGGAAGAAGTATCATTAATAGGCATAACTACCGTAGTAGGGATGGTTCTAATGGTGGCCGCAATAAATTCAAAAGCACGGATAATTCTGATGGTGGCCGCATTCGACACAGAAGCACAGATGGTTCTGATGATAGGAGAAGATGTTATAGTCATCGTCACCGCCATCACTTTTATAATCACCAACATATACTCAATGCTGAGAGGTACTGTCACAGATCCAACGATAGGGATGATGATGATTGGCAGGAACCTAGTTATAAGAAAAGACGACATGATCCTAGAAGATGACTTGGCATTACATTTCTTGGTTTATGTTGCCTAGTCGCATCTTTGTGTAGGTCACAATGCTCTTAGAGTGTCGTCTAAAGATAGCGGGTACCTTGTTGGAGACCACATTTGGATTTTTGGTTAAGTCGCAATATCCCCCGTGTGCGTAAGGTTTGAGTTTCGTATTGAATTGACATTCAAGTATTTTTTACTCAATTGAGAAATTACTTTTTCTCGTGGAATGGGGGTGACTTGACCAAAGGCAAGGAATGGGTTGGTGACAAAAAAATACAGGGTATGGGAATTATGAATTGAAATATTTCGGATTGTAAGTTCAATTATATATGGGTCAATTATGTAACTCTTGGAATGGGGTGGTTTGAGTGAGGGCAAAGTATTGGCTGGTCATAGAAAAACACAATGGGATCATTTCAACTTCAGATAGTAAGCTTAATCATATAATTCTTGAATTTAGAAGTTTGAAAGTATGTATTTTTGTAATTTATAAATTATATTTTATATGGAGTATTTTTTCCATATTTATTGGAAGAATTGTTAATGTATCATATAAAGACTTGATTGAACTTTAAGCAGAGTATTTAAAATAGGGAATGAACACTCTTGCACCGCACATCATGGGAATATTTAACAACAACATCCAACAAGGATTCCTAAGACACTGGACAACTAGCCTAGCAATATCCCTTTTTAAAAGTGGAGACATTAATAATCTTTCCAATTATAAAACCATTATGATCAATCGTTTGCTTTTAAAACTTTTCGGCAGCATGGTAAAAAATAGAATCACTAAGTGGGCAGAAGTAAAGAAAAGAGGGCAAAGGACAGGCGGGTTTTACGCTGAAGCATTCTACAGTGGATCGCAGCATCACGTTGAGACACATTATTGAAAAGGTTTGGGGGATAAAGAAGAATTATTCTGTTGTTTTGTTGACTTCAAAAAGGCATTTGACACAGTCTCTAGAGGTAAGTTGTGGCGTAGAATAGAAGAACTTGAAATTCCTTTGCATTATAGAGTTGTTGTCCATAGACTTTATGAAGAGGTGAAAGTCAAAATTAGAACCTCAGCGGGTATTTCAGGAAGCTTTAGAAGTGACATTGGAGTCAAGCAAAGTTGCCCTATATCCCCTACTCGTTTTGGTTTATATATTGATAAACTGAAAGAGTGGCTAAATTTGCAAGGTGGGGATGGTGTTCTGTTGGGGGAGTTTGTGATAAAGCTTCTTTATACGCTGATGATCTTGTATTGATTTCTAAATCGGCCCATGGATTGCAGATGCGCCTATATGCCCTTGAGCATTTTTGTATAGCAGTGGGGATGCAATTCAATACTAGCAAGACCAAGATAATGATTTTCTATGATAAAAGGAAGCAAAGTCAACATACGTTCTTCTTTGAAGGCAACATTCTTGAAGAAGTAAATGAATACAAATACCTCTGGATTGATACCTCGGGATTGATTTCAACAACAAACTTAATTGGGAGGACTGCAGAAAGAAGAGAATCTTAGGAGGGTGAAAGCATTATATGCTCTTCAAAACAGATGTAGAGAGGTAGATTTATGGGATTGGAAAATGATTAAAGTGCTTTTTGGACTCCAGAATCTTAGGAGGGTGAAAGCATTATATGCTCTTCAAAACAGATGTAGAGAGGTAGATTTATGGGATTGGAAAATGATTAAAGTGCTTTTTGGACTCCTAGTTTGTCCAGTGATGCTATATGGGTGTGAATTGTGGGCTAGCAGCACCCCTGTCTCAAAATTGAAGCAAATTGAGAAAATCCAAAAACACTTGATCATGAGCAAGTTCAAAATAAAAAGTTCGGCACCTTATGAGATAATGTTGAGTGAAACGGAAGCAACTCCCATCGAAGCATTTGCTATGGTACGGCTCATAAGATATGTAAAAATAATTGAGCAAATGAGAGTAGGTAGATAGCCTAATGTTATCTTCAAGGAAGGCATGAGTGAAAGAAAGAAAACATGGATGAGACAAAACTACACATGGATGAAAAAATGGAATATCTACCTCAATCCTTGTCCCACAAATAGCAAGGAGCTAAACAATTTTGTTGTGAAATTTCGTAAACAAGTATGGGTAAAAGAGTTGGGTAGAAAGAAGAAGTACTACATTGAAGAATTCAACCCTACGTATGATCTCCAACAAAAGGAGTACATTGGAGCTAACATTCCGTGGAGGGCAAAGGTTCTTATTGCTTAATTAAGAACCAACTCACTTCAACTTCGGTGTGAAACAAGACGGTGGAAAAGGCCTAAAGAAGCTCGGGAAGAACGAGTGTGTACATTTTGCACGTCTAGGGCAATGGAATCGGAAAAACATTTCATTTTGGAATGTGATGCGTTCAAAGACATCAGAGAAAGTTATGGGAATATGTTAGCATCAGTTTCTTGGCATGCCTTTTCAGCGATGGGATTGTTGGAAGGTTGGGCCAGCTCATCATCAATTTGAATAAGAAAATGGCTGAAATGCAAAAGGCGAAAAATAGGGAACTCATAGTCCCATGGACTATTTTTAGTCTCGTGGACATTAAAATTTCATTTCATTTCATAAAAGTAGTTTTGTATAATTATAATAGGCTACTTTTTATGCATGGCTATTTAGCTATTTTATTATTATTTTTTATAAAGATAAAATAAGTTAATTTTATTAATGTCCAATTAATAATCACATTAAGTAGGTCAATTATTTAATTGGATGTAGCTTAGGTGTTCAAGAGGAGGTGGTGTTATCTTCCCTACTCATGTCAATATCTAGCTTGTGATGCATTTACCCCTGTGAGCTAATTGGGATTGACAAGATACTAGTGTTCTCACTGCAGCTTATGTACTTGAGTATGAGACAAGATGTTAGCAAATATTTTTTATTGGTTAGCTCAATTGGTTGTTGCAAATGTTGTTAGGCATTTGGTCAAATGCCATGTTGAAGGCTCAATTCAAATGCCCATGGGTTAGGTGCACCAGTTTATGTCAATGAGTTTATTCGGGATACCATCCACAAAAATCTTGGGTTTGGTGTTACCACAAATCTTGTACCTTAATGCAAATCCTTCACAAGGTACAAAGCCTACTAGAACATTAGAACTGTTGCCACTGTCATGTTGACAATAACTTTACTCATTTTACTGAAGGACAATTGCAAATGGTACCATGTTTAAATATATGAAAAAATCAAAAAATAAGATGATACCTCATGCTCATCATCTATGTAGTTGTCAAGGTGAATCTTCAATGCCTTCACAATGATGTTTGCTTCACCCAACAAGCATAAGGTCTTCAAATATCTATAAGGAACAAGGGCTTTGTTCCTCTAATGGAGTCGCCAAATGAGCAAAATTAGGTTAGGCTTTGGTTTCTACTCATCAAAAGAAAATGGTTGAATTAGACTTCAAATATCTAAAGGGAATGGCTCGATCTCCTTGACAATAGTGCCAAAATATTGTCACCAAATATTGCATCTTAGTGCAAAGCCTTCACAAAATACAAAGACTAGTGGAACATTAGAAATGTTGCCATTATTACCTAGACAACAATTTCATTCGTTTTAGGGAAGGACAAGTCCAACAAGGGAGGCCTCCCTAGCGGTTCTTAGGGTTCATAAGGCAAGATACAACCAATTCTAATGTCTTGTATGTAACTACCCAATTTACCACCAATTAATGTAGCAAGCATGCATTAAGTGGTTACTCAAAGTAAATTACATATTTGTGTTATTTGCTTCAAGGTTGTTTTAGGGAGTTTATCAAGTTATTATCTAATGTAACATTATTACCAATCAATATTAATCTAAAAATCACTAGTGGTTGTTGCAAAACTTTAAAAATATAAAAAATTACATAAATAAATATGTCACTACATAAGTCAACTTTAGTCAACTTTGGCCCTTTAAATGGGTCATAAACAAGTAAACAATTAGGGCTATAATAATAAATACATTTAGGGTTTAACTTACCAATTTTGAAAGTTCAAGGGCATATAACAGGTTGGTTTTCCAAATGAAATCATTTTAGGTCAAGCACATTTAACAAATCCCTAGGATTCTAGGTCAAAATATGTGAGAAAACCATATGTCTAGTTTTTTTTCACTAAAAAATAAATGTAAGCAAAACAAACTTTATTTTACCCTAAATCAAAACCAAAATTTCAAAATTTGAATAATGATTGACTAGATGAAAGAGGACTAGAGCCTACTATTTTTTTTGGTCATGTGAGGTCAACAAAAGACTCGTAAGAAAGTGTAGGTGAAACTAGGGTGATATGTATGGTAGTCCAATACAAACCCTAGCAAATTCACCTAGTGCCTTACAATCTTCAAGACAATTCAAGCAGAAGATACCCCAATTAGAAATCTTCTAATATCTTTGAAAATGGGGATTTTTCAATAAAAATATAAAGGTGCACCAATACTACTAAAGAAATACAACTATGCTTAGAATCATTCATAAAAAACCTCTATAAAGATTAAAAGAGATTACCCACTGAAGAAGTCGATTCATCTATGAAATCCTACCCAAGAACATCCATATAATTTGCAAAGCATCCATAAGACATCATTCTCTAGAAGTTGCTCTAGTTATCCATCCATGGAAAAGTATAAATGTCATAGTAGACAAGTAGCATTCTCCACAAGTTCTAGCAATGATTCACAAATAAGAAGTGGTTCTCTATTTATATGAAAGATCTAGCACCCTTCTCATTAATAATAACATTTTTCTCGTTGTTATCGTAAGAAAAATATAAAAATAGATTTTTTCCTTCACCTTGGAGATAAGGTAAAAATACAGAAAATATCCATGATACAAGATTGGATGAGACAAGAGACCGCTAACGACGCTCCCAAAATGAAATGAAAATGCTCAAATGCCAAATCATCCTTCTTAAGTGCATGATCAAGTCACACATGTGGCACATGTGGGGTCTCGAGAGTGGATGACTTATGTGAAAAAGCATGAATATAGGCTCAAAAGTGAAACATTCCCTCCAATTGGTGCAATGTTTCATCCAATAGGTATAGTCATGCAACATATTCTGCAAACGGGTGCAACAACATCAAAAGAAGCCTAATGATCCCCAAAAGAAGTGGAACAGACTTCGTCAAGCATGCAACTAGCCCCAAGGACTAAGGCTCAATCCAAGTCATATCCATTCAAAGTACATTGTCGAAAATAAGGCCCCAAATGATCCAATGTAGTCATTTGAAAGTATGTACATGATCCAATGCAACATTAAAATTGAGTCATGTCAAATATAAATTCCATTAGGTATATCACATTAAGCATCATCTTCTAACTTCGCACTAACTCATATCATACAATTTGCAAGTTTAATCATGGTAGGGGAATCATTAATCCCTATTACATGTGTCAACACCTGATAAGAGTATTTCCCAAAAAAACCTAACAAAGAGAGGTGGAGTGATCAATTTTACAGTTTGGGGGTAACTTCATAAGTCGTATTACATAGCCATGCGAGGTTTTTTAAGACATTGATCCACAAGAATATCATACTAGCATTGATGCTATGATGTTAAACTCTATTATATGTAATGTTTATTTTTTATTAATGAGAAAGCTAGAGCTAGGAAAACAACACACTAGAGAAGCCCGTCACAAAAGCACTTTGCACAACGAAAATATAACAACAGTGAAATAAAAAGTAGTACCAAGAATATTGCCCAAAATATTGTTTCTCGTTAGTCCATCGATAAGAAAATATTAGGGATCCCGTACCAGGGATCATGACCCTTCATAAACCTTGATACAGTCAAGTGTACAATAAATATACAGTTTGTCCAGCCACTAATGTAGGGTTTGAAATTACATCCTTTATATCTTCAATCTACCCAATAAAATGCAATCAACAAAATATACATTTAGCTAGGTCTTGTAGGGAAAACCCAACACCCCCCATTTTTGAATTATTTACTTCAATAATGGCGACAATTTTTATTAATTTTTGGCGAAGCACCTTTTATGATTTTCATTAAGTTAATTGTCCTACAATTTTGTCATTTTTTCATTTTTATCTGATTTCTATTAGGATAGTTTCATTGAATTCAATTTTTAGCAAGCTTTCCATCGATACTTGTTTCGTCTCATTTGGTCAACCGGTTTGTAAATGGCACTCCTTTGAAGTTTAATTATTTTAATAAGTGTATAGTATTTTAATTTTCGTAATTAAAATGGTCATTCATTGTAAATATTAACTCTTAGATCATTTTTACTATTTTTCATTTTTTCACTAATGGTCCTACAAAATGATCCAGCTAAATTGTACAATAGATGAAAACACGTTTCGAAATTTTAGTAATTTACTCCAATTTGTTATTTTAAAACAAATTGTAAAACTCTAAAACCCAAAATTGAAAAATCGTTGAAGTTCAATTTGTAAGACTTTTAATTTCACGTGGGACCCACTCCACATCACCTACTTCCTTCAAAAACAAAATGTGATAAAAAAAAAATTGCAATCAAATTATGTGATACAATATTGTGATATCACAATTTCATTAGCACTCATTTTAAAATTTGCGGTGCACAATGGAGTTTTTAATTTTAATATAAGGTTTCATTTTCACCTTATAACTCTCGACCTCATTCACTTCACCTTCACCATTAACACTTCCACCTTCCCACTCCATACTCTCCACCATCATATTAATACGTGAATGCTATTTAAAATTTTGTATTTAATTTTTTTAATATAATAATATTTTAATTAATTATTAAACTATTTTTTATAATTAATTCAATCCTTTTAATATATAATTATAATTCATTAAGTTTAATAATGTAGTTGGTATTAATTACAATTACTTAATTAAAAAAATTATAATATAATTTAGAATTAGAATTTAATTAAAAAATTCTGATTTAGCTCAGCCAACAGAAATTTTAGAATTTTGGCAATTTTAATCTATCAACTTTGGAAGCTCATAAATGGAGTTTTACTTGGCTAAATGAGGCCTATGACAGCTCGTAAGATAGATAAAATCATGAAAATTATTTATGAAGTGGTTGTAAAACCAAATTTGATCATTTAATGGGTCAGAAGATCATGCTCGGAATTTTTAAATAAAATCAATTTTCTGAGTTTTATTTTCTGCATTATTATTTACCCACAGTCTCTACTAAGTGCAGATCCATTTATCTATGTTCTCCTTGACAATTAAATCATCACATACAGCAATAGAAAGCTCGGATTTCCTTTTCAATTATTTATTTAATTAAACTTGATTGGATTTATTTTAATTCCATATTTGGCATTTTGATTTGATTTTGTTTTTATTTGTTTTTGCAGGAAAACAGTTGAAGAGATTAGAAGAAGAAGATCTCAATCAATGAAAATGCTCCACCAATTGAAGAATATGATTATGGGCCAATAAAAATTGATTTAGCAGAACCACTCTTCAACAACTTTCTATTGAAAAATTCTTTTGTAAATATTACAAATAGTAGATTGTAAAATGTATTAGGAGTTTCTCTTCTCTGCAATTCAAGAATTATTGAAGACACTATTGTATAGAGGATTTAGAGTTGTAAGGTAGAGGAGAGAAAACTCAGATCTGAGAATTATTGATGATTTGTCCTTTGCATGTTGAATTATGTATGGAGGACGAAGCTTGTACTATTGCAACTCTAGTTTTAAAAGCAGAAGTTCAAGCATTGTAAAGAATTGGTAGAGACCAAAGCTAGAGAAATGAATTCAATAAATTCGTATTTCTAATATTATTGTTTTAAATACTAGTTTCATTTTATGATGGCAAGAATGTGTTATTTTATTCATATTTGTACACTATTGTCGATAAGAGTAATGTGTCTCAATTATATGTTATTATTTATCTCTGCTCTTATGGGTTGAATTCTGATTTCTGAGTAACTATTTACTCAGAAATATGTCTTTTAAATACGGATTTAACAAAGAGTGATATGTTGTGATATGTTTCCTCATATTATTGTTTAATTATTCAAATTATTGATTTAACAATCAATATCATTTTTGTGAACTACTTCCAAAATGTTGTTGGTTGGTTATCTTAGTTAAGAGGTATCTGAATAGAATGTGTTTTAGCATTCATAATGTCAATGAATTGAACTACTTCGTTAGCTTGATATTCATTATAAGCCAGACATATTTAACTCAATCATTTAAATATCTTGCTCTTAGTTGGGTTAGTTTATATCTGCCTAATTGAGATAGGATTAGGATAAAGTTCATTTTTCTTGCATTTTAGAATAATTTTGCATCTAGATTTAATTCTACATTACTAGAAGTCCTCTTTCAAAATAAACAAACTTTAGTCGTGGCTTGGTTGAGCCTCGGATCAACTTAAGGATCATTTTCTTGTCTAATCAGCAAGACGGATGATATGATGTCACTTCTCCATTGGTAGACAAAAGTTATATTTTAAGCCATTGGAGATTGAGAGAATGTAACTTGATCTAGTTAAAACAGTCATAACCACTATTCCAAATGGAAAAGGAACTGCTTTAAGGTCCGGACCGAGTGGTCATCCCCCCATGTTGTTGCAGCGAATTTCGAGGCATCAAAATTTTGGCGCTAGAAGGAAGGCCCGAGACTTGTTGTCCTTTGGAGTCTTTGTATTCTAACATTTTATTTTTATTACAATGGCTCCTCTTAAACTTTCAATTAAGAGTTGTATTTCTGGATGTGCATCTTCCAATACTCCAACAAAAATAGTAAGACACTTGTCTCGGGTAAAGTTTAACGGTAAGAGGAAGACTTCTACATTTAATCATGTCTTTCAATTTATTCAAAAATTTTCAAATTCTATTTTTCAAGGAATTGATAAAGGTATTTTATGCGGGATTTTTACTCTTACATTCTTGGCAAAAGCCAGAAGCTGGTGTCAATCACTTGCCTCAATTCACAGTTGAGATCAATTTATTACAATTTTTCTTTGTAAATTTGATGGTTATATCTACGAACAAGTATGTGACGATTTTGAAGATTTACAAAGATTTGAAAATAAATATTTGATTGATTTTACCATCAGGTTTTGTTTAAATTGTTTAAAATTTAAAATTGCAGATAAACCTTCGAAAGAGGAATTAGTAGATTGATTTCAACATATTTTCTCTCTTCCTCCCATTCATAATCATGTGAAAGTATTTCAAGCTTTGCTCAATCTCCTTCCAATTTCATTAACATTATTGAAAATTTCAATATGGAGATGCAAACAAATGATGATGAAGTGGTCTCTATTATGTATGATAAATTCCTTCATTTAGTGCACACTTCCTACAAAATTGATAATGATCATTGTGCACCTTCACATGTTAATGAACTAATATCACAAAGCTTGGAAAATTTCGCTATTCAAATACAAGAAGATATTAGCAGCAATCTTGGAGAAGATACCGCTTTGAAATATGAAAATCAGTGAGTTAGAATAAAAAAATTGGAGCATAATCCGGCAAGTACAAGCAGTGATTAAAGTTTCCAATAATACGCAATCTGTTGTACAAATTTCTAAATTCTTTTACGATGATCAAATGTCAAATTCAGGACAGCAAAGCAACATTATTCAAGAAAACACAATTAACCAAGTAAATGATCTTAATCTGAAATTTGCAATGAAGAAAATGCAGAAGAGTTCTCAAATAGAGACATTTTCAAATGCATAGTTTCGGATTCATATTTTTCCCTTTATCCCGATAATTTTTCTAATAGCAATTTATCCTCTCTTCACATTACAGTATTTCAAAAAAAAAAAAAAAAAAAAAAGAAGAAGAAGAAAAAGAGGTTGATTTAAATGAATTGCTGATTAGTTTTTATCAAGATAGAGAATTAATTATTGATTATTATTCTGGCATTAATGAACATGAGCTTAATATTCCTCCTCTTTTTGATACATTGAATGAGATCGAAGGAAATTCTAAAGAATGTTATGAGGTCGTTTATGATAGTTACTTTGACATTGAGGATATTTATTTGTCTTCTTCATAATGGAATCCTCATGATCAAAGTCTAATCACATGTGAAAATGAAGAACACTCAAATTCAGAAATTGTTTCAAATAGTTCTTACTTTCAAACAATTAATCATACTCATGATTTCAGCATTCAAGAAACCATTCCATTCTATGATTTATATGACGATCAAGCTCGCATTCCTATTTATAGTCATAACTCTCTCTCGAATTCACAAGTTGGTATCAGCAATCATTCTAATTGCATTATTCTACCCAATTCTTGTGAACAGTAAATTGTTTTTAAAAAGTCTCAATTGTGTTGTAACAATAATTGTCACACTAGTGTAAACTATGAATCAATTTTGTTATTATTCCGTCATTCATTTTGTTTTACTTCAGATTTATTTTCTGTTTTTAGTTTTCAATTTTTAGATACTTTGTGATGACATATTGAGTATCTCAATATTGAACACTCAATTGGTACAGTTACTCAATGGAAAAATGAATATTTAAATTATAATCATAAACATCAAGAACTATTAAACTTCCAATTTCAATTGATGTTCATTTCTTATCAACTACTTCTTCCTTCTTAAAAGAAGTGCCAACAAGAGAGTGTATTTTCACAATATGACCAGCAATCTAATTCAATTAACAATCTTCGTTAGATCTATCGGATTTCCATCAGTTTTTCATTGACTCATTTGAAAGACATTTGGAGAGTTTTCCTTCACACAAAATTGTTAATAATCTAACATATGTACTTAACACTAACAAAATCATACGGGCCATTGTTTCTGAAAGATCATTTCCACAATTTGTTGTGTCATATTATCTTTTGAACCTCTCCCAATCAATAATGGAAATCCATCCAGATTTCTATGTTCTAATCGAAATTCAGTTGGAAATGACATTCAAAAAGAAGGTGATTGTAATGAATGTACATTTTCCTTTTAGATTTAATTTTCTTAGTTTAATCATATTTATGCTCTTGTTACTAATGTTGACATGTACATAAATGCAGGAATTAAAATGAGAGAGTAGTTACATTGGAAGTATGACTATACCTACTCAAGTTTCTTTCATTAAGTTAAAAATAGGAATATATTAATTTTCTTTTCTGTTTTTATTTTTTTATTATTCATATTTTAAATAAACAAGTAATAAATCTAAAGTTTTATTGGCATCCCTTTCATTTGCTGTAAAAGTGGCATAAAACATCTCAGAAGCTTATGAACTCCTCGATTGTCTTTTTTTTTGCAAAACTCTGTCGTATTGACTAGATTGCTTTAAAATCATATATGAAGGAATTCCAGAGAATAGCTAAAGCTTGGCAATCTTTGATTCATGAGTACTTCTGAAGAGCTCATTTTCACCACTTTTTCCTTCTAACGTAAATTTCAAGTGGATGCAATTGAAAAGGTTATTACTTGCCAATTTTTACTAAATAAGTAGGTGATGTTGAACATATGCAATTTTTTATAAAAATTGGGAGAACTTGAAGATTCATGAGGTAAAGTTACAATCAAAATTCTTCTATGTATGTGTTTACAGGTTCACCATCATCTATTGTTACATTTAGTTTTAAAGGTTATTTCTTATTTCTATTTTGTTTTGTTTACACGTCTTCATTGACTTGATTGTGTAGATCTGAGATAAGGAAGCAGCCAACACTTTTCTCAAATCTGCAACAAGTTCAAGGAAGTATTTATCATTTCGTCTAAATTTGAGGATTAACTAATTTTGCTTCTATTCATTGAAATCCTGATAAGTCTTACTAAATTCTCGAAAGAGTCATATTAGATCATTATATTTCACAACTCTCTTCATAAGAAAGTTCTGATATAATTACTTTCCGATCAGATATTCCGACAGTTAATTAAATTATTAAAGGGTTATTTATTTTAAAAAGCAAAGTCAAAAAAGTCGCTTTCTTTTTTAATTGAATACTTTCAGCCCCGCATATGGCATGTCATATATCGCAATTTGCATATCGGAGGTTTTGAAATGAGCATACTCCAAATATCTCTGATCCCTCGATATTCCCATTCCCTCCAATCTCTGATGAACCTTTCCTTCCGATATCACATCATCTATATCGTGAAATCCTCAGTATCGCAATATTTGATTAGAGACATCTTTTACCATTTCTCGATTAGAAACCTCTGATGCAAGTCCTCCGTTATTCCCCTCACTCATTCTCAGATAAAATGACTTCGCCAAAAATTGTGATGTTCACAAAACCCCAGACCGAATACGACATTTAAACTCACTTATGAAACATATCACGTCCGTTCATAAATCGAAAGTTTAGTAGGGGCATATGTTTAAAGGTTTCGATGTCCCGGATCCAATATGACATTAAATCTACATAGTAAAACTATCGGGTATGTTCATCGCGCATCGGCATATCAACATTGTTACATCACGTGCTCAAATATTATGATTGTCGATCTCTTATAAAACCCAAATCCGGTCCCACCAATGAGCCACGTCATTTATCGCATTTTCATTATTGCAAGAATAATCAGCATCTCCTATCTTTGGTATAATTATTCTCCAATCTCCGATATGACTATGCTCATATCGCAACTTTGTCATCGCAACAGTTATATCGCATCGCAAAACTAAAGTAAAGCTTTGTCTTAAGATCTTCCGATGTGATAGATGTCGATATATGGCTCTCCACCAACATCTTTTAATTATTATAGAAAACTTGATTGCATATCGACAAAGGTGGAAGTCGTAGATTTTAATTTATGCATGACAAAGAAACTCGCGATGTGAAACATTCGGTAAGGCGTTGACCTATACGAAATCCCATGAGAACACACGTTTTCATATTCCGTATCTCATTGGTCTAGCAGTGAATGATCTTATCCGTGATTTTATCTATGCCTGTTCCAAATCTTACAATTTTTCAAGGTGAGTTGAACCATTGCATCACATTCACAAAATTGTTTTCCCTTTAGTTATATTCATTTCTTCTAAAATTTTGGAATACCGATCCTCTACTTCTCATTTTTTCGATATTTTCCTCAGAATTTCAAAGTAGTTCGCTTATTAGACTCTTTTTTTTTTTTTTTTATCAGAATCATTTAAAACGAATTCTATGAATTACTTCTCCAAGTTTCACATTTCCTTTTATTTCCATTATCTTGTCTAACGCATTTAGCAAACGAAATGACCCCTATTTTTCTATATTCATTGGAATTTTCTGGTTTCAAAATTTTGTAAAATTGATTTTGGCTTCAGAAAAGGACTTTGAGATATTTGACACTTGATTTATTCTCATATTTATTAAATCTCGAATTCCTCTCCTAGAAGATTAGTTTACACGTAAATGTAAGTTCTCTTGCAATTATTTTACAAAACTTCAAATTATCTCATTATTGGAATAAAAGTCATTGCAACTATTTTGTAGACTCTTACGAAATGTTTACCTCTCATATGAGAATGGTTGATGTTTTAAAAAGCAATTTTTTTACATTATACATTTATCAAGAATTTATTATCGGACATGGTCAATATCGTAAGTTTAGTTACACAAAAGCCTTTGTTCCAAGGTCTTGCTGCCATTAATATTCTAAATGTTGAAACTTCTTGTAACAGAGGTGAAAATTTTGTTAAACTTCTGAAAAATTCTATCGTCGGAAACATTATCAATCAAGATATTTATTTATCAAAGTTTTGTCCATCTATACTTTTGGAAAACTTGAGCTCTTATCTTTTGCTTTGATTTTCTCAGAAACATGGAACTTAATAAAATCGGGTTAAGAACCTTCGCAGGTCCCTGATCATTACATTTTGATATTTCACTATGTATACATGAAGTCTCATTTGATTATCTTTTGAATATATATGCTACTTTCATGTTATCATGGTGGTCCAAAACTGTGTTTCAATCATAATTTTTCTAAATCCAAGTATTCATTCATAAATATGACTTTCTTTCTAAATGGATATACTTTTGTCATGATGTATGCACATGGACTTCTTTACTCTTCTAGGCAATCCGTTTTACTAATAAGGAATTTGGAACAAGTAAAGGTAATGGACCAATGGTTAATTCATATTTTAATTCTCTTTTATTTTGAATTTTTCTCCATACTTATCATATATAGCTTCAAATCCTCCTAATATACATCACTGCATCATTATTTGGGATTTTGAATTAACTTCAATATTTTGGAGTTGATATACATTCAGAATGGAAGAAGAAAAGAGAACATTCATCGCTACAATTCATAAAGAGCATATCTTCATCCTCATTTATGATAGATTCGATTTATTTCCGATTCCTTGAACATGAAACATTGTTTTCTTCTATTTTACTGCTTACTTTAGTTTAGATTCAATAAATAATGATTTTGGGTCAATAAGATTTTAATCAATTCAACTTCTTCATGTTTCCAATTCTAATTAAAGAAAAAATTTAACTTGTATCGGAGAAAATCATCTTTCTCAGGAAAAATTCAATTCAATTCTCCAACGATAAGTTTCATGCGCCCACTTTCATTTATTTTCATTTCTTCACTTTTTGTTTCATTTTTTTTTGTTGATCATTGAATGTTTTTATAGGTCTTCGTGAACCTTTCGTACCTCTACCAAATTAGTTTTTGAAGTTCATTTTCTTTTTCTCTTTGATATTCTTGAAAGAAACAGTGATGATCATCATCGAATAAGCTAAATTGGGGAGTTTTTGGACCTCTAATATGTATCTTTAAGCATTTATTTTATTAGAAAATGGTTAGGATGCTTTTATACAGGTTTTACCTTGAAGAAGGAAAATTTGTAACAGACAGAGACTTCTCATCAACGTATTATCTATCATCACTGCTATTCACCCTCTACATTTTGAAGAGCCTCATTTCTTATAACTCTGCAAGATAAAAATTTTAAATCTCAACATAGGAATGGACACACATATGTTTATTTTTATCTCTTTTGTTGAGACATGTAAGAATTTATAGGGTAAGTTCCTTAGATCAAACATCAAAGGTCACTGCTCATAAACAGATCACAAATCAGTACACCAGTATATCACATGGTTAAAACCCTCGAAGAGGGAAACAGTCTACGGCCTAAGCCAACGCAGCCACTTCGGGAAATTTATTAATATAAAAAATATAATTTACATGTGTTTCTCTCATAAACGGTTACCAGACAAATGACCCTCCATGCTCTTGAAATAGAGATCATGGACCAATAGGGTGTTAAGCCACGGATCAAGTGTCAGTAATACCGAGGAGAGAGTGAACCATCGGATCACTACATATCGTGACTGTCAGATTATAAGTTACAAATGTACATAGTAAAGAAACACACTTTACCTAACTCTACACTAGACCAAGTTATACTTAACTATTTCCTATGTGTCGGAATATCCCAACATGCCCCCTTAAGAACAACTTGGGATAGGATTGAAGGATTTACAAAGGTGACACAATAGGAGAAGGAAGGAGGCATTAGAGCCTATCCCCCCTTAATGATAACTTTCCTGAACTCTAAGCATAGATTGAATTTTGGTAAACTTTGCTTCTGTGAAAGCCTTTGTAAAGATATCGACAACTTGATCATTGGTTGAACAATATTGTACTTCAAGAACACGGTCATGAATGAGCTTTCCAATGAAGTGTATATGAAGCTCAATGTGTTTCATACACTAATGTTGAACTGCATCTTTGCATAGCTGAATGGCACTCTGATTATCACACCAAGGTGTAGTTGGATTCTGCTGATGAATACCAAATTCAGACATGATATGACGAAGCCACATGACTTCCTTGTTGGCTTAAACTACACCAGGATACTCTGCTTCTGCCAAAGAAAGAGAGATGGCACTTTGTTTCTTACAATACCAAGTAATAGGTCCTAAACCAAGAGTGAATACATATCCTGCAATAGAATTTCAATCATCAAGGTCACCAGCACAATAAGAATCAGTGAAACAAATCAACAATGGAGATGCTCTTGCACTATAATGAATCTTGAACTGAACTATACCTCCAATATATCGAAGTATTCTTTTAGCTGATTTCCAGTGACTTTCATGAGGTTGGTGAATAAATCAAGCAACAAGACCAACGACAAAGGAAAGGTCGGGACAGGTATGAGTCAGATACAGAAGTTTACCAACAAGTTGACGGTATAAGGTAGCATCAACTTTAGGGGTAGTACAAGTGACTGGAAGCTTGAATCTAGATTGAAAGGGAGAAGGGGTTGGCTTACAGTCTTCCATGTGAAAGTGGCGTAGAAGATCACATGCACACTTGGAATGAGAAAGGGTAATACCTTCTTTGGATTGCAAGACTTGAAGACCAAGGAAATAATGCAAGTGTCCTAAGTCTTTCATTTCAAACTTCTTTTTGAGGCTACACTTCACATGGTTTATATGGTTGGGATCACTACCAGTAAGGATAATATCATCAACATAAAGAACAAGGATGGTGAAGGACTTACCCAATTTCTTAGTGTAAACAGTGTTGTCAGAATGACACCTAGAAAAGCCATTATCTAATAGAAATCTATCCATTTTGGCATACCAAGCCTGAGGAGCTTGTGTGAGACCATAGAGAGACTTCCTAAGGCAAAAAACAAGGCTAGAGTCATTTTGAATAAATCCAAGGGGTTGTTCCATGTTAATTTCTTCATGCAAATCTCCATGTAAGAAGGTGGATTTAACATCCATCTGATGGAATTCCCCTTTAAAAGAGGCAGCAAGGGAAAGAACAAGGCGGATAGAATTCATTTTGGCAATAGGTGAGAAGGTTTTAGTATATTCAATGCCTTCAACTTGTGAAATCCTTTAGCAACAAGACAAGCTTTATGTCTATCCAATTTTCCATCTGGTTCAAACTTTGTTTTGTAAACCCATTTTGCATCTGACAAGTTTTCTTCCTTTTGGAAGAGGAACAAGCTCCCAAGTACCGTTTGCCAATAAGGAACGATCTTCTTCATTCATAGATTCATTCCAATCTGAATGACTTGAAGCTTCTTCAAAGGTGTTGGGATCAAGATTTTCTGGAACTTGAGCCAATAAGAAAGAGGCTCTTTCGAACTGAGAACATGTACACAATCGATCTGCAGGGTCACCTGCAAGAGAACCTGCTGCATCTTGAGTAGATCAGACCCATCTTGGAAGCTGTGGAGTTGAAGGAATATCTTCAAGAGGTGGAGGAGGATTGTCATCATCTAACCTAGAAGGAATGCTATCAAAAATAGAAGAGATAGAGAGAGGTGGCACATATGTTGAATCAGGCTCGCAGGCCAAAGGTGGCACACCCACCGAACTAGGCTCGCAGGTCGATATATTTTCATCAAATTTTACATCTCTTCTAATGATATATTTTTTTATTTTAGTTGAAGAATTCTATATCCTTTGACATCTTCATAATATCCAACAACAATGCATTTTTCACTCTTAGGTTCTAAGGCTTTATGTTTCACATCTGGAATATGGGCCCAAGCATCACTTCCAAAAACATGAAAGTGACTTACATCTGGTTTGATTGAGCTCCAGGCTTCTTCTGGAGTTATACTCCTTAAAACCTTAGTAGGAGCGTGATTTACTATGTAATTTGCATAGTTAATTTTTTATGCCCAAAAATTGAGACTAAGTCCTTTAGATTGAAGCATACAATTAGCCATTTCTTTTAAGGTGTGATTCTTCCTTTCAGCTACACCATTTTGTTGTGGAGTATATGGAACAGTATGTTGCAATTGAATGACATGCTCAATGCAAAATTTGATAAATTTGTTGTTAACATATTCTCCTCCATTGTCTGATCTTAACTCAAGAATTTGATGTCCAGATTATTTCTCAACAAAGGCCTTAAATTCCAAGAACATGTTAAAGACTTCACTCTTGAGTTTAGAGAAGTATACCCAGCTACGTCTGGAAAAATCATCAATGAAAGTTAAGAAGTACTTGCAACTAGAGAAAGAAACAACAGGAAGTGGACCAAATAAATCACTGTGCACAAGCTGCAAAGGGGTTGAAGTGTGCCAAGAGGCATGTTTGTCAAAACTATCCCAATGATGTTTTTTGAGTACACATTGGGAGCAAACACCATCTTGGCAAGACACCATAGGAAGACCTGTCACCATATTTTCTTTACATAGAGTTTGAAGAGAGCGATAGTTTAAGTGACCAAATCACTCATGCCAAAGTTTGCTCACTTCATCATTATGAGCAACAAAAACAGAGGGAAGACATGATGACCCAAATTTGTCAAACTTATACAACCTTGTGGAGTCATTAGCAATGCCAGTAGCTAAAATATGTCTAGGATATTTGAGGTCCTTGATTACAATATCATGAGGTGAAAATTTTACTGTTTTCCCTTCACCTGAATGAGTTATCTGATAAACAGATAGAAGGTTACATGACAAGGTATAGTACATCATTAAACTGACCATTATCTAGATGAATGGTTCCAGATCCTATAACACTAAGAGATCTATCATCACCAACATAAATATGTTTGGTGTTACAATCATTTAAAGAAGAAAACATGGCTTTATATTTGGCCATGTGGTAAGAAGCTCCAAAATCAATGAGTCACTCATGAGAATGAGAAGAAGAAGATACATATTAATGCATAACCAGATGTTTGACAACCATAAGCAGAAAATTCTATTCCTGACGATGAAGTTGAAGAGTTCTCCAAATTTATGTGGTGCTTCTTCATTGCTGCTTCTAAGGCTTCAATCTTCTTAAAACATTTGGACTCTACATGGCCATCACGATTACAAAAGTTGCAATGTCTATTTGTTTTCTTCCTCTTGTTTTTATTTGACTTATCAGTTTGGTGAGTTGCTTTTTCAGTTTGCGGCTGAAATTGCTTAAGACCCTTGTTTGGTTTAGGACCATACTTTTTAGGATACTGCTTCTTGGGATTCTTTTGATATGATTGTTGTTGGACTGCTAAGGCTTTGTTAGAAGCATTTATAGTATTGATAAGACCAAGGTGTAAGGGTTTATCTTGTTCTCTTATCAAAGAATCACAAAAGTCATCAAAAGAGGGAGACTTGTAGGTTGTTCCTTGAGAAATGACAGCTTCTCTAGTGGAATGGAAGGTGGAAACAAATACAGAGTATGCAGGTCCAAGCTTAGCAAGAATGGTATAGATAAGGCTACCATCTTCATTTTTTCCTTTACAACCTTTTAAAAGAAGTCTAAGGGTCTTGAATTTGGACAAAAAATCTTCAATAGAGGAGAAATTATTGGGGTCCAAAGTAAGCAACTCATTTTCAAGCTGGTGGGCCCTGATTTCATTTTGAATGCCAAAAACAATATTTAGCTTTTTCATAGCTACATCAAGAGTGTCAATTTCTTGGATATGAAATCAAAGAACTTGAGCAATGGACATTCCTATCAACCCTTGTGTTTGATCTTGTTTATTTTCCCATTTAGCGACTTTATCTGCATCGATAGGTTTAGTTTCTTGTCCTAAGGCTATTCTATAAAGCCCTTTACTTTTAAGTAAATTTATCATGTAGGATAGCCATTGGAAATAATTGGTGTTTTTCATAATAACTGGGCATGCACTTTCCATTTAAAAAAATGAAGCTGAAACTAACTGCTCCAACGGAAAGATCTCGAAAAAATAGGCCAGTTCAAAAAAAATGGCTTGGAAAACGGCTTCCGAATGAAGAAGTTATGCCTTTTTGGAAAAACAAATGTTGTAGATGCCGAATAGTTACGTGAAAGGTTGAAAGCTGATAATGAAGTTCTATTTTTTTTTTAAATCCCCCCCTTTTCAAACTTAATCCAAAAAGCTCACTTGAAAAAAAAAACTTTATGTGACCCACTTTTATAAATAAGTGAGAGTCACTTTTACAATGTTACTTTTACATGTGCTTTTGAAATAAAACCCTCCTTTTAAAACCGACAACTTTCCAAAGGGATTTATAAAAAAAAACAACTTAACAAAAAAAAATTACAAAAATAAGCTTGAGAGAGATACTTGAATCCAAGACCTCTATTCTCATAAACTAATTGTACAACAAGTGAGCTATTCAAATGATTCTGTAATTGTTTGAAATGAGGAAGGTTTTGGTTTTTTTTTTTTATTCTTCGATGAGTGTGCTTTTTCCTACCAAAAAAAAAACACAAAATCCGTGCACAAGCAAAATGAAATGCAAGCCTTACTGTAGAACGTTAGATTTTCGGCTACCTTATCGGAAACTATCATTTTTTCCATTATTTTTTATTTCCCGAGATTGCACAAAGACGCGGGGAAAGAGCATACGTAGAAAAAAAAATATCGTCTTCATGTTTCTGATTTGCCGAGATCGCACACAACGCAGAGCAAAGAGCATACACAGAGAAGAGGGTAGAGATCCGGCAAATACAAAAACTATAAACCGAAATAAATAACCAGAACCTAAACAAGTAGAACGATTAATAAATATAACTGCAAAAAAGATACTCTGTACCTCCAGATCTAAAATGACATAACTTGGGCAACCTGAAACCTTTTCGCATGAAACGAAAGGGTTCCTCACTGTAATAGACACTCCAGACACAACAGAGCAGTTCTCTCGGCCTAAATGTGGTCATAAATAGTAGATCTGGAAAACGGCAGTCGCATGCAATCAAACCGGCTTCAGATTTGGATCAACAACGGAAGCGGCCCTCAAAAAGGCTCTGATACCATGGAGGAATTTACATGATAAGTTCCTTAGATCAAACACCAAAGGTCACCACTCACAAACAAATCACAAATTAGTACACCAGTATGTCACGTGGTTAAAACCCTCGAAGAGAGAAACAGTCCACGACCTGAGCCAACGCGGCCACTTCAGGCAATTTATTAATATGAAAAGGAAAATTTACATATGTTTCTCTCATAAATAGTTACCAATGGCCCTCCATGATCTTTAAATCGAGATCATGGACCAATTGGGTGTTAAGCCATAGATCAAGTGTCGGTAATACTAAGGATAGCGTGAACCATCGGATCACTACATATCATGACTGTCGGATTATAAGTTACAAATGTACATAGTAAAGAAACACACTTTACTTAACTCTACACTAGACCAAGTTATACTTAACTATTTCCTATGTGTCAGAAAATCCTAACAAGACATTAATATAAACAGCGTTGTTGGAGTTTATCTTTTAAATTTGGATTTTTCTTTTACCTTCCGCCTTTTTCCATTTTTTTTTTGTTGATTTATTTTTTTACTTTAGTTTATGAATTCTTTTCCTTTGCTTTCGATTTTGTTTTGATTTCAGTGACTCTGCCATGACTTATGCGAAAATATTTTTTCTTACCTAACAACGATTGACATACATAGGAAATATTTTGCTCTATCTATTTCAGTGAATTTCCTTTATCATTTAAGGCATATCTCTATGGAACCATAAAAACATCTTGCTTTAAAGCTTTTTCATAGAGGAACATACATCCCTTCTAAGTGATTGAGTTTACTTTTTCAAGGAAAGAACTGATTTGATTTTAATACAATGAATCCCTCACACCCCTCCACTTAAAAGCCTCTGCTTGATAGTTGCACGGAAAGAATTTGGTGTTAACATTATGAAAGTATTATGTCCATTAAATATAAATCTCTATTACTGTCTCACCAGTTTCACTCAAATACATCATAAACTAAAAGCTTGCAAATGCACTAATCAAAAGGGTGATTAAAAAGGGAAGCATGGGAAATACAAGTAAACCCATAGGGGCTATGGACGCTCGCTGGCAGCGGGACTAGGCTTGTATGGCATAAAAGACAACTTCATCGAGGTACTGTTCAGATTCACTGGCAGCGAAGCAATGTCAGAGACCAGTCATGAAATGGATATATGCTTTATCAAAAAACTCCTATCTCTACCTTCTATTTTTTCATATGAGAAAAGTTTAAAACAATTTTTTCCCAAATTTGGATTTGTTACTTTTACTCAAGTTTGTTTTAAGTACTTATCTTTATAAACTCATATTACTTAATCTATTTATGTGGAACCTATGGAAATGTTTTACTGTTGGACGATTTCATAATTTCCATTATTTTTAACCTTTGGGTAAATTAAAGTTCATTATCATTAATCAGAGATAACTCATCTTTCTCCTGTGTATCGCCATTGTTGTTGGGAAAACCCAAAACTTCACATTTTTTAATTACTTACTTCAATAATGGGGACTTTTTTATTAATTTTTGGCTAAGCACCTTTTATCATTTTCATTAAGTTAATTGTCCTACAATTTTGTCATTTTTTCGTTTTTATCGGATTTCTAATATGATAGTTTCATTGAATTTAGTTTTTAGCAAGCTTTCTATCGATACTTGTTTTGCCTCATTTTGTCAACCGGTTTGTAAATGACACTCCTTTGAAGTTTGATCATTTTTGTCGCCTAGACTAAAATATAAAATAAGTGTATAATATTTTAACTTTCGCAATTAAAATATTCATTCATTGTAAATATTAACTCTTAGATCATTTTTGCTATTTTTCATTTTTTCACTAACTGTCCTATAAAATGACCCAGCTAAATTGTACAATAGATGAAAATATGTTTCGGAATCTTGGTAATTTACCCCAATTTGTTATTTTAAAAGAAATTGCCAAACAAAAAATCCCAAAAGAGCAAAATGGATGAAGTTCAATTTGTAGGATTTTAAATTTCACGTGGGACCCACTCCACATCACCTCCTTCCTTCAAAAACAAAATGTGATCAAAAAATAATTACGATAAAATTTTGCGATGAAATATTGTGATATCGCATATCCCAACTTCATTTAACACTCATTTTAAAATTTACGATGTGCAATGGGATTTTTAATTTTAATATAAGGTTTCATTTCCACCTTATAACTCCCGACCTCCATGACCTTACTCTCCCTCCACTCACCTCACCCTCATGGTCATCCCCCCTCACCATTAACACTTCCACCATCCCACTCCATGCTCTCCAAGCTCATTAATACATCAATGTTATTTAAAATTTTGTATTTAAATTTTTTTAATATAATAATATTTTAATTAATCATTATGTTAATATATAAGTATAATTAATTAAGTTTAATAATGTAATTGTAATTAATTTCAATTAATTAATTAAAAAACTATAATCTAATTTAGAATTAGAATTTAATTAAAAATATATATATTTTTAGCTCAGTCAACAAAAATTTCAGAATTCTAGCAATTTTAATATACCAACTTTGGAAGCTCATAATTGGAGTTTTATATTGCCAAATGAGGACTATGACCGCTCATTGGATAGATAAAATCATAAAGATTATTTATGAAGTAGTTGAAAAACTAGATTTGATCATTTAATGGGCCTAAAATTCAGTAGAATATCATGCTCCAAATTTTTAAACAAAATCAATTTTCTCAGTTTTATTTTCTGCATTCTTATTTACCCACAGCCTCTAGTGAGTGCAGACCCATTTATCTATGTTCTCCTTGGCCAATTAAATCATCACATACATCAATATAAATCTCATATTTACTTTTCAATTATTTATTTAATTAAATTTGATTAGATTTATTTTAATTCCATATTTTGCATTTTGATTTTATTTTTGCATTTTAATTTTGTTTTTGCAGGAAAACAATTGAAGAGATGAGGAGAAAAATATCTCAATCATTGAAAATGTTGCAACAATTAAATAATATGATTATGGGCTAGTGAAAATTGATTTAGCAAAACCACTCTTCAACAACTTTCTATTGAGAAATTCCTTTGTAAATATTATAAATAGTAGATTGTAAAATGTATTAGGGGCTCCTCTTCTCTGCAATTCAGGAATTATTAAAGACACTATTGTATAGAGGATTTAGAGTTGTAGGGTAGAGGAGAGAAGACTCAAATCCAAGGGTTATTGAAGATTTTTCCTTTGCATGCTTAATTATGTATGGAGGACGGAGTTTGTACTATTGCAGCTCTAGTTTTAAAAGCAGAAGTTCAAGCATTATAAAGGACTGTTGCAGACCAGAGCTAGATAAATGAATTCAATAAATTGATATTTCTAATAGTATTGTTTTAAATGCTAGTTTCATTTTATGATGGCAAGAATGTGTCATTTTATCCATATTTGTGCACTATTGTCGATATGAGTAATGTGTCTAAATTATATGTTATTATTTATCTTTGCTCTTATGGGTTGAATTTTGATTTATGAGTAACTATTTATTCATAAATTTGTCTTTTAAATACTAATTTAACAAAGGGTGATATGCTTTGAACTATTTCCTCTTATTATTGTTTAATTATTCGAATTATTGATTTAACAATCAATATCATTTTTGTGAACTACGTCCTAAATGTTGTTGGTTGATTATCTTAGTTAAGAGGTCTCTGAATAGAATGTGTTTTGGCTTCATAATGTTAGTTAATTGAACTACTTTGATAGCTTGATATTCATTATAAGTCAGATATTTAAATCCCAGTCATTTAAATATCTTTCTCTCGATTGGGTTAGATCTATATTTATCTAATTGAGATAGGATTAGGATAAAGTTCATTTTGCTTGAATTTTAGAATAATTTTGCATTTAGATTTAATTCTACATTACTAGAAGTCTTCTTTCAAAAGAGGTAAACTTTAGTTGTGGCTTGGCTGAGCCCAAAATCAACTTAAGGATCACTTTCTTTCCTAATCAGCAAGATGGATGATCTGATGTCACTTCTCCATTGGTAGACAAAATTTATATTTTGAGCCATTGGAGATTCAGAGAAGGTAATTGGACCTAGTTAAACTAGTCAGAACCACTATTCCAAACGGAAAAAGGAACTACTTTAAAGTCCGGATTGGGTGGTCATCCCCATGTGTTGTTGCAGCGAATTTCAAGGCATCAACACTAGGTTGATCCCTTTAGCCCACGAAACTTAGTTTTCTAATGTCCATGTTGTAGCCCAATTCCTTTCGTTGCTACAAACTTCTTTTGTCACTATTCGCCAACTCCTTTAGACCATAATTAGTTGGTTATCGACTTGGTAGACTTCCTTGCCTTGCATCTCAAGGGTTCTTCCATTCAGCCCACACGCTACTAGTTGTCCACAAAATACCCTTCCTTCTGTCCTTTGTATTTTTGTTCATCTTAACCAGCCTGATCCCTCATATTTTGAGGCCACAACTGTCATCTTCCACAACACACTGTTGTGCCAGATCTCTGGTCCTAATTGTGGCATCCCTCTAAGAACTTCGATCATCTATTTTAGGCCCCTTTCTGCCTTGGATTTCCTATTGAAGGCCTCATCCTATCAACCAACAACCCTAAACAGACAGGCCTCAACCTATTCCTTTAGGGTCGTTTCCTTCATAAATATACCTCGGGCTACCCTCAAGTATACCCATAATTGCACAACCTTTTTGTTCTAGACCTCTTGCAGTTGTTATAGTAGCCCTTAACCTTTGATTCAACCCTCTTCTAGCCCTAGATAACTCGGTCCTACACATGTCCTACCATTGACGTATTGTCACACTACTCCAACCAACTTTGTCCACCAAAACACCTGACAACTAGCCTTTCTTCCCAATAGTTGTCCTTGAAACCTTGAGATAGCCCTATGGTTGGCCTCAGTAGGCTTCAAACAAGCCTCCGCCCCCTTCTCCAAGCACAAACTACCCTTTCTTGTTTACTGCTAGGGTTATGCACCTCAGACCAGTCACATAATACTCTAGACAGAACTCGGCCTACTCCTTGGAACATCTTGAGCTTGGCATCTTGGATTTTTTTACATGCTCCTACAGCTTCTCTTGGGCATATCTTGACATCTATGAAAATAACTCGGCCCTATAGGGTTCTTTCACTCCACATTGTTATCCTTCACAACGTGTGTGTCATTGCCTCTCCATAACCTCTTTATTTATACTTTTGCTTTAGGTTGTTTTAGGGAACCCTTGGTCCTTTAGGGTTTTACCAACTCAACCATTTAATAATTAATTTTTTAACTTAGTTCCCAACACACAACTTTGGGTCCAAAACCCCAAATACTTGGGTACTTTTTGCAACCAACTAATATTTGGTGGGTTTTCTCCTCTTGGAAATACCTTCCGAGCTACCCAAATTTCAACACTCTTTCTTAGTGAGGAAGATATTGCCATCACAACTTAAAATCTCCAACTTCATGACTTTCCTTGCATACCCATGACTGTCCTCGCATAATTCATGACTTTCCCTTGCATGGGCATGTTTGTCCTCGCATGTGCCACTTCTTCTTTTGTACTTGGCCAAGATTTATCTTTCATGGTGCATGATTGTTCTCGCATGCAACATGACTCTTCCTTTCATGCTCCATAATTGTCCTTGCATGCGCTATGACTTTCCTTGCACTACCAAGAGTGTTCTCGCATGGTTCATGACTGTCTTTTCATGAGATGAAAACTCCAATCTCTCTCTTGAACTTGAAGCTTCAAACTTCCACTAGGCAGTTGACTTTCCTTTGAATTATCCCTCTGAAGCTAGACTCCCTCTGAACCTACACAAACTCCACTTTCTCACTCTACTTTCCCTCTCGGAAAATGTTGCTATTGAACTTGTGTACTTCTAAATTTAGTCTCAAGATGTGGTTTAACACTAGGTATAATCTACTCTTGACCACGACAACTCAACTCTACATGAGTCCTCTTCCTCATGGGTCAAACACCTTATGTGCACATGGCTCCTTTGTCAAATATGGAACTCCACAACCCAATGAAGATACAATCTTTTGATTAAGTTTCCGCCCACATTAAGCTATCTCGTCCATGCCAAAGCACTTTCTTTGTTGAACCTTCTACTCCATGTCTAGCAGTTTCACAACTCCCTCTTAAGTTGCTTCTTGTACACACACTGATTGACATGATCTTCAAAGTATCTATGATACCATGTTGAAATTTCCATGCGCTCTAGATATGGTATGTGCCCTAGATAGGAACACAACACATTAGAGAATCCCAACACAAAATAAATTTGCGCAATGGAAATATAACAATATTGAAATCAACAACAATACATAAGAATATTGGCCCAAAATCTCATATATCCTTAGTCCATCAATAAGAAAACATTAGGGCTTCCATACCAAGGATCATGGCCCTTTAGAAACCCTAATAAAAACTAGTATACACAATATACAATAAATTCCATAGTATATCCTTTGATTGATCTAGGGCTTGAGTTCGGGTCCTTTAGATCTTCAATCTACCCAACAAAATACAATCAATATAATATACACTCACTTTGAATGATCCCTTTTTCCCATTGAACTCAGTATTATATTGCCCTTGTTGTAGCCCAATATCTTTTGTTGATATAGACTTCTTTTTTCATTGTTGGTCGACTCTTTTAGACCATAATTAACTTGTTTCTCACCTGGAAAACTTCCTTGCCCTACTTCTCAAATCTGGGCTATTTACTTTAGCCCACATTCTACTAATTGTCCACAGGAGAATCTTCCTTAAACTCTATGTATTGTTGTTCATCTTAGCCAGCTTGATCCTTCCTCTTCTTATGCCATGAATTCCATCTTTCACAATGTATTGTTGTAGACCCCTTTCTTCCTTGGATTCTTTATTGAATGCTTCGTCTTATTCACCAACAACACTAATTAGGCCTCAACCTATTCCTTTAGGATTTTTTTCTTTCATAAATATATTTTGGTCGACCTCTAGTAGACCCATAATTGCACAACCTTTATGTTCTAAACCTCATGAAACTACTACAATAGCCCTTAATCTATGATGCAACCCTTTTCTAGTCCTATCTAACTTAGTCCTTCCCCTTTCCTACCCTCAACCTGTTATCGCATAACTCTAGTCATCTTTCTCCACTACAAACACCCTACGACTAGCCTTTAGTCCCAATGATTGTCCTTTAAACCTTAGGATAGCCCTACAGTTGGCCTCATTGTGATTCAAACAAGCCTCGGCCTAACAAATCTAGGCCTCAACCCCCTTCTCCAACCACAAACTACCCTTTCTTGTTTACCGTTAGGGTTTCGCACCTCAAACTAGTCACAAAATACTCTAGACAATACTCAGCTTACTCCTTCTTGGCAGATCCTTAACTTGGCATCTTGGAAAAAGTTGTTTACATGCTCCTATGGTTTATCTTGGGAAAATCTCGATGTCCATGAAAATAACTCGACCTTCTCTAGGGCTCTTTCACTCCACATTGTTATCATTCACAATGTGTGTGCCATTTGCCTTTCCATAGGCTCTCTATTTATACTTTTCCTTTAGGTTATTTATAGAACCCTTGGACCTTTAGGGTTTTAGCCACTCAACCATTTAATAAATAATTTGTTAACATAGGTCCCAACCCACAACTTTGGGTCCAAAATCCCAACCACTTGGGTACTTTTCCAAATCAACTAACTTGTGCTGGGTTTTCTCCTCTCGGAAATACCTTTCCAGCTCATACCTAAATTTCAATATACCCTAGGTGAATATTTCCCTATAATGTAATGGTTAGTCTTCTCAGGGAAGATAAAGGGTTAAGGTGTGATTATAAAAGTAAGAGGGAGGAGCAATTAGGGGTTCTTCTTCTTGGTTCTTAGGCATCTAGTTTTTCTATTTTCTATTACTCTTATATATATATATATATATATATATATATATATATATATATATATATATATATATCACTCAGAAATTTGAATTGGCATGAGAAAAGGTGATATCTTGTGTAACAACAATTGAATGTGTTGTAGTGTTTTTTACTTGGACTAGATGGCTTTGAGGACTAGGAATTGTCCTATTTATTTTGGCACAAAGAGCACTGAAGAAGGGAGGGTTGAGGGACTATAGAGATCATAAAAGGACTCCCTTGTGTTTTGTAGACCTGCATGGTATTTTTGTGAATCTGATATTAGTCAAAGATGGAAATGTTGATCACTGAGTTTTCTTGTGTGTGTGTGCAGGAGAATGGCCTTCAATTTTGGTGTTAAAATTTGATCTGAATTTGAGTGTATGAAATACCCCAGATTCAAGTTCTCCTTAGAGGATCAAGATCCGACATGGGGTGGCCAACTGAGAAAAATTGCAGCAAAATTGAGTTTATAGTGTGGTGGAATGTAGTTGACGCTCCTTTAGTTTCCAAAAGTTTTCTGTTTGCAATAGATAAATATTTATTTTGGTTTTAATGACATTTTGGCATATATGGTTTAGTGACACGCACTATCATTTAATTTTTCTATTCAACAAGTTTATATGTGCATGCATTTACCCTTTAGAAAATTTATCATGGATGTTGTTATTATGCTATTTGGTTGTATATTTCTATATGTATTAATTTTGTAACAACACTGGTTGAGAAATACAGGCTCCCTAAATTTTTATTTAAAAGTCATGTTGGCATTTCTACTATAACTTTTCTTTTGGGAGATTCCAAAAGCTTAAACTTGGACCATAGTAAGTCAAGCTTCCTAGATGCTCCTAAAATCATGCATCAAACATGTCATGTGGCATTTATGCTATAACTTTTCTTTTGGGAGGTTCAAGAAGCTAAAACTTAGACCATGGAGTGGAGAAATATCACTGATCATCTGGTCCAACATTCAGATCTTTGGTCGCGGTATTTTAAGAGATATGATTAGAGGATTCCAGCTTCCTAGATGCTCTTAAAATCATGTATCAAATGGTTCATGTTGGAATTTTTGCTATAACTTTTCATATGATAAGTTCCAGAGGTTGAAACTTAGACCATAGGGAGATAAACTCCCACTGATCATCTGGTTTACATTTCAAAACTTGGACTACTGTAATTTGGGATATATTCCTTAAGGAAATCGATATATTAGTTTGCATGCAAAGTGTTTGAATAAATTCCTAAATAGTTTAATGATTCATTGTATACAAATTTATGATTTCAGACTTTTGCAGTCTCTATTTTGTAATAATGTGTGCATTAAGTAGATTTTTGTCTTGATAATGAACCTCCGTAGCTGGTTCAAAACTTCGACAGTAAAATCTACTTAATGCGATGGATCTGGAAAAAACGTTGTATACAAATTGTTTGATGAAATGCCCTAACTAAACGATTGTTTTGTGTATGAGGATAGTATTGTTACATGTTAGAATTGTTATATGATAGTATTGTTATAGTTGATCTATGCCTATTTGCATGCAAATTATTTGAAAAAAATAAGTTAAATGTCTTTTATTACAATTTTCATAAAAACTATTTAATAAAATGCCTCAAAGACAAAAATAATAAGTTCCATAGAGTGGTATATTCTAGTTAGTAGATTACAAGTGGAATCATAACAAAGTTTCTTATTTGATTTTATACAAAATGTTTGAAAATATGTCTACAATAAAAACACAACTTGATTGGTTATATAGAGAGTATTTGAAGAAAGGTTTTCATGTAAAGTGTTTGACAAAATGTATGAGAGATGAAAATCAAGTTTTTGCAAGTGTGGTTAGGATAAATTTGGTAGGGGTATGTGACAAAGTGGTATCGAAACTTATTTCAAACTAGTAAAAATAAAAATAAATTTTGAGTAACCTATAACCTCTATAAGTCATTGAGTGAATTGGATATGTGGCACATAACACTTATCTACAAGATGATGATGATCACCAAGGTGAAACAAGGCAAAAAGCATAATTTTTAGAGAATCATGATCCATTATTCAACTCAACCAATAATCACCATTTTCATGACAAGTACATAAGGCATTAACACTTAATTAAGGAAATAATGCACCTCATGTACATCAAGCATTGCAGTCATCAAATGCGAGCGAGTTGGGAAAATTGTGTGAAGCATCATTAATCAATTGTTTGTAGAGAGCCATGGATATCAATTGTGGAACTATTGTTTGTGATGATAATCATAGGATAAAATCTCCTCTAGTTTGTGAAAATTTGTACTACCAGGAATCCTACTGCAGCACTGATGAGAAATCTCTTATCTTGTTAATTTTTATTAATACGTTCAAAAATTTCTTATGTGATTTCCCGGAAGATTTATAGTTAAAATATTATTTACAGTTTTCTAATGTAAATAGTGAAATTTAATACACTACATCCTTCACAAATAAACTATAGAAAAATACAAGTGTAGAAACAAAATCCGAACGAGAGTAAAACATAGACACATCTGACACAATTGTTTTTGCACTAATGTCCCCGGAAAAACCCAAATGTGGGAAAACTGGTGAAACATCTTAGGGTTTATATATTATGCAGTAATTTTTTAAATACAAACTAGATGCCTTTTTGGCTATCCTCACAGAGAATCTGACTGATAAATGGTTAGTGAGAAAAACCTCACACTGACACTAGAAGCCCAAACTGACCAAAACCCCGAACTGGCAAGCCCTCCACTGCCTCTGCGTAGTCTTTCCATCACTCTGCATGTTGGCTCTTTTGCTGGCTGGATTTAACCCTTTGGCCTCTTCCGGTCTCACACCCCATCTCTCCAGCACTGGATATGATTGATCCTCAGTTGAATCACATATTTCCTCTGGGCCACTGCGTAGGCTCTGTGTAGCTGCTACATTGCCTCTGCAAGTACTGCTCTCTGTCTTCTCTGTTTCGTATTCGTCAGCTCAGGAAAATTTCCAACCAGAAATTATCTCTGCCCCTCTCTACGAGAATCCTCTCGAACGATCTTCTCCCTGAGCACTTCTCACTAAAGAATTTCGATCTCTTGATTCTTTCTTCATCTCTGTGTGTTTTCCAAGTGACCCTTCAAGTCCTTCTTATAATCTTCTCGTTGAAACTTCAACAATCGAGATTAGATCTCTAATCAATGGCTAAGATTAACTTTTGACTTGATCTCCGTATTTTCTAGAACATTCACACTTTGTTTTATTAATACCCTTTTATTATTTTTATTTTCCTATGTTTATAATTACGGTCCACTTTAAAAATAATTAATCATTTTAATAAAACATATTCTGAGTGGAATTTCCAAATATGATATATGGGTTCTCTGGAATACATGTGCCCAAGCCTCCTTGCAAATTTTGAGACTTAGAGCGCATATGATGCTACCACAAATCAACACTCCCTCTTCGCGAGGAATGTGCTTTAGCAATACACCTCGTTGAGTAATTCTCCAATCTGCAACATCTCCCTTTGCACTGTTGATGTCTGACAATGCTACCCACCAAATATGTGCAAATGCTTCATTTGTACTGTTGCTGACCCTGCCACTGTCAACACTGCATTTGTACTGTAGGTCCTTCTCAAATTGTGTGTTTGTGCTACTGTTGGCCCTGCCACTGCACTGCAATGTTGTTGCGTGCTGCAATAGACCAACATCCAAAACTGAACAAATCTTCAGCATGATGCATCTCGGTATTGAATATTTGACTGTTTCTAGCCTTTGTGTTGTCCCTATGAACATGTTGCACTATGCCTTCCTGCACTGCTTCTAACTCTACTCTACGCTGCTCAAACTTTATCGTTGCTAACCACTGCATTGTCACTTCTGCACTCTCTACACCAACTGGCACTCGTCCATCCTGCTACATCTAATTTGAGCTCCTGTAGCAAGGTATCGATCTGAGAGGTGGACTCATTAATGATCCTTCCCAACTACAACTCTAGATCACAACAAAGCTCCCATGGTGACATGTAAGTGATCATTATGAATTCAAAACTACTCATATTATTGTTGCTACCACTCTGTTGATGCTTCTGCACAGCTGCTGCAACTACTACAATAATGAGTCTGGTCTCCTCAGATCCTGCAGTACTAGCTTCCATAGCACTACTTCCTTTGAAACTAGACTCCCTCTAAGTTTCGATCTCCCTATGGTAAATCTCTTTGCTCCCTCCTGGAAATTCGCATTGTCCTCGTGTTGGAAACTGGACTGTAGCTCTGCACTAGGAATCTCCTGGCTGCAACTGCACCAGCATGTTGCAACTGGGAAATTCACACTGCCTGTGTCACTGCAACTAATTCTGCAACTTTCTCCTTCTGAAACCGGACTGCAACAAGTTATGAACTTGTCATCTAAGTGACTGAATGCTCCTGTTGACACTATGATCCTCATGCTACTAATTATGTTGGGCTCCTGTACCAAGGATACTGATCCATGTGAGAAATCTGCAGCAGGTAGATCTAATATGTTGCTCTTCCATGGATTTTGCCCATTTGAGACCATCTCTACAAAAATGTCGAATTTCTCCCTCTCTCTCCTCTGCGCAGCTACTTGCCCAGCCTACGCACTCCCTTCTGGAGATAGTAGATCTGCCACATAACACTGTTGCTCATCTATCAAGAATTAGAATTCCCTGGCTAGGAATTCTCTGAGGAAGAAAATCTCGCACACGTTGTCGATCTATTACCTTTAACCCTCTGCACAGCTAACTCTACAAACTCCCTACTAACTATTCACGAACTATGTTGCTTCTGCACGGGAAATCAAAGTTTCTTGGGCATGAAACTCTCTGAGGTTAGAAATTCCCAAAATGTCTTCAGTTATTCTTCCTGACACTTCTGCACCAGCAAACACTGTTGCACAAAAACTGCGTCCCTCCAACTATTGATTTGCGCTGAAACTGTTGTGCTGCTCTCTCTTCCTTAGACAAACTGCAATCTGGAAAATCCTACCTCTCTGGTGGCTCACTTAGAGAGATATTTCCTTGCAGCACTAGCCCTCCTAGCTTGGACTGCGCAATCACCTGGGAGATCGATCTGCTGCTTACGCAACTCTTTGATCCTAGCTTCACCAACGCTGAATTTGTTGGATATATTATTTTCTCCTCCTACACTCAGCTTAAACAAGCTCTAATACCATGTGAAACTTTTGTAAATCTCTGGAATCTTATTGCAACAACTAGACGATATTCACCTAATTGTTAATTTTTAACTTACTAATATATTTGCAGTTTACTGCAGCAAACACTGAATACATCAAACTGCAACCTACACAAATAACTGCCGAAAAAATACAAGTGTGGAAACAAAACTGAACAAGAATAAAACACACACACATTTGACACAATTACTTTTGGACCAATGTCCACGGAAAAACCTAGTGAGGGAAAATCGATGCAATAGTTGAGGGTTTATATATTATGCAGTAATTTTCTGAATACAAACTAGATTCCTTGTTGGATATCCTCACAAAGAATCTGACTGACAAAGAGTTAGTGAGAAAAACCTCACACTGACACTAGAAGCCCAAACTGGCCAAAACCTTGGATTGGAAAGCCCTCCACTACCTTTGCGCAGTCTCTGCGTGGGGACTGTGTGGCTTCTGCGTGCTGGCTCTTCTGCTGGTTGGATCTAACCCTTTGGCCTCTACCGATCTCACACCTCAGCTCTTTGGCACTGTATCTGAATGATCCTCAGTTGAATCACAGACTTCCTCTGGGCTACTGTGTAGTTGTTATGCTACCTCTGTTGGTACTGCTCTTTTTCTTCTTTGTTGGGTATTTTCTAGCTCAGGAAAATCTCCAACTGGACATTATCTCTTCCCCTCTCTACACGAATCCTTTCGATCGATCTTCTCCCTGAGCACTTCTCACTAAATAATTTTGATCTCTAGATTCTTTCTCTGTCTCGGTGTGTTTTCCAAATGACCTTTCAAGTCCTTCTTATAATCTTCTCGTTGAAACTTCAACGGTCAAGATTAAATATCTAATCAACGGCTAAGATTAAATTTTGACTTGATCTCCATATTTTCTAGAAAATTCACACTCTATTTTATTAATACCCTTTAATTATTTTATTTCCTAAGTTTAGACTTAGGGTCCCTTTAAAAATAATTAATTATTTTAATAAAACATATTATGAGTGGAATTTCCACAAACGATTTATGAGTTTTCTGGAATACATGTGCCTAAGCCTCCCTACAAATTTTGAGACATAAAGCACATCTAATGCTACAAAAAATCAACATAGTTATCCCTAGATGTTAAGGAGTAACATGTGGAAACAACCCTTTGATTTCTCCACGTGGTTTTCATTGAAGACAAATAATAAGTCAATGGAATGAAAAGTACATCTAGTAATGATAACAAACAAAAATAAAAATCCAAGATGTTAGGTCCCTATAATAATAGTGTATCCCCCATATTGTTATTGATGTGCCCCATAGAAGCCCACTATTGTTATTGTTGTACCCTTACATTATTATTGATATGTAGGCCCTAATTATATTGTGACCCTTTAAACTCTTATATATACCAAGGAGGTCTTGTCATTTGTATCATCCAATAATTGTTCATTTATGTGATGTAAAAAGATATTTCCCCCTTGAAGAGGTTTTTTTCAAGTCATTGATCTATCTTTCTTATATGTTTTGTGATCTAGTTACATAACATTTGGTATTAGAGATCCGGATCCTAGGGTTTTATTTCTTCAAATAGGTCATCATGGAATTTTCACTATAATTTTTTTGTGAGGCCTTAAAAGCTGAAATTTGTATCATGTGGAGTTGAAATATTGATGAACATTTTGCATAAATTTCAGAGCTTGGTTCGCTATATTTTTGGAGATATGGTCCAAGGAAGGCAGGGTTTTTGCATCCTCTAGAATTATGTCTCAAATAGGTGTTCCGAGGAAAATTGTCATAACTTTCTCTTCGCGCATCATATTTGAATTTTGAAAAAAGTTGTTAAAATTACACAAATTATAGTTTATCGTGTATCATTTTTAGTGTTAAAGGTTAAAACAGTGACATTTGACATCCCGTACAAGTTCACTCTACTAAACCAATACATAATCACGTAATCTTGAGAAAATTGACATAACTTTAGCTGGAAGAATTCAATCTTGGTCTAATTAGTGGGATTGGTAAGGGCTACCATAGAAAAAAAATTTCAGACTTTGTAGATCCTAAATTACAAAGATATAATAGTTTCAAGACCAAACTCTTAAAATCAAGAAAAATGTGTGTATTTTTTAAAATTTGCATAACTTTTGTTTGAAAAATCATTTTCAAAGGGCATAGTGAAGCATAGATATCATTATTTGGTTTCAAAATGCTTTGAAACAAAAAACATAGATACACCCAATAAGCCAAGAGATAGCTCTATTGTGATGCATGAAGAAGAAAAGAAATGCAACATAATATATCAAAATTACGAGACCAAGTGCAACAAATCTCGCTCTTGCAAAGAGTAACCAAAAATAAAATGGAAGCTAAGAACAAAGTAAATTATCAAACGAGAATCGTACCAAGTACCCGTTTTTCTGAGGTAGCAAAAAAAAAATCCGATTTTGAAAAGTGTCAATTCATAATACACATTTTTTTAGCATATTTTTGACACTTTAAATTTTCCTATGTACTAAGTATGAACATTTTTTATAAATGTTACTAATTTTCATGCTCATTTTGAAAAGTGTTCATGTAACATCAACCTCTTTTTTAGAGCGTTTATTTTTTACAATCTAATTTTCTAATGTATTAAGTGTGGATAAATTTTATTAAATGTTGGTGATTTTCATGCATTTTGAAAAGCATCAACAATTTTTATTTAAGACATATTGTTGACACTTTAAATTTTCTTATGTCCTAAGTATGCACAATTTTTTTTTAAATGTTGATTATATAACTATTTTTCAAGTTGTTTTATTCCTCTTCTTCTTTTTTGTTCTAAGATGTTTGTTTTTTAAGGGTTTTCCAAACATGTGTTTTTTGTTTTTCTTTGCAATGTTCTTTTTATAATGAAATTTTTATTTTTTTTTGCAAAATTAAAAAAATAATAACATTAATATTTTGAGGTTAACATAATTCTCACTAAAAAATAATAATTCTAAACACTCGACAAAAAATACACATTAAAAAAAAATTAATTAATTAAAAATATATTTCAATTAAAAAAAAATGTATTTCAAGATCTTTTCGCTAAAAATGACATGTTAAAATGAAAGATTTTTATGAAAAGAAAGAATAAAAAAAGCTGAGAAATTAATGAATTTTATGAAATTTTTATGAATTTTATATCCAAAGATAATGACATTTGAAGTTTTTTTTCCAAAAAAAATGTTTCAAATAAAATTTTAAGTAAAAAATAGCAAAAAAAATATTAAAAAACATACAATTAAAAAAAAAAAAAAAAAAAAAAAAAAAAAAAAAAAAAAAACCTTAAAAGTAAAAACTAAAAGCAAAAAAAATACAATTAAATAAAAATAAACATAAAAATATGGTTGATAATTTATTTGAGGAATATGAAAAAAGTTTGAACAAAAACAAAGAAATCAAAGCACAACTTGAAAAGAACGTATTTTCTAATGAAGAACAATAGCAGAAACATTTTGGAGTTCTTAGAGAAGGATTTGCTTTAAAAATTCAACAAATAGAAGAAAAAATAATTTAGATAATTCAAATCTATAACGGTTATGGCAAACAAGATCGACAAATTTTAACGATCAACATACTCAACAAATCGAAGATTTGAAGAAATATTAAGAGAACTAGGTGGCAATCTTTAAGAAACAATATGAATCCTTGCAACAACAATTAAAGCAAAGTCAATAAATAGATGCAAGTATTAATTTTCTAAGGAACATGCCTTATAGGTAAATCAACAGTTAATGAAAATCCAGCTCAATTTTTCCAAGCAAACAGACAAAATCGATAGATTATTTCTATAGTTACTGTCTCTTAGTGACAAGGTTTAATCAATAATGGGTGATCAATCATAGATTTGGATATATTGTTGATTGGGAGAGACAATTCAATCATGAGAGCATGAAAAGATTTCCAAAAAGGACAAAAGGCTTATGTTTGCCTCATTGAACCAAAGAGATTCAAATATCAAATAAATCAAAGAATGGACCAAAAATGAAATAAAGCTTTGTGATTATGTTTGGGACTCAAGATTAGATATTGTAGAAATTATACAACATGCATGTGTATCATTGATTCAATCTGATCTAACAATGTACTAAATTTAAATATTGAATCGCTTCTACAAATCAATAGCAGAATTAAAAACACAATCGCCAATCACATGAAGCAAAGTAGAATCAATCAAGCCACAACACAGATAAGTTCCCAGGGAAAGCTTGCTGCTCAAAACCCCACTATCTTCTACTTTATATTCAACATGGAATCATGAAACAATTACATACAACTCTTCTCACAAGAGCCCTCCTGTACTCAGCCAATTGTCTCACACTGTCGCACATAAAACTAACCAATGCTTGGCTAATTTACTACCTCTAGACAACCTGCCTTGCTTGCACAATCCCTGATGAATGCAATCCCTATTATTTAGGAATTTTGGCCTTCCTTGACTACGCAAGTATCATGGGCACTCCAATGGGTGTTTGGTTGCATGGGTGCAACCCAATAATCCTACAACTGATAGTCAACTTCCCTCTCACCTAGATCTCAACTGGGTCTCCACTAGATCTAACATGCATGCAGCTAATAATAGTAAATCCTCAGTTGCATGTGAGATCACTGATTGTGAATTAATTAACATTTAATTCACTTCATCTCTCACTAGTATATTTAACAGTTACAACTAGCACAACTGAGTTTAACTCACTTAACTGAGTTAAATTGATTACAACATGCATTAACAAATGCACCACTGCACTTCGAACTCTTTTACAGCTAGAATTACTCTACATGCCTCACCAAGTACCTCTAACTCAAAATTCATGAGATAAATGAGTTTATCACACTCAGTTAACTATTACAAGTTATTTTGATATTAGATTACATTTTATTGTCCATCTTAATTAAGGGATGACTAAAGTAGACATGCACCAAATTTAGCCTTGTGGTCCCACCCTAGTGTAGGTGCTGCTTGGACCTGCTGGTCCCACACTAGGCTTGGGTGCTGAAATTTCTTGTTGAATCTCAACACTCCCTCTCAACAAGAAAGGGATTATCCTTCACCCTGATCCTGCCTCTATGGTATTTGAATTTGCTCCTGGTGCGCGCCTTTGTCAGAATATCTACATCGTGATCTTCCGTGGGAATGTACTAAAGCAACATTATTCTTCTCTACACACAATCTCTGAGATGATGTTACCGTATATCTATGTGCTTGGACCTATCATGAAACACATGATTAATCGAGAGTTTAATGCAACTATGATTATCACAATGTATCACTGTCAGATCCATCTGAGAACCAAATAAACCAACCAAGATATTTCTCATCCAGATAGCCTCACATGCAGCTTGATTTGCTGCCATGTACTCTGCTTCCGCTGAATTGAATGCCATAGATCGCTGCTTCCTGTTGTACCAGGAAACTGTTGTCAATCCTGTTAGGGTCCTCTAAATATAGGATTCATAATTTTGATTTGAATCCGTTAAAATTCTTGAAATATTGTACATACCTTTGCTTTCTGCAAATGTATTCCCAAATAAAAAAATGAAAAAAGAGGGTATGCCCTAAAAGAACAATCAAAGGACAAAGGAAACAAAGATCAAAAGAATATTAAATATGAACCCCATCAAAAAAAGATCATGAAAGTGTTGCAAGTTTAAATGCCACTACTTTAGTTTACTTTTTGCCAATAAGATTGTGTGCAACTTGTCCTAAATGTCACAAATCCATGAGGGTCAAACAGCTTAAAATTGACCTCTCGTGCGTTAAATTTCATGTTGTTAGATAAAGAATAAAGATCTGTCAAACAGTTTAAACTTGACAAATCAGTAAATAAGATAGAGAATAAATGAGGAGCTCAACAGTTTAATCTGAGCCCTTAGACAAAATAAGGTTAGAATTAGATAGTTTTTATGTTTTGAAAGAAAATTGATTTAGGGTTGCAAGCTTAAATGCACCCATGAAAATGAATTAAAAATGTTAGAAATAATGATGGGTAGGTAGAAAGCAGTTATGCAAGACACGTAATAAAGCATCATCGGGTAAAAAATTACTAATTTCCCCTCCCCCACAATGATTCAGTATTCTAAACATTCAGTTAAAGAGGCTCAGAGCATTTTTATGACTTCTGTTGGGACCAAACCCAAGGCTTGATAACTGATTGGTTATAAATATTGAATTTCCTACATAAAACCCATTTTCATCAGAATTTTCACCCTCACCCATGGTCATGATCCCTTTTCCTAAGTAAAATACCCTTTTTTGCTTAGTAAAAGTAAAAACCCTAAATAATTAATTTCATCTCCATTCAGAAACACTCAAAACCCATAAATGCATTTTATCCTAAGTCTATGTATAACAAATAAAAAATGGACCAAAACTATGCTATATCGCCTATTTTACACTTTACTTAGTTTAAATACTATTATTTTAATCCATTTCATTTCATTCCATTCCATACTAACTATTAACCTAAAGTATTAAATCCCTATATTATATCCTTCCCTTATATATTATTAAATCCATTATATATAAATAACCCCCAAAACCCATTTATTTAAAGTTTAAACCTATGTTTATATTATCCCACATGGTGAAATAAATCCCCGTCCTTTCCCATAAGAGTTAAATATATCAATAAAATATATCCCCACCCCTATGGTTCTTAAACACTTGTTAAAGGTTTATATATCACATAAATATTAATACCCCCACCAGCATTATTGGTTAAAACATTCGATTAAATGTTTTAATTAAATATAACATTATCCTTCTGCATGATCATTTAACCCTAGGTTTTAAACGTTATAAAGTTATATTTATAATTTTAAAAACTTGTCCCGCCGCATTGATAAACCTGGACCCCACTCTGAAATCCCGATACATCTTCCAAAACAAATGTCGACCGTTCGCATGAGTCCTTCCCAATCCAACGATCAATAACTCAAATCGCAAATAAAGTTGTGCAATATCAACACATCCATTTCTACGCGAAATAGGTTGTTTTAGCCTTTCCGCCCTCCTCTATGTGGCTTATTTTTATTGGATCGCGTCCGATTCATTTGAAACCACTTACCACCTTAGACCCACGTGATAACCACTCGCGGTTTTATCCTATGAAGCCTGAAAACCGCCTATTTGCCTGACATGACTGCCATTTAATGCCAATTTTGTTTAAACCATAAAACCCCATATGCACCAATAAAGCCCTTTTTTGCATTTTCAGTGTGTTTATCCATCCCGACTGAAGAAACAAAGCTCCTCGTACACTTCTTTACGCCTAGAGGACGTGAAAAAAGCCATTGCATCTGCTATGAAAACCGCTTAAAGCTTCCAATTTATTTCCAAATACTTCAACAACCCTCAGAAAACCTCCGCTTTCCCAGATAAATCCTCCCTGCAGCCAAAGTTTCATTAACAATTGTTTTGTTTTGCAGGTTATTGGCAAAAGAATAATTTGGATAAACAGCTTAATACTAGTTAAAGACCTGTTTTACTCAAAAAATTCACAAGGAAATGATTTCAAATTGTTTTCCTAAAAACAAGAAGATTTCATACAGTAGCAGAGTAGAATGAAGAAATTTACACAAATGGTCAGAACAGAGGATGAAAACATTTCCATCAGTAATTCTCCAGGACATATTTTACTCACTGTTACTGTAAAAGGTAAAAGTGAAAAGGTAACAGAGCAGTCAAGGTAAAACAGTAAAAGTAAATACAGAGGTAGTAATAGTTAAACATAGATGAAAATACTTTCACCAACAACAATGAATTTTATCTAAAGTGAAAGTAAAAACAGTTAAAGAACAGTAAGGTTAAAAGATGAAATTAGAGCAAGAAGGGACATTTTTGCAAAAATTTCCTGTTTAAGTCATTGTTTTGTAGAAACTATTGTGACTAATCCAAGATGAATTTTGTAAAACTGAAGGAATTTTATGTTCCTAATATGTCCAACTACAAAAAAATCTCTCACTTTTCTAACAACCATTATGGTTTTGGAAATATTAAACAATATTTGAAACCACTTTTTACAGAAAATTCTTGTTAAGCCATCATTTTGCAGAGAAGATTGTGGCCAATCAGAACTACATCTTACAAAACTGAAGGAGGTTTTTGTTTCTAGGAGACCCATATATAAAATCCTATCTCAAATTTTGCACAGGTATTAAAGAATGAGAGATACATGCACATATTTACAACCTATTTTTCAGACTGGGCAAAGCTCTATTTTACACATCTTTTTGCAGAGCCTACTGTGACCATCTGGAGCAGAATTTTAGGGAACTGAAAGAGGTTTATCTCAACAACATATTTATCTACAATAAACTCTTTCACTTTTTACGTATCTATCTCGGATGGAGATATAAAAAGGTATCATTGGACCCCAATTTTGAAGAATTTCTGGAGCAGAATGCACAAAGAAAGGAAACAGTTAGTGACTTGGATGACTCATCATCAACAAAGAGTTGATATCAAACTCAAATTATCGTCTTTGTCACCATCAATCCATAAGTATAGTGCCAAATAGATTCATTAGTTTTGAGTGTCCTTTTATTAAGTTATATTTATGTAAAACAGTTTTGAGATATTTGTAAAACAATCTTGATATTTGTTCAAGATATTCTAGTTTAGAATTTGTATAAATACTTCATATTTTGAAGTATTAGTGTGGAATAAATTGTTGAAGATTTCTATAGTCATTTTTCTTGTACTTGAAGGCTTGAGTGTTTCAAATTCGAGTAGCAAACTGGATCGAACCAATTAGCATCATATTTCAAGATTCATGTGATGAGCTATTGAAGTGAAGTATTTTCTACTTGTCATTGTTTTTATTTATTTGTTACATGCATCCATATATGTGTTCTAAATTTGAATGAATAAACAGGAGTATTACTTCAGGATTTGTTAAAAGCACCCTGTCTTTACTGTTTATAATTTCTATGTTTTCTGTTGATTTCCAGAGTAGGGAACCCTTAATTGCTTCCTCTTTCGTTTGACCTCTGCCTACTAATTCTCTTTTCTGGATCAAAGAACCCCTCATTGCTCTTTATCCCGATCATATCACCTCACTAAACAGCTTTCCAAGGTCTTAAAGGGTTATCTATCATGCCCTGAAAACATTTGACTTTTTGGCCTTGATCCTAGTACTGTCTGCTAGACTTTTAACTCCTTAGCCAAATGGACAAATAGATTTCCCACTATCCATATCATTAACTGATTTTTCCCACCAAATCAAACAAACCAAAACCAATTGCACAATCATAACTAGCCTAATATCTTATAAATTAAAACAAAGTTAAATTTTATGGAGAGAGCCCTCTCTGAACCCTAGGAAGGCTAGATCCTAGAGTTTAAAAGTTGGTCTGTGGTTACCTCGGACTATTTATTTCTTTAACCTTGAGAAATTACTGAGTGATAACAGATCCTATGCTAAAGATCCCTCCTGATGTGCTCTTTCAATCTAATGGACTGCATGCCCAATATGCATTCGTGAAGCCTTGAAGCTTCACTCCCTCTGTCTGTATATACCATAGACCATATTCTGATGTGCCCCTCAAGTATCTCAAGACATGATTTCCCACCTTCCAAAAGATCTTGGTAGGACTCAGCCAGTTAACTACGTAGCAAATGTCTGGTCTGGTGTTCACTAGATACATCAGTGAACCAACTAACTGCCTGTAGACAGTAGCATCCACTACCTCTCCAAAAGTAGCATCCTCTTTCCTCCAATTTCCTAGAAGAGGAGTATCCATGGGTTTGCATCTCTCCATGTGAAACTTACCCAGTATCTCTTTGGCGTACTTGCCTTGAGAAACAAAAACCTCACCATCATGTTGTCATATTTTCAAACCAAGGAAATAATGAAGGAGTCCCATGTCCTTCATTTCGAACTCCCTTTCAAGATCCTCCTTGCATGAGTGTATCAACTGCTCATCACCAGTCAAAATTAGATCATCAACATAAAGAAAAATAATCAATAGATTACCCTCAACCATAATCTAGTACAGGTTTGCATCTGCTTCACTTTTGGTGAAGCCCAGTTCGGTGAAATAGCTGTCTATCCGAGTGTACCAAGCAGGAGGTACTTGCTTCATCCCATACAGTGCTCTCTTGATTCAACACACATGTGACTCAATGTTGAAGATCTTGAAACCTTCAGGTTGCTCTATGTACACTTTTTCCTCAATGATCCCATTGAGAAACATAGTTTTCACATCCATCTGATGAATGTGCCAGCCCATCTGTGTTGAGAGTGCAAGGATGGATCTAATCGAAGAGTACCTTGCAACATGTGCAAAGGTCTCATCATAATCGATCCCCTCTATCTGTGAGAATTCCTTGTCCCCAATATGACCTTGTATTTCTGCACACTCCCATCAACAGCTTGCTTTACCTTGTAGATCCATATAGATCCAACCATTGATTAGTCGTCCGGTCTTGGGACAATCTCCCATGCACTATTCTTGACAATGGAGTCATACTCCTCCACCATTGCATCAACCCAAGTTGGTTGTTGCACTACCTCTTGAAAGGAAGATGGTTCAGTCACAATACATTTTCTCACAAGAGCCATGTATCCAGTAAACCTGTCTGGAGACTGTCTCTGTCTGCGTTGTGAATTAGGGACTCCTACATTCTCTGCAACATCAAGTCTCAATATATAAGCTTCTGTGGTGTGCCTTCTGTCATTTCTGATGGATGGTTGTGCATGAGTTTTTTCCACCACTCCATGATCCTCTTCACGTGGCTGCTCCACATCTTGAGGCTCATCCTTGGGAACCAAGAGCTCCTCCTATGCATGCAAGTCCAGCTCCTCCTATGCATGCAAGTCCAGCTCCCTCTCAAGGGACAACCGCATGGATTTCTCCTCATCAAATTTTATATCTCATCAAGCAACAGCCATTATGTTGTTTGGAAAATACACTCTATAGTTGTGGGGTGTTTCAGTGTACCCCACAAAAATCTCAATCTCAGCTGTCGGTTCCAGCGTCTTCCTGGCGTCTTTGGTCACATGCACATAAACAGATGAGCCAAAAATCTTAAAGTGTGAAACATCAGGTTTCTAACCAGTGAAATTCTCTTCAAGTGTACTCATGCCAAGTATCCTATGAGGACAACGATTCTACACAAATACCCACAGATGCATCGACAGGCCTTGATCATGAAACATCGCTCTTGCTACACCCATAATTGTTATGTTCTTTCTTTCAACGACCCCATTCTGTTGTGGGTTATGAGGTGCTATCAGTTCTCTTTGAATTCCTTCCTTGCTGCAGAAGTTCTTGAATTCGTTAGAGATGTATTCTCCACCATTATCACTCCTAAGAGCCTTCACTTGCTTCCCCGACTCTTTCTCCACCAGTGCATTAAACTCAAGAAACTTTGAGAATTTCTGATCTTTCTTCTGCATGAAGAAGATCCAGCACTTACGAGAAAATTCATCTACAAATATCACACAGTACTTACGATTTGCTATCGAAGCAACAGATAATGGTCCACACACGTCTGTATGAACTCTCTCAAGGATCCCCGAAGCTTGGTTCTCGTTATCCTGAAAGGTGGCTTTTACATATTTTCCCATAGTACATCCCTTGTATGTGTCTGACTGCGCAAGTGTACCCTTTGCAAGACCAATATATATCTATTGCATGACTTTGAAGGCTCCATGGTGAAGATAGCCCAACCTCCTATGCCATAATTCGCCCTCATCCCGGCTCACCACTTTGTCAACCTTGCCCATCAATGTTGCGCGGCCATCTACATCCAGCTTGTAGAGATTCTTAACTCGAACCCCTATCTTCTTAGCTTGTCCTATTGTTTTGTGTCGCAGGAAAGCTTTTCCTTCACTAAAAACAACATCATAGCCTCTATCCTCCAACATTGCCACTAAGACTAAAGTTTTCTTAAACCTGGTGCATGCATTGCATCTTTCAATTGAAAGGGTTTACCAGACTGCCTCTGGAAGGTAATGGTACCAATCCTAGTAGCACTGTACCACCCGTCATCACCCATTTCAATATGCATCTGGAGATCCTTCTCCTCCAAGCTACTGAAAAATTCCTTGTCTCCTGTCATGTGAAAGGAAGCGCCACTATCCAAATACCACACAGATCCCAATGCACTTGACACCATGCATGTGATCAAAGAGAATTCAAGCTCAAATTGTGAGGCCAAAGCCTCACCAGCTGTAGATCCTCCAACCTTCTTGTTCTTCTTCTTTTGTGGACAGTTGGTAGCATAATGCCCATGCTCATGACAGTGAAAACACTTCACCCTAGACATATCCCACTTCTTGCCATCTTTGGACTCGTATTTGGAATGGAATTTATTCCCCTTCCCATTCTTCTCCTTGGAATCCAAAGCACAATATTCTTCATCTTCATTCTTAGATGAAGATCCATCTCTCGTGTTCCGTCTGAACTCCTTCTGCACCAAATCTGACCACAGTGGTTCCCAATCTGGCAGCTTTTCCCTTCCATTAACAGAGTCTTGATTATTGTTCCAACTCTTGGGAAGTATTAGGAGAGCCAAGCTCACCAAATCATCATCAGCAACAATTATGCCAATGCTCCCCAGTTCATCCCAACATTGCAAAAACTCTGTTAAATATTATGGCATGGAGTTTCCCTTCTCCATCTTGACCTTCCTGAGTTTATCTTTGAGCGCCAATTTCCTATGGTCGCTACTGCTCCGAAAAAGATCCGTCAAAGCCTTCCACATTGCATATGGTGTGTCTTTCCCATGGAGGCTTGAGACAATGTGGTCTCGTACTCCCTCTAATAGGATCCTCCTCGTCTTTGCCCTTTCTTTTTCCATTCATCAAGATTTGAAGCATCTGTCACAGCGGGTTTAGGAACATCATTGTCAAAGAATTCCTTCAAGCCATTGTCTTCGAGTACTGCCTCCAACCTATCCTTCCAAGTAATATAGTTTGATTTTCCCTCGAGTGCATACTTCAACCTCAAGCCATTGAAATCCATTTCGATCCTAAATCATTTGTAGCACCAAGAAAGTCTTTCTGCAAATTCGAATTCTATCCAGTCACAAACTCAACTCCTTGTTCACTATTGTGATTTCTTGTGCTCTGATACCATGTAGAAATTATATAGCATGCATGTATATCATGGATTCAATCTGATCTAGCAATGTACTAAAGTTAAATACTGAATCGCTTCTACAAATCAATTGTGGAATTAAAAACACAATCACCAATCACATGAAGCAAAGAAGAATAAATCAAGCCACAACACAGATAATTTCTCGGGGAAAGCTTGCTGCTCAAAACCCCACTATCTTCTATTGTATATTCAGCATGGAATTTGAAACAAGTACATACAACTCTTCTCACAAGGGCCCTCTTGTACTCAGCTAGTTGTCTCACAATGTCACACATAAAACTGACCAATACTTAGCCAATTTACTGCCTCTAGATAGCCTGCCTTGCTTGCACAATCCCTGATGAATGCAATCCCTATTATTTAGGAATTTTGGCCTTCCCTGACTACGCAAGTATCATGGTCACTCGAATGGGTTTTTGGTTGCATGGGTGCAACCCAATAATCCTACAACTCATATTCAACTTCCCTTTCACCTAGATCTCAACTGGGTCTCCACTGGATCTGACATGTATGGAGCTAATAATAGTAAATTTTCAGTTGCATGTGAGATCAATGATTGTGAATTAATTAATATTTAATTCACTTGATCTCTCACTAGTGTATCGAACAGTTACAACTAGCACAACTAAGTTTAACTCACTTAACTGAGTTAAATTGATTACAACCTGCATTAACTAATGCACCATTGCACTTTGAACTCTGTTACAACTAGAATTACCCTGCATGCCTCACCAACTACCTCTAACTCGAAATTCATGAGCTAACTAAGTTTATCACACTCAGTTAACTATTACAAGTTATTTTGATAGTAGATTACATTTTATCGTCCATCTTAATTAAGGAATAACTAAAATAGACATGCACCATATTTAGCCTGGTGGTCCCACCCTAGTGTAGGTGCTCGTTGGACCTCCTGGTCCCACACTAAGCATGGGTGCTGAAATTTCATGTTGAATCTCAACAGATATTTCAGAGGAGTTTGAGATGCCTCACCCTAAATATCTTAGGGAAGTAGTACCAACAATGCTTAATCGACAAGAAGTTGAGGAAAAGAGATCATCACATGAAAATAATATTAAGGAAATTTATATTTGGGATGCACAAGTTGTTCAAAATTTTCTACAATTTCCTTTTGAAAAATTGAAACTCATATTTGAATTCTCATCAAAATACAACCACAAGAAAAGATATTCGAGAGTTTGTTGTCTAGGTGTTGATTTAATATTGATAATTTCGTACCAATCCATCTTCAACGCATTTCTAAAATATTTTTTCAATGGTCTGGATACATCCAAACAAATGCTCCTAAGAAAATGCAAGTCGATCTAGCTTTAGCCTCTCTAGTTCAGGAAGAAGACTAAACGATCCACCTAGTTCAAGGAAAATATATAATGATCCAATAGGATTTGTACTTTTGTTGATATTTTTATTAAAGAAAATATTTAAGATTTTTAAAAACAAATCTTATCCTTTTTATTTTTCATATTTATACAACCCTTTACATGGTGCAAGGGTTGGAAATTGTTGCAATTTTAAGACTCTAATCTTGTAATCAACCTTTTAATAGTCAATCTTTTGAAGACCATTCCAGATATTTATGCATTCCTGGTGTTGTGGGTTAAATACTCCGTGATCTATTTTAACTGCTTGATAGTCACTGTTGGTATATATCTTCTTTGCTCATTTTCATATTATGTAGAATATTAGTATGTGCTTAATTATTTCTTTAAAAATAATTAAGTACATTTTATTATCGATTTTTTCATTATTTAGATTTGTTATCTATTTCTCATTCATTGACATCAATCTTTAATATTCAAACTATAGTTTTACAGTTCACTCTCGCTTATGAGATAAATTTACTTTTTGATATTTAAATTTAGTTAATTGCATGCAAATAAAATATAAAAGCATAAAAACCAACCCCAATTTTTCATAAGCTCTTTAAAACAAAGCCCAAAAATAAATTTAAGTTGTTGACTATACCCACACATTAGTTAGGGTAAAACAACCATAATATTTATTTAAATGTTGTGCTTGGGTGATTCCCCCATCCCTTTGTTGTTAGACTATTCAAGCTACTCTCACAGAAACACAACAATTTGTATAATTGTTTATAGTTAATCATAAATATTAGTTTACATCATATGTTTTCCTTAATTTAGTTTTTTTTTTTAGCAATTCCTTAGGTTATAATAGAATAGCCAACCAAGCTTTGTTACAAAGAGTAAATAACCAAACCAAATTAATAAAGGTCTAATTGGGACCTTGATCAAGCCAATACTCTTTGCAGGGGGGATTCTCTCGCTTGTCAATTGTTAGGTCCCTATATTGTATCCCCTTATTGTTTTTTTTTTTTTGGTAATTGAGGCTAAACTATATTAATTTGAAAATTTAAAAAAAAGTACATATGCTACAGGCTGAGTTAGTCAGCTGCGCTTAACCAATCCTAGCCTTTGTTTCCTTCATAGTTGCGCATGTATGGGGTTTCCTCCTTGGAGGAAACCAGCCCAGAAAAAAAATATCAAACTGAAGATTACAAAGTGTGCCATAGCACGAGTGAAAGTAGAGGTTATGTGATAATAACTAGCATAACAAAAAACTAAGAATAGATGATTTGTTGCATAGTCACGAGTCTTCTACATCATCCTCGCTATATGGATCTTCCTCCACGATGGGACATGAGTACTCATGCCCAACGTCTTCCTTTTCAGCAGTGGGTTGACGCGGAGGCCTGGAAGCAGGTGTGTAGAGGATGAGATAAACCGGGTAATCATCATCCGGGACTCGCGTCCAGGTGCCTTCCGAGTCCATTATCCAAACGTCTGTGTCTTCCCCCTTAGGCTCCTGTGCTGGAAGAGGCTCGGATTTGCAAGGCAAGGGGTGCTCCTGGTGCACAATGGTGGATTTCCTTAGTCTAATTCTGCCTCTCTGCATTACATAAGCGGGGGCCTCCTCCTCTTGGTTGAGCTCGGGGTTCTAAGGGGCCTCTCTAATGTGACTGCCCGAAGAGGAGCCCTCAACGGACTCCAAGAAGTTATTTAGCCCTCGCTGGTAGCGACCAGGGAGCGCACCTCTCTGGCCTACTCTGATTGTTCTTTGGCACAGTCTAGGAGCAATGGACAGATGAAGCAGAGGGTATATGGGGGTCTGAGAGGAGTGGAGGAGCGGATTTGACCCGAGACGAGAAGTGCGCAGCGAGATGCTATTAGACAAGGAGGTACGCTTGTAGAGGATGCGCAACAAGGGAGCAGGATAATGGGAGCACACAAGCTGGTGAAACTAGGAAGGCAGGTGGAGCCGAGGTGATGCGTGCATTCAGGGGGGTGCGCAGCCTGGGGGAGGCTGCGCAGCAGACTGGGCACATAGGAGGGCTAGAACTAAATAAAAAAAACTAGAAGGAGGAGACTGTGAGTAGCTTTGTGTTGTAGGTCCTCCCCTTTTGTAGGCCTGTGACACATGCGAAGATGTTGAGCATTATTATGCCTCTCTCGCAGTTGCATGTTGCAACTGTTTTCATGAGGAAGCATGTGCGTCGATTTATGGTCGAACGTCATATCCGTCAAGGAGATCATTCAAAATATTGCAGCAGAGAGGTACCCTAGAGGGGATGTTGTTGTTTTTTTGTGTCTTCGTGATGCTTGGTCTCTGTCATTGCATGCTAATTATTGCAGGAGTGTGGATCCACTTCAAGTGAAGGCCTGTGCTACAGATATTCATCATCTCGAGCGTGGGAGAGACTGTTTTCATGAGTGCTTCTATTGTCACCCGCATCCGGGGGTATCCCCTTATTTTTATTGTTAGTGTATCCCCCTTATTGTTATTGTTAGTGTATCCCCCTTATTGTTATTGTTGTGCCCGTGTAGTCCCCATGGTGTTATTGTGCCCCATAGAAGCCCACTATTGTTATTTTTGTGACCTTACATTATTATCGTTAAGTAGGATCTAATTATATTGGGACCCCTTAGACCCCTATATATATAAAGTAGGTTTTATCATTTGAATCATCTAAGAATTGTTCATTTATGTAATGTAAAGAAGGTTGCCCCCTCGAAGAAGGTGGTTTATAAGTCGTTGATCTTTCTTTTCACGTATTTTCTTATTAATTTCCCTACTTCTCACTCTTGGGGCCTTCAAATGATATGTTGATTCTTCCTCTTGAAAGTGGTGATCCTCGTTACACATGAAAACTCCTCTTAGAGCTACAAAAAGTGGGTGTGCAAGAGGTGTTGTCTGAATTTTTCCCTTTATAAGATCATTCACTAGCATTAGGTCAATCACATGATGATGTGAGGAGTGAATATGTGTTCTTAACGAAGGGGAAATCCCTTTGGCTCTTAAGGAGGGTCCATTCCACTCTCTTCTTACTTTGATGTAGCTTCAATGGTTATCTTTCTCCTAAATATCTCAAATTTGTTATAAGGGGAAGAGGTTGAAATCCCATTGGATGAAAATGGTTTCTTCGTTTTGGTAGTATTTTTATGGAGGGGTAGGTACTTTTGTATCAATGATGTTGCATCATCTTTCACGGGGTATTACAGGGTGGCCATATTCACGGTATCAATTACATTTAAAGGGGTTTTGTTTGTAGAAACATGGATATGCACCCACCCATTCAATTTTAGTTGCACTTTTATAGAAGACCTTTCTCCACATTTTCATCCATGCAAATGTTAGCTCACACATATTGGCTTGATTTTGGCTCAAATTTTTTAATGAAGTAACCAAAGGTGCTCCTAATCAAAGTTAATGCCTAATCATCCTGAAATTTTAAGGGTAGGTGAGGAAGCAAACCTGGATTGTGATTTTTGTGGGAACATTTCTTTTGGGATTGAAATGGAGTGACCCATGACTGAGGTACATGTGATGGGGCCTGACTAAACACATGACATTTTTAAAGTTATGATATTTGTCTTAAAACTCAAGGTTTAATAAGAATACATAAAATTATTGGTTGCATATATCAAACTTTGCATATAGCCTTTGATTTAGGCATGCCAGTTCTTTTAGAGCCAAGTCTCCATTGATTTGAGTGAAGGCCAGAGTCCTATGAATTTATAAATCAACAATATTTTTGAAGAATCGGAACTTTCCTTTGAGGAGCAACAAGAGGGACGGTCACACTTGGAATTTGATTAAACTTTTTAACATATCATGACAACTCTACCCAATATGATTTGATACTCTTTGATGAAGCCACTACAATGGACTTGAATGTTACAACCTTTCGAATGAAAGAAGAGGAGGGGAAGCCTAAGCAATACTCTGCTTTCAGTTGCTTTCATGGGAGCCAAATGTTGTAAAAAAAAAACAAAGAGACATTAAAGGAGAGAACCCCTTACCACAATAAGATTATAAAAGGAACTTCTAAAAATATATCATTACCAAGTTGCATCTTGGTTTTTTGTTATGCTATGAACTAAAAGCATTTTAGGAAGAGGATTTTGTGCCCCTAGCACACTGATGACCAAAGCAGTTATGAATCTAATGCATGCACTTGTCGTATTAGTTGTTATTTAGGTTACATTAGTTATAAACATCCCAATATGTTAATAAATATCAATTTTATGTAATTAGGCCTACCTTTATCATTTAAAAATTTAATATGCTATAAACAACATAATTTTGACAAGAGTTGTATCTTCTATAAGTTCATGAACTTAATATTTGAGTTATCCCTAAATGGGGTGATGAATATGGAGAAGGGGTGAGTGTGGCGAGTTGCCACTGCACCACTTGGCTAATAGGTATGGGGATGTGGAACCACATCACTAGTAAGTGTAAGCAAACAAAATCATGTTATAATGTACCGTGGGTATAATCCTATGTGTTGTATCTCAAGAAACAATCCCTTGGATGTGGTAAGGAATCAGTGCTTAAGACATTTTGTAAATGTATGTCACAATTATAATATCAAATGACCTCTGCTTAACACCTTTGGAATCTAATTATTTAATACACTCAATAATCTAATATAATGAAAGCCTTCACAATACCATAAACTGTTGATATCCAAATGAAATGAAAATAATAACTATAAAGGAAGCTTGAAGTGATATGCTAAGAAATAGAATCTATCACTTTTAAGTTTCAGAGGAAATTTATGGAGAGAGAGGAAACTCGAAATAATATGTTGCAAACACATAATCTATTATTTTAAAGTTTCATCAGGATTTTGTGAAGAAAGAAGAGATGAGGTGAAGGAGCGCAAATTAAGGTTGTTTAACTCTTACTCACAGGTGTAATTAAGAGACCGGATGCTACATTACTTTACTTCATTCAAAGAGGAATAAACACATAGCGAACATGGAAAGACATATCAACATCAACAGCTACAGGAAACTTGATCTTCTTTCATTTATTTCTCAGAAAATTCAGTACCAAATTAACAATCCTCCAGAGGTCCAAAACTCAGAACCAAATTTCTTTATTTCTATTTACTTAAATACATCATAGTGGTTCATAACTCCTGAACTTCTCGAAACTATTCGACTACCTAAACTGTCAAGATTACTTATGCAATCATACTTGAGAAAAAAAATTAAAACTGAAAATATTGTTCGTTTTCATGAATCTGATGTTGCTGATGCGTCCTCCCGAAGTGTTGAGGTCCTTTCTGGTTATGATGCAGCGGCTGCACAACTCTGTAACGACACCTCAGTGCCCGACTTGACCCAACTGTCATGCTATCAATAGGGTCGCTATAATCTCTTCTTCCTGACTCTTCCTATGCCCCATTTTCTTCAAACGATGTCAATCATATCATCTGCTACCCGACTCTGCCTCTTCTCCTTTTATATGTTTTGGGCCACCTACCCATATTTTTCTGTCGTATTCTGCCTATTTCTTCATAAAATGGTGCATAACCGCATAATCCCGGACTTGAAATCCTTTAGGTTTCATCTTGGAACCACATCGCGTCTGTGCTAACATCGCACTTCACATTTCGTCATCTTTAACTTTTCCTTAGCGTTCATCTTTTAAAACTTGCGATGTGCGCTATGCGATCGGGTCCCACTTGGCATCACACGTCGCATTTCAGCGACTTTATCACTTACCTCCCGCGGTGATCCTTTAAAACTTGCAATTCATGATTTGCGATGAGCCTCACCACATCGCACATCGCACTTCGGAAATTATAACACCTACCCTTCGCCCTTAATTTTTTAAACTTGTGCCCTGCGGTATGAGGGCCATGACCATGTCATATACCACGTCACTGCCATGTCGTATGCCACGTCATATTTCCACGTCGCACTTTGCGTTTCGTTGACTTTAACTTTTCCTTAACACTTATCTTTTAAAACTTGCGATGTGCGCTATGCGATCAAGTCACACCTGGCATCGCACGTCGCACTTCGGCGACTTTATCACTTACCTCCCGTGCCTATCCTTTGAAACTTGTGATTTGCAGTTTAATCTCTGCCATCTATCTCTCCGCTCCAGTTCTGGGCTTTGATCCCGACCATCCATTTTTCCCTTTGCGCCTCCTCCAAAACTCTTAAGTGTTTAAGGCAAATGCGCCCTTTCTCCGCCTTCGGGAAATTAGTTTGTTTGCTCCACGGTGTAACGCTCCTGAGCTTATCTGGTGTTATGCCGCGCTGGTCCCTCCTGAGCTTACGAATGAACCCGAATCGACCCTATTCGATGTGCAATGTTATGAACGTGCCCATCGGTCCGACTCTTGAACTGTTCTGCACGTGAATGAGCCCGACTCGACCCACCTTCACATCTCATCACGTAATGTTAATTTACCAATACATAAATCAAAATTATTCTATGACACACAAAATTTTACATTTTTTATCATATATGCTTTTTGGGTGTTTTGAAAAACATTTCAAAGGTAAATGCAAATGAGCCACAACATCTGGCTCCACCAGGGGATATTGCTTTTTTCCACGGAAATGCTAAGAACCGTAGATTAGTGCCTTATCCGTTGGGAATGGAGTCAAATATTGCTTGGTGACATATGAACAATGAGCACTATGGTATTTACAATGGTGGAATGCTGACTTTTAATGCTTGAAATAATGCTTCAGATACTGCCTGCTCACAGGTAGCTGTATTATCTCTCCATCTAGATCTTCCAAAATAAATGTGTTATTTGACCTTGCCTCGGAGATCTTGTATGGACCATACCAGAGAGGGTCAATTTTACCATGATTCCCCTTTTCTTCTCGTCTGGTGTCCCATCTTAGTACCAAATCTCCTGCTTGAAAGAGAACTTCTTTTGTTTTTTTGTCAAATATAGACTTCATATTTTCCTGATAAGTAATCAAGCTATCCCTGACTTTGTTTATGTTTTCGCTTGATTCAATTATTTTGTTCAATCTTCTTACCAGAGAATTCAGTTCTTCCTGAGCTTCTTGAAGGAAAGAAATCACTGGTTTGGCTAGCTGAGTAGGAAATAGTGCTTGAGTTCCATAAACCTGTTCATAGAGAGACTTCCCAGTAGATCTCTTGGTAGTGACTCGAACTTCCCAAAGGGAAAACTTCAACTTCATATCCCAATCCTTCTGATTCTCGATGATTGTTTTCTTCAAGATTCTGACCAATGTCTTATTTGAAGACTCTGCCAATCCATTCCCTTGGGGATGATACATTGTGGAATGTGATAAAATTACATTATATGTTTGACAGAAATTAATGAAATGAGCAGAGTTGAATACCTGAGCATTATCAGTCACAATTTTGACTCGACACCCGAATCTGCTGAAAATGTTTTCCTCCAGAAACTTCATCACCACTTGGTCATTCGCCTTCTTAATGGGTATTGCTTCAACCCATTTTGTAAAATAATCAGTGGTAGTCATAATCCACTTGAACTATTCGCTTGATGGCAGATTGATCTCTCCTATAAATTCCAATCCCCATTTCCTGAAAGGTTCTTCAATAAATACTCGGATGAGAGGTAATGGAGAAAGTTTTTTATTTTCAGCAAAAAACTGACACTTCTGACAACTTCTGACCAGTCTATAAACATCTTCAAACAGGTTTGGCCAATAGAATCCTGACTTAAGAATTTTATGAGCAGTGGCCTTCCAGATATAATGTCCTCCACATAGAATTTCATGATATTTTTTGGTGACTTCAATAGATTCTCCTTCGGTCAAACATAACAACAAAATACCAGCAAGGTCTTTCCAGTATAGCTTCGCTTCTACGATAACATATGGTTGATACTTGAGCTTGAGAGCTCTGTATTTTGTTCTATTCAGTGAAGTTGGAAAGGAAAAGAAACACAAGTAATGCACAATATCTTTATACCAATCAGAGCACAAAAATTTGTATTGAATACCTGTTTTGAACTTGCTTTGACCCTCTTCATTTACAGTTCCATCCACTAGTGCCAACAGATTAATTCCCAAGGCTTGAAAATTTTTCTCTGTCAACTTCACTAACCCCTGTCCCTTAAATAGCTTGGTGGGTTTGATGTCCAAATCATACTCTTGGATTTTTTCTATCCACTTCCCCCTTTTTCCTTCAATATCACTTTGGACCAGCACATCTTTCACAATAGAATTAGGAACATAAGCAGTTATTTGGGACTGCAACACATAAGTCCTGAAGGCTTTCACTTCTTTGACCAAAGCATATACTTGTTTCTCCATAATATTGTATTTGAGCTCAGCATCTCTGAGAACTTTGCTGAAAAATGCAACTGGTTGCTCCCTATTCTCTTCATTTTTCTGCAACAACACATAAACAATAATGGTGGGGGATGAAAATGAGAATACCTGGAAGGCTTTTTGATAGTCTGGGCTAATAAAAAATGGGGCTTCCTACAGTGCTTCCTTTATTCTAAGAAATGCATCTCTTGTTTCCTCCATTTCACTTCTGAATTTTTCTTCAACATATCTATTATACTTCTCACGATCTCATCATAATTGGGCGCAAACCTCCTCAAAATTTTTATTTTTCCTAGGAATATCTAGATATCCTTCTTGCTTCTGGGCAAAGGAATAGTCTAAATGGCTTCCACCCTTGCTGGGTCAATCTTTACTCCTTTTTTAGAAACTATGTGACCCAATAATTTACCTTCTTTCAAGGCAAATAAAGATTTCTTGGGATTTAATGACAGACCAAACTTTCTACACTTTTGAAAAGTTTTTTGCAAATGCTCCAAGTGTTCATCATCTGACCCTAAGAAAACAGTTACATCATCCAGATATATAACTACAAACTTGTCGCCAATGAAGGCTATGTCCATGGCCCTCTAAAATGTTGCACCTGTGTTCATAAGTCCAAGTGGCTTCCTTGCATACATGAAGGTGCCCCAGGGCATAGTGAAAGCAGTCTTCTTCTGATCTTCTTTTTCTACTGCTACCTGATTATACCCCGAAAATATGTCAACCATAGACAACCTGTGAGCTCCTGTCACCTTCTGTAAGACATAATCCATTTTCGGCAAAGGATAATTATCTTTTACAGATGCTCGGTTCAAGTTCCTGAATTCTGCACACAGTCTTATCTCTTCATTCTTCTTTCTTACAAGGACCAGATCAGAAACCCAGTCTGAATATCTGAGAGGGACGATAATTTTTTACTGTAACAGTTTCTTCACTTATTTTTCGATTGGAGCTAACAACAATGGATTGATTTGTCTGAGCTTCTGTCTGTGCGGTTTGAGTCCTTCCTTCAATGTAATATTATGTTGAATAAAGCTTTTGTCATATGTTTTCAGGTCTTCATATGACCAGGCAAACACATCCAATTATTTCTTAAAAAGATCAATGTATCTTTCTTTGTAGTTTTTGGGAACACCTTTGAACAATTTCACTATTTTGGGTTCCTGCAGAGTTCCAAAATTACAAACTTCCATCTCTTCTTCTTGATGTGTTTTCTTTGAATCAATAGCAACATCATTAGTATCGAATAATCTTTCAAGGGGAACCAACCCTTTGGGGATCACATTATCTTTCAATTGGATAATATTTTGTTCACCTATTGACTACTTAAGGTTTCTTATTTCTGCATTTTGCTTTGTTTGTTCTTCCTCTTGGTCTATCTCAACGTCTTCAAAGTTTCCAATCATGGTAAGGAACTGACTTATCTGTTCATCATCGTCAAACACCTGCCAATGTTTCACATTATCAGGGATAGAAGGTCTATGCCTAATTTCAATCTCATACCTTAACCTTGGATTTATTGGAGGTTTGAAGGTGCTGGCTGCAATTGCTAAAGAATCGGCCAATCTATTCTCCTCCCTTGGAATATACTGAAGATTGAATGCTTCAAAATAGTTTTCTACCAGATCCCACACTTCATTCCTATATGATCTCAATCTCGAATGTTTGGTTTGACAATGATTTTTAATCTGCCTTATTATCAATTTAGAGTCACCAAAAATTGAAATACATTGAACTTTAGTCTGTTTAGAAACTTGAAGACTTGAGATTAAGGCCTCATACTCAGCCACATTGTTTGTTGAATCAAATTCTAGTTTAAAATAGAAAGGCATGAGGTTACCTTCTGGTGATTTCAGCAAGAATCTAGCACCTGAGCCCCCCTTGGAGTAGGCCCCATCAAAGTAGCACTTCCAAATCTTCCTTGAGTGTAGCTCATTATTTACAACTACTAAAGAGAGTTGCTTCCCTGTGTCTTCAGCAAATTCTACATCTTCATGCAGCATGAAACAATAAAGGTCTTCTATTTCTTGACTATAAATGGGGGAATTTCATGCATCTTTCTTGGAGATAGTCTTCAGAAACCTTGTTTCCCTGTACAACCTCGTTTCTTCCCCATTAAAAACCGGAATGATAGCATAAGTGAAATCTAATTTTAGTACACCTCCCAACTTTTCTCCCTAAGATCTTGACAGGAGCATTCCAAACCTGGTTGGGATGTCAACAACCACTACATCCATGACTATACTCTTTGCTGGGATTTGTGCCAACGAAATAGTTACATATTTAATTAACCCAACACATTTCACCCTTTTGGAATCAAATGAATACAGATCCATGTAAGGTTTGTTAATCTGCAAGTTAATTTCCTTCATAACAGATAATGGCATGGGATTATGGGACGCTCCCGAGTCCGGCATGCAATTATGTAGAGTATAATCATGAAGCAACAAAGAAATATAGAAGGGTGGAACAGAGGGATCTATTTCTTCTACATGAGGACCAAAGGTGACCACTATGTTTTCTTCTTGTAAGTTCACTGTGTCATTTATGTCTTCCACCTGTGTGAATTAATAAATTATAAAATATATTTCTTGTAAGCTAGTATTTTGGCTCATTCTAGAAGAGGCACCTGAATTTTGACCTTCTCCAACTCTTTTGTCAAATTGAAAGCATGAGTTTGCTTAACATTGTTTTCAGGTTCTTCTTCACTCTTTCTAGAATTTGCTACTTCTTCGGGTACAGGAACAACTCTCTCCAAGATATTAGTGTCAACTGATTTGTTCTGGGAAGATTGACCCTATTGCAAATTTATTCTATTAAGTGAATTTACAGGTTGTTTCTTATTACTGACTTGTTTCGTATGGTCCTTTTGTAGTGGAGTCGCCATTGGAGGAGGAATGGAACCTTGTTGTTCACCTTCATTATCTTTCACTCTAGATCTCTTTCTAGACCTCAAATCATACTTTTATGTAACTCAGCTTGCATGAAATTTGTGAATTGCCTACAGTATTCATCCATTTAATCTTGATCAAAAGAAAATTTAGCTTCAACATATTATCCCTCGCAATCTTCCTCTTCATCCTCTTCTACTGCATACATAGCAAATACTTGATCCTCAGCCTCCCTTTGGTCATTTTTTGCTGGCTCTCCGAGTGTTGGTTCTATATACAATGGAGCTTGAACCTGGTCTTGATATTTTATTTCCCTCTGCGAGATTTGCAGGGGATGTCTTCTGAATTGAGGGTTAAACCCCCCTCGGTTTTGTTGTACTTGTATTTGGGAGTTTGTATTTTCCAATTCCATCTTAGCTAGGTTATTTGTCAGATTTTTTATCACCTTTGTCATGTCTTCAATTCTTAGATCTTGTGATGATTCTTCTTTTGCCTTCCCCTTCTCTTGGACTGGTTGTTTCCCATTCGCCTTTCCAACTACATTCATATTAGCTTCAATCTCTAAAGCATCTGTCTGTATCTGCTCAAGAGTAGGGGCTCTTCTCTCTCTCAATGTAAAGTTAAAATCAACTTCCAAAGCCCCAACAAAAACTACCTTTGCTCCTACAGGGTGGTGCTTCATCTATATAGGTAAACTATTGTACAATTTGTTGAATCTTGTTAGAAACTCAGAAATGTTTTCGTTAGGATTTCTTTTAATTACATTAAACTATGTTAATGAGTAACCATTATCTCTTTTCTCTCCCCATCTTTGAGTGAATTGAGTTTCTAACTCTTCCCAATCATTTATGGAATCATTTGGTAAACCTCTGAACCATTTCCTAGCCTCTCCACTTAGAGACTGTACAGATAGTCTCATCACAACATCAAGATGTTCTACAGTTAAATTCTCATCAAAAGTGAAAAACAAGGGTAAATGTTGTTCTACAGTTACTTCACCTTCTCTAGTTAAACGAGGAATTAATTTGAGGTATTCTTAAGGCATGGCATTCATTAGTTGTGGAAGATTTAGTGGTGCGTATCTATCCATTAAGAAAGTTGGTGCTGCCATATTAACAACTTGGTTAACTGATCCTTGGGTGGTTGAGGTTGATGAACCTACTGTTAAAGTGAATGAAGGTGAAGGAAAAACTGATATGGGGGTAAGTTGATGGACAATAGCAGAGGGACCAACAACTATATTTGGTTGAGCTTGAGTGGAGGTAAAAGAAACATACTCGAAATAATGTTCTTCTAACTGAGGTTCTTGAAAATAAATGGGTGTGGAAGGGGTATCTTGTTCCAAGAAAGGGAGTTCCTTGGAAATATCTTCAAACAAAGGGTTATGAGAATTGATACCAGGAGCAGGCAATGCAAGATCAGGTATTGAAGGAGTTTCGAGTTTCTGAGCCTTTTTAGAAACCGATCTTTCTGGATCTGGTAAAGCAGGGACTATCTGCTGTGAGGTATCTGACCTCGTGTGAGGCCTTTTGAAAGCCATAATTTTGAAAATAACAAACATAGCCGAATATTTCCTCCTCACTGAACAACTAGAGGAAATAATGTGAAAAACCTAGGGAAAAGAAACTTTGTTTCTTCGTCCCTGACAATGGCGCCATAAAATGTTGTATCTCAAGAAACAATCCCTTGGTTGTGGTAAGGAGTCGGTGCCTAAGACATTTTGTAAATGTATGTCACAATTATAATATCAAATGGCCTTTTCTTAACACCTTTGGAATCTAATTATTTAATACACACAATAATCAGATATAATGAAAGCCTTCACAATGCCATAAACTGTTGATATCCGAATGAAATTAAAAGAAGAACTGTAAAGGAAACTTGAAGTGATATGCTCAGAAATAGAATCTATCACTTTTAAGTTTCAGAGGAAATTCATGGAGAGAGAGGAAACTCTAAATAATATGTTGTAAACATAGAATCTATTACTTAAAGTTTCATCAGGATTTTGTTAAGAAATAAGAGATGAGGTGAAGGAGCGCAAATTAAGGTTGTTTAACTGTTACTCACAGATGTAATTAAGAGACCGGTTGCTACATTACTTCATTTCATTCAAAGAGGAATAAACACAGAGCGAAATTGGAAATACATATCAACATCAACAACTGCAGGAAACTTAATCTTCTTTCATTTATTTCTTAGAAAATTCAGTACCAAATTAACAATCCTCCAGAGGTCCAAAACTCAAAACCAGTTTTCTTTATTTCTATCTACTTAAATACATCACAGTGGTTCGTAACTCCTAAACTTCTTGAAACTATTCAACTACCTAAATTGTCAAGATTACTTATGCAATCATACTTGATAAAACAAATTAAAACTGGAAATATTGTTCGTTTTGTTGAATCTGATGTTGATGATGCATCCTCCTGAAGTGCTGAGGTGTTCTTTGTGGATATGATGTAGTGGCTGCACAGATCTGTAACGATGCCTCAGTGCCCAACTTGACCCAGTTGTCATGCTCCCAATAGGGCCGTTATACGCTCTTCTGCCCGACTCTACCTATGCCCCTGTGCTTGAAACATTGTCAACCATATCATCTGCTACCTGACTCTAACTCTTCTCCTTTCATCTGTGTCGAGTCACCTACCCGAGTTTTTTCTGTCGCGTTTTGCCTATTTCTTCATAAAATGGTGCATAACTACATAAGCCCGAACTTGAAATCCTTTAGATTTCATCTCGGAACCACATCGCGTCTGTCCCAACATCGCACTTCGCTTTTCGTCATCTTTAACTTTTCCTTAGCGGTTATCTTTCAAAACTTGTTATGTGCGCTATGCGATCGGGTCCCACCTGGCATCGCACGTCACACTTCAATGACTTTATCACTTACCCCCCGCGGTGATCCTTTAAAACTTGTGATTCGCGATTTGCGATCAGGCCCCACTGCATCGCACATCGCACTTCAGCGATTATAACACTTACCCTTCACCCTTAACTTTTAAAACTTGCGCTCTGCGGTATGTGGGCCAGGGCCACGTCATCTACCACATCACCTCCATGAATGCCACGTCATCTTTCCACGTCGCATTTCGTTGACTTCAACTTTTCCTTAACACTTATCTTTTAAAACCTGCTATGTGCACTATGCGATCGGGTCCCACCTGGCATCGCACATCGCACTTCGGCGACTTTATCACTTACCTCCCGCGCCTATCCTTTGAAACTTGCGATTTGCGGTTTAATCTTCGTCGTCTATCTCTCCGCTCTAGTTTTGAGCTTTGATCCCGAACATCCATTTTTCCCTTTGCGCCTCCTCCAAACTCTTAAGTGTTTAAGGGAAATGTGCCCTTTCTCCACCTTTGGGAAATTAGTTTGTTTGCTCCACGGTGTAACCCTCCTGAGCTTATTTGGTGTTCTGCCGCACTGGTCCCTCCTAAGCCTTCAAATGAGCCCGACTCGACCCTGTTCAGTGTGCAATATTCTGAACGTGCCCATCGGGCTAGCTCTTGAACTGTTCTGCACGTGAATGAGCCCGACTCGACCGACCCTCACATCTCATCACGTAATGTTAATGTACCAATATATAAATCAAAATTCTTCTACGACACACAAAATTTTACATTTTCTATCATATATGCTATTTTGGTGTTTTGAAAAATATTTCAAAGGTAAATGCAAATGAGCCACAACACCATGCAAGGATGACGAGGACCTATGGGAAGAGGCGTTACGCTTGTGAGGGAAAAGGTGGCCATAATGAGTTGCATTGAGAGTTTAATTCACTTGCGAGGCTCAACATCCCATAATATTGGGGAGAATGCATGATTAAGTTTTAAGACCCATTGATGGAGGTTTGGCGTGAGAATGTTAATGGCAAGGGGGAATGTTACCAGGGAGGGAATAACAAAGGTTTGAGGTTTATCTTCCAGTAGGGGGTAAATTTGTGGGAGTTTTGTCTGTTTATTGGGCAGGATTAAAAAAAAATTAGACCTATTGACATTGGAAAAAGAGTGTTCATAGGATTGAAGAGCAAGTTACTAAATTTGCACTTAGAGAAGGAGTAATTCCTTCTAATTTTTGCTGGAAGTATTAGGCAACAAAGAAGGAAAGCTCTAACTATTATTCTAGGTAATAGTTATCACTCTACCTAGTACCTTGATTTTAGGTATGCTTTGTCTAATTTAAAAGTAATTATAGGCAACCTGCTAAAATTTGAGTGGATTTTGCTAGTGTTTGCTTATGTGCATTTATTTATCTTTATTGTTTCTCTGCTTTTGGGTTAGAAGTGGAGCAGGGTGAAAAGTTTGAAGGGTAATTGGCCTAGAATTTATTCATTGGGGACTATGTGCATCAATATTGGTATTGGTTTTATCTTCTCTATATTTTTTGGGGTATATGTTGTCCTTGAATAATAGTGTGGTTTGTTTGGTGTTGATAACCTCATCGAGATCAAGTTGAGCAGGGTTTGGTTGGTGCATCTGCTAGGCAGAAGGTGGCATGTATTGTTGTGGCATTACCCTGGGTGTGACTGGTATCTTCAATACCATTCAATGTTGTGGGTTGAGAGGAGAGTGTGTCCTTGTCCTCTTGTTTCTACAGAGGCTGGGTGGTGGTTTTATCATCTTTCCTTGGGTTGGGGTTTGAATTCAAGTTGGTGGGGTTGGTGGTTAAGAGAAGCAGTGGTTAATTGGTGTTTGGAATTTGGTAGAGACAAACACTGGAAAGTAATTTCAACTGGTGTTTTCCCTACTAGAGAGGGAGCCACATTAGGCCACAAAAGCTCTTCCTACACAAAACAACTCATATCTTTTAATGTAGGTCCTGGGGGATGTTTTCATAATGATGAGGGAGAGAGTCCAAGTGAGGAGATGGGTTGCATACTATAAGGAGTGAGCCTGGAAAGGAAACAATTGTTTATAGAACAAAGTAGCAAGAGCGAGTTACAAGGAGAAAATTCTATGCACTTGCAGGAAGAATTGACCTAATTTGAAGGGGAAGCCTCCTCTCAAAGAAATTCCCTCTCAGATTTTGAAGTGATGGCAAAGTGGACATGATAAATCTCAGACATGGGGCACACATGAGGCAAAGCCAATTATTATATGCAAACAATATACTTGTACTAACAAATGAAGTTCCTCTTAGGACACATGCTATTAGATAACCACGAGTCAAGGAGGGACCTGCTACAAACCTTGGATCATATGCATGGACACCTGAAACTCTATGATTGTAGATTGGAAATGATGGATCATAAGTTGGAAAGTATTGAACAACATCTTAGCATCCCTCCAACAATTGCTAGACCCTCAAGAAAACCAACAAGCCCTATCCCAGTAGTAGGCCCAAACTCTGAACCACTTCCCTAATTATGTTGTGGATCGTGTTTATGGTTTACTTTTTGGCATTGATTATGTGGTGGATCGTGTTTACGGTTTTATTTTTTTATTTTCTATGTTTATAACTAGATAGGTCAAAATCCCAAGATAAACTTGTTTGAGTACAATTATGTTAGTTTTTGTTTATCTCTTAGTCCCTTTGAAGGGTACAATTTTGGTTATGGTTTGGTGCCCCACTCGAGAGAGTTTAATATGACTTATGGTAATTTATGATGTAATCTCCTGTTTTTGAAGCAATAGAATTTATTCCACAAAACAAAAAAAATATGTTTGAGTTATTATTAACTCACCATTGAGTTTTGATCAAAGCTGTTAATTAAATATATTTGTAAAATTTATTAATTACACTCATTAATGTTGGGCTACTAATTAGTGAAGAGTGATGTTAGAATTCATATCTGTAGAAATTACACCAACGGATTCAATCCGATCATGTAATATGCTAAAACAAGATACTGAATCCTTCTACAATATTTGTGGAAAATAAACACGATCGCACAATCACACCAAGTAAGAGAAAGAAGCAAATCAATCGCACAACACAGATATTTTTTCATGGGGAAAGCTTGTTTCTCAAAACCCCTCTATCTTTATTGTATAATCAACCACGGAATCATGAAACAATACAATGCACTCTTCTCACAAGAGTCTGTTGCACTCTACCAACTATCTCACACTGATCCCGACAAAATCGACCAACACTTAGCCAATGTCCTGCCTCTTCTCAGCCTGCCTGCCTTGCGCAATTCTAAGAACAATTTACCCCTACTAATTAGGAAATTCAACCTTCCAAAACTGCGCAATACATCATGGGAAATCATATGGTTTTCTAATTGCGTGTCGACAATTTAATAATTATACAACTGATAGATAACATCCCTTTAACCTCTGTCTCAACTAGGTTTTCATCAGAATTGACATGCATGCAGCAATTAAGAGTAAATCACTAGTCACTTGACATATCACTGCATGTGAATTAAATCTGATTTAATTCACTTGGCCTCTCACTAGTGCAACAATCAGTTACAACTAGTTAGACTGACTTTAACTCACTTAATTGAGTTAACTGATTTCTCATGCATTAAACTAATACACTAACTGCAACTTGGACTCTAAAACAAATAGAATCACTCTACATGCCTCACCAACCATCCTCAACTCGAATTTCATGAGCTAATTGAGTCTATGACACCCAGTTAACTATTACAAGTGATTATGAGATAAGATTACAATTTATTGTCCAATTTAATTAAGGGAAAATTAAATTAGACACATTTCTTTTTTACTTTTCAACACTCCCTCTCAACAAGAAAGGGATAATTATCAGCTACTTCGATCCTGCCTCTGTGGTATTCAAATTTTCTCTTGGCGAGCGCCTTTGTCAGAATATCTGCATCCTGATCCTCCGTGGGAATGTACTGAAGTAACATAATGCATCTCTGAACAAAATATCTGAGATGGTGGTACTAGATTTCAATATTCTTGGACCTGTCATGTAATAATGGATTAACCGAGAGTTTTATGTAACTCTGGTTATCACAATATATCACCATCGCATCCATTTGATGACCAGACAAACCAACAAGTATCTTCCTCATCCAGATGGCCTCACATGCCACCTGACTGGCTACCATGTACTCTGCCTCGGTTGAACTGAGTGCAACTGATCTCTGCTTCTTGTTGTACCAAGAAATTGTTGTTGATCCTATGTTGAAGATCCCTTATGACGTGCTCTTCCTGTCTGATGGACTGCCTGCCAAATCTGCATCGGTGAAGCCTTGAAGCTTCACACCCTCTGTTCGTCTATACCATAATCCATACTTAGTAGTTCCCCTGATATATCTCAAGACATGCTTCCCCGCCTTCCAAAAGAGCTTGGTCAGCTTAACCATAGCTTGACTAAGTTGGTTAACTGCATAGTATATGTTTGTTCATGTGTTCACCAAGTACATGAGTGAACCCACAAGCTGCCTGTAAATAGTAGCGTCCACTACCTCACCTAAAGTAGCATACTCATTCCTCCAGTTTCCCGCAAGAGGAGTCTCCATGGGTTTACATCTCTCCATGTGGAACTTCCTTAGAATGTCTTTGGCATACTTGAATTGAGAAAAAAATAGCTCCCCATCCCGCTGCCGTATCTCCAAACCAAGGAAATAGTGAAGGATTCCCATTGCCTTCATCTCAAACTCTCTTTCGAGATCTTCTTTGCAAGAACTTATGAGCTACTCATCACTTGTGAGAATAAGATCATCAACATAAAGTACGATAATCAAAAGCTTACCATCAACCACAATCTGGTACAGGTTCGCATCCGCTTCACTCTTTGTGAGGCCCAAGCCGGTTAAATAGATGTCAATCCTAGTGTACCAAGCACAAGGTGCTTGCTTCAATCCATATAGTGCTCTCTTGAGTCTGCACACATGCGACTCCCTGTCAAAGGTTTCAAAATCTTCTAGTTGCTCAATGTACACTTCTTCCTCAATAACTCCATTGAGAAATGCAGTCTTTACATCCATCTGATGTATCTGCCACCCCATCTGCACTGAGAGTGCAAGGATAGATCTAATCGATGATTACATTGTAACCGGTGCAAAAGTCTCCTCATATTCAATCCCTCAACCAGTGAGAATCCCTGGGCTACAAATCTAGCCTTGTACTTCTCCACACTCCCATATGCTTCCTGCTTCACCTTATAGATCCATCTAGATCCAACCACTGACTTCCTGACTAGTCTTGGGACAACATCCCATGCACTGTTCCTAACGATGGATTCATACTCCTCAACGATGGCATCAACCCAAGTTGGTTGTTGCACTGCTCCCTCAAAATAGGATGGTTTTGTCACAATACACTCGCTCATAAGAGCCATGTATCCAACCTGTCTAGTGACTATCTTTGTCTGCGTTGTGTTGTAGGTGCTCCTACGTGTTCTGACGCACCAAGTCTCAATCTGTCAGCGTCTGTGGTGCACCTCCTACCATGTCTAGTGGATGGCTTTGCACGAGTGGCGTCTACCACTCCATGATCCTCCTCATGTGGCTGCTCCACATATTGAGGTTCATCCTTTAGAACCAAGGGTTACTGCTCTACATGCAAATCAAGCTCCCTCTCAAGTAACAATCACATGGCTTTATCATCATCAAATTTTACATCCCGTCTGACAACTGTCATCCTATTGTTCAGAAAATACACTCGATAGTTGTGGGGAGTATCAGTGTACCCCACAAATATCCCAATCTTTGTTGTTGGTTATAGCTTCTTTCTGAAATCTTTGGTCACATGGCAATAGACAGATGAGCCAAAATTTTTAAAATATGAAACATCATGTTTCTTACCAGAAAAAGCCTCCTCTGGTTTATTCATGCCGAGTATCTGATGAGGACTACAGTTTTGCACAAACACCGTTGTGTTGCATGCCTTTGCCCACAGATGCAATGGTAGGCCTTGATCATGTAACATAGCATGTGTCACACCCACAGTTGTTCTGTTATTTCTTTCTGCAACCCCATTCTGTTGTGGGTTATGAGGCGCAATCAAGTCTCTCTGAATTCCTTCTTTGTCATAGAAGTTCTTGAATTCATTGGAGATGTACTCACCACCATTGTCGCTCCTCAGAGCCTTCAGCTACTTCCCTGTGTCTTTCTCAACCAGTGCTTTGAACTCACAAAATTTTGAGAACGTCTGATCTTTCTTCTACATGAAGTAGATCCAACACTTTCTAGAAAAATCATCAACAAAAATCACATAATACATGTGCTTTGCTGTAGAAGTTGTAGAGAATGGTCCACACACATCTGAGTGAACTCTCTTAAGGATTTCTGCTACTCGATTCTCCTTCTCGTGAAAAATGGCCTTTGTATACTTTCGCATGGTACATCCCTTGCATGTGTCTATCTGTGCAAGAGTACCCTTTGGAAGCCCCGTAGAAATCTATTGCATGACCTTCAAAGCACTATGGTGTAGATGGCCCAATCTCCTGTGCCATAACTCACCCTCATCCTGGCTCACCACTCTGTTTTCTTTACTCATCAATGTTGTGCAACCATCTACATCAAGTTTGTAGAGGTTCTTCACACGAACCCCAATCTTCTTCACATGTCCTGTGGATTTGTGATGAAGGAATGCTTTCCCTTCACTGAAAACCACATCATATCCTCTATCCTCCAACATAACAACTAAAACTAAATTCTTTTTCAAGCATGGTACATGGATGGAATCTTTTAATAAGAAAGGTTTACCTGACTATCTCTGGAAAGTAACTGTACCAATCTCGGTAGCGCTATACCTCTCTTCATCACCCATCTCAATGTGCATTTGAAGAACCTAATTCTCCTCCAAGCCACTAAAGAGTTCTCTGTCTCCCGTCATGTGGAAAGATGCACCACTATCCAAGTACCACACTGATCCCATCGCACTAGACACCATGCATGTGGTGAGTGAGAAGTCCAACTCGAACTGTGAAGCCAAAGCATCACCGGCTGCAAATCCTGAAGCCTTCTTGTTGTTCTTCTTATTCTATGGAAAATTAGTGGCATAATGTCCATGCTCGTGACAGTGAAAACATTTCACTCTGGACATGTCACGCTTCTTTCCTTCTTTTCCAGTCTCATATTTGGAATAGGATTTATTTCCCTTCCCCTTCTTTACCTTACCAGCCAAGGCGCAATTTTCCTCATCATCTATCTTAGATGAGGATCCATCCTTGGTATTTCGCCTGAATTCTTCTTGCACCAAATCCGACCAAAGTCCCTCCCAATCTGGTAGCTTCTCCCTCCCATTGATAGAGTCCTGATAATTATGCCAGCTCTTGGGAAGGCCTAGAAGTGCTAGGCTCACCAATTCATAATCCGCTACAGTAATTCTAACACTTACAAGTTCATCTCGACATTGGATGAACTTGGTCAAATATTTCAAAATAATGTCACCTTTCTCCATTTTGATTTTCCTGAGCTTGTCCTTCAGTGCCAATTTTCTGTGGTCACTGCTGTTCTGAAACATATCTGTCAAGGCCTTCCAAATTTCATATGGAGTAGCCTTGCCATGGAGAATCGAGACAATGTGATCTCGAACTCCATCTAATAAGATCTTACTCGCCTTTGCAACCTTATTTTTCCAAGCATTAAGAATAGCGACGTCTGCTACTGCGGGCCTTGGAATATCAGTGTCGATAAATTATTTCAACCTGTTTTCCTCCATAAATGCCTCCATTCTGTCTTTCCATGAAATATAATTAGAACTTCCCTTGAGTGCATATTCAATCTTAATCCATTGAAATCCATCTTGATCCACCTGTCGCACCAAATAATACTTTTGCAAATTCGAATGTTGTTCAACACAAACTCAATTTCTTCTCCACTATAGTGATTTTTGGCACTTTGATACCATGTATAAATTACACCAATGGATTCAATCCGATCATGTAATATACTAAAACAAGATACTAAATCCTTCTACAATATTTGTGGAAAATAAACACAATCGCACAATCACACCAAGTAAGAGAAAGAAGAAAATCAATTGCACAACACAAATATTTTTCCTGGGGAAAGCTTGCTGCTCAAAAATCGTCTATATTTATTGTATAACCAACCAAGGAATCATGAAACAATACAATGAACTCTTCTCATAAGAGTCTGCTACACTCTACCAACTATCTCACACTGATCTCGACAAAATCGACCAACACTTAGCCAATTTCCTGCCTCTGCTCAACCTGCCTTGCTTGCATAATTCTAAGAAAAATTGATCCTTATTAATTAGGAAATTCAACCTTCCAAATTGCACAATACATCATGGGAAATCCTATGGTTGTCTAATTGCGCACCGACAATTTACTAATAATACAACTGATAGATAGCATCCCTTTAATCTATGTGTCAACTAGGTCTTCATCAGAACTGACATGCATGCAACTATTAATAGTAAATCATCAGTCACTTGAAAAATCACTATATGTGAATTAAATATGATTTAATTCATTTGACCTCTCACTAGTGCAACAATTAGTTACAACTAGTTAGACTGACTTTAACTCACTTAATTGATTTAATTGATTTCTCATGCATTAAACTAATACACTAACTGAAACTTGGACTCTAAAACAAATAGAATCACTCTACATGCCTCACTAACCACCCTCAACTCGAATTGAGCTAACTGAGTCTATGACACTCAGTTAACTATTACAAGTGATTATGAGATAATATTATAATTTATTGTCCAATTTAATTAAGGGAAAATTAAATTAGACACACTTTTCTTGTTGACTTTTCAACAATATCCTCTAATTATATTTAATCATTTTATTAATCATTACTATTTGTTAAGAACATGTGTTTCCTCTTAATAGGTAACATGTTCAAAACCAGAGGGGGTAGAGTATGTACATCTCCATAACCTTTAGAACTGAAATAGTTGTGTAGAGGGGTTCCCTTGTGCCATAAGCAAAAGGGCCTCATACACCAATTTGATTTCTAACTTGTCATAACCTTATATTTAAATTATTATTATTGTTATTTTCATTAATAAATGTCTTCTCGGTATTATATGACTAATAAATATAATATACTTTTGAGTATACAAGTGCTTAAGAATTCCTCCTTTATATTATTGTTATTTTTTTCTCTCATTTATCATGATATCGTTTACTTTATTGCTATTTTTTTCTTTTATTATCATGATGTAGTAGTAGTGTCCTTTTGATTAGTTTTTTCAATTATATATAGGAGGGATTTTTTAAACTTGTAGTTATATTTTTTTGTTTGCTAGTTTATGTGAGTCCCAAGGTGATTGAAATGACTAACCTGTGGCTTGATTAGGCATGACTTAGGGGCATCTAATCCATCAAAATCACATGGGGATCGCACTCGCCCTTGGCCACACCAGCATGGCTTGCCCATGGTGTTTCGAATCGATGACCTTTACACTACAAAGTGTCTTAATAGAACACCTTATCACCATTTTCTCTATGCCCCGTGGGACAATTTTTAATTGTATTAAACTTAAAAAATGTTAAAACTGTATGTAAAACACTCAAAACATATTTTATTTAATGAGATTTTTTAAAGTACTATTTCCATAGGCCACAAAATCTTCCATATTACGAAAATTGTGTTATATATATATATATATATATATATATATATGAGGCACTCTCCAACCCATTGTAGAGATGTTGTAATGTAATGTTATATAATCATTTTAACTTGAAAAAATAAATTAAAAAATTAAAATAAATTATTATTTTTTATAAATTATTATCGGTGGTTTTTGAGCTCTAGGTTTATGAGAATTCATGGTATTCATGTGGAATATAACCTATTTAAATGGGGAAATTAAACCAACTTGGATCCATATTAATTCCAAATTTACCAAGTGCCTCGAGGGATTAAATCTCTTTAAATGCAAACGTCTTTTACAGTGAAAAAAAATTGATCCCTCTCGGTGCTTGATAGATCGAGAGTTAAGATAATTATAGAATAGTTATAATTAAATTTAAAAAATGTTAGAATTTTATTTGAAGCACCCAAAACATATTTTATTTTTGAATTCTTCCCAAACACATTTCCTTACTGCCACAAAGATTTTATTAAGCATGTCATTGCAGAGTGGAGATTTTGTTCTCACTACCGTAAAAAATGAAAATGAAATGATATTATAACGTCCATGAGACTAAAAATAGTCAATGGGACCACTAGTTTTATGTTTTCCGCCTTTTGCAATTCAATCCTTTTCTTATTCAAATTGATGATGAGTTGGCCCAACCTTCTAACAGTCTCCTTGTTAAAAAGACAATGCCAAGGAACCAATGGTAACATATTCCCATAACTTTTTCCCATCTTTGAATGCATCACATTACAAAATGAAACGTTTTTCCGCTCCACTACCCTAGACATGCAAAATGTACACACCCATTCGTCCCGAGCTTCTTTCGCCTGTTTCCACCATCTTGTTTCATACCGAAGTTGATGTGAGTTGGTTCTTAATTAAGTAATAAGAACCTTTTCCCTCCACAAAATGCTAGCTCCAGTGTACTCTTTTTGTTGGAGATCACACATAGGGTTGAATTCCTCAATGTAGTACTTCTTCTTTCTACCCAACTCTTTTCCCCATACACATTTGTGAAACTTCTCCATAACAAAAGTCTATAGCTCCTTGTTATTTGTGGGACAGACATTAAGGTAGATATTCCATTTTTGCATCCATGTGTAGTTTTGTCTTGTCCATGTTTTCTTTCTTTCACTCATGCCTTCATTGAAGATAACATTAGACCATCTACCTACTCACATTTGCTCAATTCTTCTTAGATATCTTATGAGCCACACCATAGCAATTGATTTGATGGGAGTTGCTCCAGTTTCACTCAACATTATCTCATAAGGAACCAAAATTTTTATTTTGAACTTGCTCATGATCAAGCATTTTTTGGATTTTCTCATTTTGTTTCTATTTTGAGATAGGGGTGCTACTAGCCCACAATTCACACCCATATATCATCACTGGACAAACTAGGAGTCCAAAAAACACTTTAATCATTTTCCAATCCCATAAATCTGCCTTTGTACATCTGTTTTGAAGAACATATAATGTTTTCCACCATCTTAAAATTATCTTATTTCTGCAGTCCTCCCAATTAAGCTTGTTGTTAAAATCAATCCCGAGGTACTTGTACTCATTTACTTCTTCAAAAAAGAACATCTGATGGCTCTACCTTTTATTAGAGAAAATCATTATTTTGGTCTTACGATTATTGACTTGCATCCCCACCACTCTACAAAAATGTTCAAGGGTATACAAGTGCATCTGTAATCCATGGGTTGATTTAGTAATAAATACAAGATCATCAACATATAAAATAAGCTTTATCACAAACTCCCCCGACTGAATACCATCTCCACCTTTAATATTTAGGCACTCTTCCAATTTATCAATATATAAACCAAAAAGAGTAGGAGATAAATGACAACCTTGCTTGACTCTAATGCCACTTCTAAATCTTTCCGAAATGCCTGCTAAAGTTCTAATTTTGACTTTCACATCTTCATAAAGCTTATGTACAACGACTCTATAATGCAAAGGAATTTCAAGTTCTTCCATTCCACGCCACAACTTATCTCTAGGGACTATGTCAAATGCCTTTTTGAAGTAAACAAAGTGGCAAAATACTTCTTCTTCGTCACCCCAAACCTTTTCAATCCTGTGTCTCAGCATGATACCATGATCCACTGTAGAATTCTTCAACCTAAAACCCACTTGTTCTTTTTCCCTCTTTTCGTTTACTTATGCCCACTTACTAATTCTATTTTCTACCATGTTGCAGAAAAGCTTTGCAAACAAAGGATTGATCATAATGGTTCAATAAGTGGAATGATTATTAATGTCTCCACTTTTAAAAAGGGGTATTGCTAGGATATTTGTCTAGTCTCTTGGGAATCCTTGTCGAATGATGTTGTTGAATATTTTCATGATGTGTGGTGCAAGAATGTTCATTCCCCATTTTAGATACTCTGCTTAAAGTTCAACCAAGTCTTTTTCCTTTCCTATTTTCAGCTTCTTAATTCCAATCTCCACCTCCTGTAACGTGAAAAGCTTTGTAGTTGTGATGATCCTAGGGGGAGGCTCAACCTCTGATTCTTTCTCACAGAGTTGTCTTGCATAGTCAAACCATTGATTAAGTGTAATATTATTTTCTATTTGCTTCTTCCTTGGTTGAAGTTCCCGCGAGAAAAGTTTTGGATTATTCTTGCCTAGATATATTAACTCTTCTCACCTTGTTTGTACGAACTCATCTTTTTTCCTTTTTAAGATATGCTTATATAACTTTACATTCATCTTCTCCTCGTCTGCCTTTTTCAAGGTTCTCCTTACCATTTTGCATTCTTCATCAAACCAAGCCTTTACAGGAAAGCAATTTGATTCCGATTTTCTATTTTTGACTCCTTTGCACTTCTCATTTGCACTTTGAACTATATTTATTAACTCATGAATATTGAAGCTTTGGAAACTAGTTTTCTCCTTCTGAATTAATCTCTTTAGCATTGTCTTGAAGATAGTACAATTTTCTTGTGTGAGAAGGATTTTGCCCCTTGATAGTGATTGCCAAGAACATTGGGTTTTCCTCCTATGCTATCTTTCTTCTAACCATGATAACTTTATATAAATTAGGTTATGGTTTGATTTTAAGTCCCAAATATGCTCTCCAATCTTAACTTTGTCTATATTTTCTATCAAGCTTTGCGAAAAAATCACATAGTCAATGACACTTGCTCCATTGTATGTGTTGCAAGTGAAGTTATGAGACCTTTTCCATCTATCTATACCATTTCAAATAATTAAGTTGAAAGCACCACACAACATAAGCAACTCCTCTCCAAAATGATTGCTAACTTTGTCATATTCTGAACATCTCAACCATTGAGGATTCTCCTCTTCAGTGAGACAAATAAGATTGTGATCCTTTTTGCAACAAAGAATACTAGGTTGTTGATTTGTTGTTATAGCATTGAAATCTCCCACCAAAATAACTTCTCCTTGCCGAGAATACACGACAATATCTAAACATTGATATTAAGATAACACTGATAACTTCATGTTTTATGTTTCTTAACTTTCAAAACTATTTGTTGACGGAATCAAATGCTTTAATTCAAAGTCAAAAACATACTCCATAACTGTTCGATTTAGCAAAACTTAACCCAATGACTTTTCTCTTGGGCTTTTGGACCACTGGCTTAAACATTTTTTTGTCAACCTCACACATTTTCCATTATAAGTTACAAGAATATGGATAAAATTGGCTTTTTGAGTATTTTGATAGATTTTATTTATTCATTAATTAAAATTTATTTTGGGAATAATTTTATTGTTAAATAGAATAATAATTTATTTATTAGTGGGATGTTGTTATTATGTGTGAGAAATTTAATTAACTTTGAATATTTTTGATATAATGTATTTTTCAAAAAGTAATTTTTGTTAAGAAGAATAGGAAATTAGCTTGGTTTTGTACTTATGTGACATAGGGTTGATCCTCACTATTATCATTATAATCTTTAGGTGCATTGCATACCCTCCAAAGATGATACAAGTACATTATAAGGAGTGTCTTCAACAATATACCTTTTTTTTCTAGATCTAAAAAAAAACAATATACCTTTTTTTTAGATTTATAAAATTTGGGTGTAACTAATATTGACAACTTGCAAGTCAATATTAAGAGGAATTTATGACTTGGCGATTGCGGCCTTAGTAGTGCACTCTATATCTATAGGTGCATTGCATATCCCCAAGTACGATACACAAACTAGGTGATTTTTAACAATGATGTTGTAAGGAGTGCCTTAACAATACACTTTTTTTTTAAGATTTATAAAAATTAGATGTAACTAATAGTGATAACATGCAAGTCAATATTCGTAAAAACTTATGACTTAACCATATCAACCTTAACAATATACTCTATTGCCAATTGATCTACACCCAAAGCTTTTTAAAAAAAACATGAGTGGATTTTGATCCACTTATATATATACAGGTCACAAGACCATTTTTAATATATAATTTCTCTAAATACAACCACACATTTAATCAGAGCTTAATAATACTCCATAACTTTAAAATTAAATCCTCACAAGAATTATACCTTATCCAAAAATACAAAACTTCTTTTACACCATTTAATCTAACCCCTTTAAATCCCTCAACTAAAATATCAATTAATTTTTTTTTTTAACACACTCACCTTCAACTCATGTGAAATATAAATTAGAAAAACAAAAAAGCATAAAGACATTCCTTCACAATTTTTTTAGAATTGAAATGCTTTAAGTGCAACAAGACACACATGCCAAAGCCTTATGCATTTGTTGAGGGGACAAAAGTTGAGCATTATTAGACTTAACAATTTTTTTAGAATTGAAATGCTTAAAGTGCAACAAGACACACATCCCAAAGCCTTATGCATTTTTTGAGGGGACCAGACAAATGTTGAGCATTATTAGACTTGATATGTGTGAAAAGACTGCCATAAGCTTGTTAGTGTTCACATCCCTACATGCCGGAATATTCCAGGGCTAGGGTTTGGATCACGACCTTGTCAAACTTTCAAGTGTATAATTTCAAATCAAATAATGGCCACTTTTAAATATATAATTTAAACGCGAATTTTAAGTATAAATTTCAAAGCGAATGATGGCCAGCTTTCAAGCATATAATTTCAAAGCGGATAACTGAGACTTTTGACGGTTTGCCGTTAAACACTTAAAACTCGAACTCGGGCCTCTTCTGTTAAAGTGGAATGTGCGCCGCGGCTTTCCCAGTGTAGTGCTATCAAGCCTAAACCAGTCAAGGAGGTGCAGACTGCACGCTTGAATCTCCGGAGTAAGCATTTTCGTTCGAGCTTTTGATATGTTGTTGCAACAAAGCTGTCGTTGGGTTATTAACACAATTTTAGTTGAGTTTCTTCGTATTTATTCATGGAATTCGTAGCAACTTATTCATATATTGCAAGTCTGTGATAAATGCTTTTTTTAATGCATTATCAGAACATTCTTAGCTCGCAGCAGAAGCTGACCGTCGGTTCGAGGTCCGTGGAGTAGGCAACCGTGAACTTTATTCGCACTTGGGAGGGGTGAGCTGTTTCTTCTTTGATTTACAGCTGCCGAGTTTAGTAAAAATGCGGACGGCATAGATATACGCAGATTTGTTTTGCTCGTAGGAGTCTTTACAGAGGTGTAAAATCTTCCAAATTTGCGTCTCTGCATTTGCGAAAACCAAAACTTGTGTATAAGACGTTGAAGATCAGACTGATACTTGCATATCGTTATGCTGCATAGACTTCCTTGAGCCATTCCATTTTAAATCTCACAGGATAATATAACGTGTTCCAGGCATCCTGCTTTAAACAATAACTGCTGCAAAATAAGGAAATTTTATAATCTACTTAATTGCTGAATCGCTATATTCTTTTTGATGAATTTTTTCGATGTTAGAATTTAATCTATTCGTCTGAAGAATTTCCTTAAAATACTAGCAGAAGTTTAATATAACAAGCCCGCAAGATTAGCCAAATCTGTGCCCATCGATAACAGACTATATATATCTTTTTGAAAATTTATGTATGATTAGCTGACCAAGTACAATTTTGCAGCCTCCAACCTGAAGGAAGCTCCAATACCCTGATTTACCAGCTCCAAAATCAGCTCCAATTGGAAGGACGCTCCAATGCCCTCATTTACCAACTCCAACTGGAAGTACACTCCAATGCCCATGCTTTTATCAGCTCTGATTGAAAGGATATTTCACCCTGCAAAGGCTCCAACCTACCCTAGCACCACCCTATCGCCTTAAGTGTTCTGAGGCCCCAACCTGAAGGATACTCCACTCTTCACCTTGCACCACCCTGCGACCCTACTCATCAAGCCAAAACTTGCCTTGAAGGCTTTGACCTTCAATTCACCACAGTGGACCATGATTTCATTTTATTTTCAAACTGGATCCACATGTGCTCAATAAAAATGAACTGCAATTCAACTTCTGCTCAATAATCAAATTTGCGTCTACTCAACAAGTACATCAATATACAACCCTATCATTAGTTAATTTTCTGCTTAGGATCTTTGTAACAATAACTGTCAGTAACTAATGTGGTACTGCATCAAACCCTAGCTGGACAATTCAACAACATATTCAGAACCCTGGTAGTATCGAGATAACCAATTTGCGCAATCAATCAACTCAACACAACTCTCCTCATCAAGTGCAAATGGGAGCAAACAAACCCTCAATCATACTATAAATACCTCATCAACCATGGAAGCCATACAATCCTCATACTAAGCTTTTCCCTTAACATAATGATAACATCAACTATATTATGTGCAAGACTTGTACATGAAAACCCTTCTACTTCTGCTTTTGCAAACCAACTTCTGTCCAAACTCTAGATAACCTTTGACACTTGTTCAATGGACAACTCGACAATATAACCTTTATAATTAATGTTCAAGTGTCATTCATCATCAACACTCAACACTTAATGATTGCACTATCACCATTAACAACATACAGTAGTACTCAATACTGCATTAGGATAATTTGTCTCTATAATACCAACACTAGTTGCACTAATCGTTGAATTCAACAATAACAATAGTATTTTTACCGATAATGGTCAACAATATACATACCAAAACAAGTACTCTGACGTACACATACATCATCTTGTTCATGAAAACCCTACCATCCATGCTGAAATAGTGCATCTCATCATTCAGGCACTAAAGCCGACCCTCTACAATAATATGCTCATCATATAATTGATAATATACTCAGGCTTTGTCAACTCAAGGCATAGGGCAGCAAAACCTGTCATCCACTTGCTCACTATAGGATAATTCTTCAAGTACATAAATTACTCTATCTGCCAACACACCAACCTAATCATCACTTCACACACAGGTTACACTGAAGCTTACACACAGTGATAGCAGCTTGTTATACTTATGGGAGTATGCTGCACATGATCTAACTCTGAGGTAAATCACTCGTTGCATCACTCAGCCATGCTCCCATTGATCTTAGATAATACAAACTCTTACTGATGAATGAAACAACACAATTATATGTATGTACTCGATCTTTAAGCACAGTTTACATGTACAAATCGACCTCAACAGTCATCACATTTAAGCTCTGGCACAAAGGCCATCGATCCTTTACTCTACGTGCAAGGTATCTATAGTTCAATTTCTAATGTCCTGAAGCACATTGTGCATATTCTAATTGATCTCTGCATGTGCGTACAGTCAATCTCTGCTTAATGCAATGAGTGAATATAAAGCCTAACGCTTCATCAGTCAAGCACACAATGGTCGACTCAAAATTTCAATCACAAGCTCGATCCATGGAAAACATCAACACAACATTCACTTCAGGGCTAATTCTAGTTAAGTGTTCACAACATAGGCTCTATTATAGACAATCAAACCTCTTCTTTGGCTGATGCATTGCATCTAAAACCAAAACCGATCAATCTTGTTTGGACCGAGTCGATGCATGCTAAATGGACGAAGTCAACAATTCAATGTGTATACTATTTCAAGGACCCATCCCACTTGACAAGGTTAAGGTTGATATCTCAGACTTTTTGAGTCAAACCACTAGATTGCAAACAGATTGAACAGAAGATAGTGCATCAAATGGCTCATTTGACTTCACTTCGCCTTTCTAACTCAAATCGTTCTTCAGATCACACACCTATTTTGAAAGATGCCTCAGAAGTGTGTCCTAAGATGGTTGCTTTAGAAGGCAAAGAATCTCAAACATATACCGCAGGAGTCAACAAAAGCTTGCCTCAGATAATCAATAAATGATGCCACAAAATTCTGAATTTTAAGCCTTAGGAAGGCCGCAAAAATGTGCATCACAGGAGGCTGAATTTAATATGCTTTAGGGTTCGAAACTTTCGTAGAAATCTTGCCTAGGAAAACCAATAACAAAGAGGCAAAGTTTAAACTAAAAAACGCTTAGTCCTGAAGTCTTGCAATAGAGATGCGAGTAGACTTTTTACAAAAGATTTGTCCTCAGAAAATTTGATGTAACCTGGCGTGAAACCCTTAACCAAAAGAACAAAAGAGAAAATCAAGCCCAAAATTCCTTCAAAACTTCGACCTACTTTAGATAGGAGTGAATGCTCCAGGCCAGAGATAAATCTTGCTATAAATGTGCATTCATTCTTGCTTTTGGAGGGTAGAGGGGTTGCGTATATATAATGGTCGAGGACACATCTAGAAGGGTTAGGCTCACTTGACAATAGGAGGGAGCCGACCTTCCAAGAATTTAATTTGAATTTTAATTTTGAAACATTTTGTAGCCAAATTTTAATTCCCTTTTGAGGCTGACTTTATTTCCAATTTTTGATTAACTTCCCTTTGATAAAAGCCTCTTTTGCAAGCAAATTTAACTAGAATAGGCCCATAAATGATTTTTAAAACAAAGACGCCATAATCAAACCAATCTAGAGTTGCCTTTCAATATCAAATTGGGGCTCCTTGACCACACATTTTGGGGCACAAACTTTAATCAAACATATCTTCTCAACTGAGAAGGCCCATGAGACGTGCCACCTACAGTTGGAATTGGCATGGCGAGGAGAATCAATTGAAGATGGTCTTGCAACCAAAATAATTGCCCTTTACATCCATTTTCCTCAACAAGTGCGGGTTATCTAGGGATTCCCTTCCACTTTTCTAGGGCTTCTTGTCATTTGGAGCTTCCAGTCAATGCAAACTAGACAAATGTTACTAGTGTCCAAGGACTGACGTTGGTATTAATGACAACACCATTCAACACTTGCAGTGTCACCATTATAGTTTATTTGTTTTTCTTTTTCACATGTACATCACTGTATATTCCATATTCCATATGAGGAATATACGTATACTCATATGGAATATTCTTATACTGTCAACATCCATCATATTGTTGAAAATATTGTCATTGATGGCAAAGGAGCAACGCCTGAACTATAATTAAGGCAAAGGAGCAGAGAAGCAGCAACAATAAGGCAAAGAAGCAGATTCGGCAATAATGCAGCAAAAAAGCATAAAATAGAGGCAGATGAGCAGCAGAGAAGCAAGGAGCAGCATTAGACCATCAACAAAGGCAAAGGAGCAGAGAGGAGCAACTTTAGAATCAAAGGAGCAAAGACAACAAAGAAGCAAAGGCAACAAAACAACAAAGGCAGAGTCGTGAACGTGCTGGGTAGAGTCGTGAACGTGTTGGATCAAGTCGTGCACGTTTGGGTCAAGTCGTGAACGCTAAGTGGGTCAAGTCGTGAACGTGGGCAAGTCATGAACATGGGCAAAGTAGTGAGTAAGGTGTGCAGCAAGCGTGATAATCCCAAGTCGGAGTGAATAACAAACAGAAGAACAAGCTCAAGAGAGATTCACGCTTTTAAAAATTGAATAAAGCTCAGGAAGGATAGCGGAGATGCAGAGTAGCAGTGGTCGTAGAAAGCAGAGAAATCGAATAAGGCAGAAAAGACGTAGAAAAATTCCAAAGGAGGAATTAGACGACGAGGATCGAATCGCATAATTGAAGTTTTAATATTAAACGGCAGAGATGTGGACGCGTGTCGAGCGGAGAATGATAGCGCATATTGCAAATCGGCAATTATAGTGTTTATGTGTTAAGGACTTCACAAGTTAAACAAAATAACTTGCGATGCGATAAAGGGAGGAGCTACGTGTTGGCACAACGATCCAGTGCATATCGCACATCGGCGGTTTTAAAGTTTAGCATTAAGACATCGCAAAGTAAAGTATTTTGGTTGCGATTTGATGAGAACGGGAGATGGCGTGTGAAACGATATAGCGGGGCCGTTAGATCCGACGAAGATCTACGGTGGAGATTACAACGCAATTTCACATCGGCATCTGTATTGTTTAGTTTTTAAAGGTATCTGTTATAAGTTGCGAAGTGCGAATGCTTCTAATTGGTCACTGTGTTGTGGGACCCTACAACCAAAGTTAAGCGTGTATGCCGAGCCTTTTCTTTGTTAAATCAAACCAAAGGAAGAAAAGGAGAGTACAACGTAAACTCTAAGGAACATAAAGTGCGATTTTTGAAGTGGACGCAATGCGGTTCAAAGGTGAATACTAATATATTTCAGGTCCAAGGTTTAATGTGTTTGCGTTGGTTTTATGAAGAAAACCATGGAAGCATAGGTCGACTCGAGTTACAAAGGAAAGGCCTGAACGCATGAAAAAGGACCCGAAGCCCGTGTTGAACAGTGTTGCGGCAGCGAGTTAAAAAGAAAATACTGAACGGAAGTAGACTTGGGTAAGACCCAACTCTAAGTGCAGAACAATGTCATGTAGATGCGGCTGTGAGTTAAAAAGGAAAGGCTGAACGCAAGAGAGAAGACTCTGGGCAAGTGACCCGACACTCGTGCAGAGGTGTTATGCGGCTACGACAGTTTGATAACAAAGACTGAACGTGGGCAGAAGGAGACTCGGGTAAGTAACCCGACACAGAGCAAAGGAGCAGAGAAGAGCATAGAATGCTGCAGGTAAGATATGCAATAGGCAGAAGTGGTGTAAAACATAAAGGAATGGGTCAAGTCGGGCTAAGACAATAATGTTGCAGCACAGTTGGAAATGTAATTGCAGAAACATAAAAGACAAAGGGACAACAAGCAGAAGAGGACAAACACACAGCAAAACTAAGAAGCTGAAAGGGCTGAATTGAAATATTATTGTAACTGTAAATGTAAATTCATTGATTATTTTATATTGTTTGTGATGGAAAAGGCAACTCTCCTTAGGCACAAGCAAAACTCCATGAGTACTGTAATGATTACTTCTGCTGTAATATTTTGAATTGAAGAATGAGGAATCAAATGGGTGGAAGGCAGAGAGTTAGGCCTGTTCACTCCATATTCTCTGTAGAATGCAAATAGTCATGAAGTTATCTATATAAAACAGGTAATATCAGTATGAAGAAGGTTACGAAAACAGAGGAAGAGAGAGAGAGAGGGTGCAACAGATTTGAAGAGTGCGGAAGAGGTTAGAAAGCTGCAGAATTGAAAAGAGAAGAGCGTTGCAGAAGCTTGGAGAGTAGAAGAATAAGCGAGAGAGCTGATATGAAGTAAAGGTTGAAGAGGCAGCAGTGGAGGAGTATAACAAAGTTGATATCTTGGTAAATCAACATTTTAGTTTCATGATGAGTGAGGGGATTGTAGTCTCCTTTCAAGTAGTAGCTTGATAAATTTCCAGTTGTAGCTGGTTGAGGTAGGAGCCTCCTGTGGGTTGTAGCCTGCAGAAAAATACATGGGAGTTGGTGCTTCCATTCCAAGTTGTAGCTTGATAGATGTCTAGTTGGAGCTGGTTGAGGTAGGAGCCTCCTGTGGGTTGTAGCCTGTAGAAAAATACATGGGAGTTGGTGCTTCCGTTTCAAGTTGTAGCTTGATAAATGTCCATTTGGAGCTGGTTGAGGTAGGAGCCTCCTGTGGGTTGTAGCCTGTAGAAATAGATGGGAGTTGGAGCTTCCTTGCAAGTTGTAGCTTGAAGAATTTGAGGTAGTAGCCTCCTGTAGCTTGGAGCCTACAAAAAGTCAGTGGTGAGAGGGAGTTGGAGCTTGCCTTTGCATCACAACAATAATAAGATGTGGTTTTCTCCCTTATGGGTTTCCACTTATATCTGTTGTCTATGTGCTTGATGATTATGTGTTGATGTGATGTTTTAATCTGCTTAATTACTTGCTCTACACACATTAAGTTTGTTGATTCATTATGTATTGAGCTGCTTATGAATTGAAGGTGTAATTGAGTTGAATGAAAAGAGTTTTAAATGTCCATGAATGTACTAAATTGATTCACCCCCCTCTTAGTTTAGCTAAGAGTTCATCAATTGGTATCAGAGACAGTTCCTTCTGTATCAGTTTAACAACTGGAAGGAGATCCTAGGTCTCCAAAATGGCTAGCCTAGAAGGATGCTCAACAAATAAAGCCCCATTGTTTACTGGCACAAACTATACCTTTTGGAAAATAAGAATGAAAACCTATCTGATGTCTCTTGGATTAGAAGTCTGGATTGCAGTAGAAGTAAAATATGCACCAAAGGATACTGACACAGAGAAAGAAGCCAAACAAGATTTCATAGCTAATGCAAAAGCAATGAATGCACTCTTGAGTGGTTTGTGTGAGTTAGAATTTATCAAAGTAATGCATAGTAAGACTGCCAAAGATATATGGGATACCTTAGAAAATATCCATGAAGGAGATAAAAAGGTGAAGATGGCCAAACTGCAAGCCTATAGAACTCAGTTTGAAAATTTAAAAATGAATGAAGATGAAGATGTAGCCAGTTTCTTCTTAAAGGTTGCGGAAGTTGTGAATAGCATGATAGCTCTAGGAGAAAACATTAAGGAATGTGTGATAGTGCAAAAGATATTGAGATATTTACCATCCAGGTTTAACCCTAAGGTTTCTGCCATAGAAGAAACAACAAACTGGGAAACCTTGACCATGGACCAATTACTTGGAAACTTGGCAGCTTATGAGATGCGACTTCCAAAGGGGAAGTCAAATGTGAGGGAGGCAGCCTTTAAGGGAGACAAGTGCATAAAAGAGAAGGAAGATACATGCTCATGCTCAGATGAAGAAGAGGCCAAATTCGTCAGGAGATTGGATAGAGGCACGGGTAAGTACAAAGGTAAACTTCCATTTAAGTGCTTTAATTGTGGAAGAGTGGGGCACTATGCTTCAAAATGTCCCCATAAGAGAGCAGAGAACCAACCACAAGAGACAGAGAAAAACAAAATAAATAATTAGCAGAAAGGGAAGAGATTTAATGGAAAATCATTTTATGCTCAACAAGATAGCAGTGCATCTGAAAGCTTAGATGAATCCTCAAAGGAAGAAGGAACCTTTCAATTTGCGTTGATGGCCAAGGAAGAGCATGACAGATACCTTCTAGATGAGGAAGAAGGGGAGGTAGATCTTGAGGGGGAGCTAATTAGTGCCCCGGAGGAAATAGAAAGACTTAAACTCAAGTGTAGAAAACAGAAAGACATTCTCCTGAAATATGTAAAGGAAGAGCCAAGTTCGTAAAACCTCATTCAGTTGAAAGTAGAACTTGAAGAAGCTAAGAAGGTGGAAGACATTCTGATAAAGCAAATAAAAGATAAAAATCAGGAGCAAGAGAAATTGGAAGAAGTAGTATGTATGAGAAAGAAATTAGAAAAGGCCCAAAGGGAATTATCAATGAATTCTCCACGGATGAAAAGCTCTGAACAGTTGGACAAAATACTAAATGCTCAAAGATATCCTCTTACATAGACTGGGATAGGCTATGAAGGAGAAAACAATGAGTCCAAGGTTGAAGATAACAAGAATATTACTTTCGTGAAAGCTGTAATAAAAGAAAATGATAGCTCTCAGCAATCTGAGATTGTTGCAGCTAGAAGACTGATAAAAGAAAGGAAAACGTAGAGAAGGCAGACATTGAGAAAGATGATGAAGCAACCCAAAAGAGATCCAAAGAATTAGAAGCTAGCAAGACCATGATGGGTAATGAAGCAAACAGAAACAAGCAACAACCTCAAATGACAAAGAATGAAATGAAGAAACAATCAGCTGCAAAAGGCTCATACACTCCTGAATATGAATTGAATAAATTCGAAAGCTGTCAAAGGAGGTTCTTTCCTCCTATGAGAAGTATCACTTGTTTTGCCTGCCACAAATTTGGACATATTGCGGCATACTGTAAGACAAAGCAAATCCAGTCCAACCAACAAAAGATGCAAAAAATGAAAAGACTACCTCAAGCAAACAAATGAAGAGGACAACCTTTCACCAGGTACACTAATCGTTTCTATGGCTATTGTTTTTCATGCAATGAATTTGGACATAAATCTGTTGAATGTAAATTGCGTTCAAAAAGGGAAACAAAATGCCATACATCAGCTCAACCTTGCTTAGGTAAAATAAGATGCTATTCATGCCACAAGCTTGGTCATAAAGCAAAAGACTGTAAGTTGCCATATACATTAAAGAACTCTAGACAGATGATGGAATCCAATCAAATCAGACAAAACTGTAAATAAAAAAGAAGTGCAGACATTATGAAGAACCCTAATAAAGTATGGAAGGAAAAGAGAAAGGGGGAGCCGATTACTTCAATAACATAATGAATTCATCAGTCTTAGGAGGAGCTGCTCTAGGAAGCAACACAAATATCCAGTCAGTAATAGATAAGAAGCAACATCCTAGAGGGAGAGTAGTTCTTAAATAGTCCCCATAAAAGTAGTCTAAGAAGAGCTCCTTGGAATAAGAACAGCTAAAAGTTCAGGAAGGGTAAGGACAATTCCTTTGATAGAGAACTATAGAGGAAGAAGGATACTTGAAGCATTCAATAGCCAACGGGTTGATGGAAGGAGAGAAGGCAGCAAGCAACCATGGTGGTAGAGGGAACATCAGCCATGAACATGTAAGCTAAGAAGATAACAACACACTAAGTGATGAATGGTTAAAATCACAAAAAATTATGTTTCGAGCTATAGAACTGGAAAGATCCATAGAGGATGATCACACTGTGTATCACATTGCAAGTGTTAACAATGAAACAAAATTAAGAAGGATGCGTAAGAGAAATGTTTATCATCATTATATCATTACATCATTCATCAATAGAAGGTCCCCTTGGAGGAAAGCAGTTAAATGAGTGATAAAACTATGAGTTATCTGCCCTTTTAGATTCCAAGTAAAGAAATTGAAGATGTCTTCTTGAAGATCATTATGTTAGAACAGTTGAATTGCATATAGTGCAGCAATGATTTTGGAGCAGTCCTTGAAAGGAATATGCAGTGACATTCTTTTAAAAACAGAATGACAGAATAAGCAAAAGGTTAATGATGCCAAAATCAGATTCTGTATATTGATGATTGCTGTTGAGAACAATGGAGAGCTCAATTGTAGAAACTATGAAGGTTGTCTTAACTATGGGTGTATGTGCGAGCTGAAGTGAAACTACTGCATGGATTATCAAATTAGTATCAATTGGTATTTGGAACAAGCAGCCTGTTTATCAGTAGAATACCAAGTGTTATCAGTAGAGCAGTGGTATGGTACAGGTCCTTAGGATCAGAGTATTATGGCAGAAGTACATCAAGGTAGTATTCCCAATGTTATCAGCATTATAGTATTTTACTAAAATGTGGATTAAGCTCTGGTTGCTCTGATTATTGCAAAGTATTTTCTGATTGTAAATTTTGGAGAATGTCGAGCTGGATTATTAAAGCATGAAAAGGTCAATAAAAGTGCTAAAGGATCATTATCTTATTTACATTCGAAGTATTATATTGAGCATTGAAGCAATATCTATTTCTAGATATAAATGCATGCCTTCCTCAAGTCAGTACAGATATATCTTCAAGGCCTCTTTCTTAAGATCATTCATAAAACTGTGTGAAGTCTGTTTGTTGAGATTTCAATTAAACAACTTGAAGATGTTTTATAGAAGATCATTATGATAGAACAATTAAAGTATCTGAAGTATGAAGGACTAGTTGTGTTAATCTTACTATTTGAAGCTCAAGAGTCTTTTATTGTTTAATCTAAAGCCTACTTCAACATAAAGGAATTGCTGGTATTTCACCATTGTAGAGAGGTTGATCATTGACATACATACCCCCCTTATGTCATAAATAAAATTGTATAGTTGATAAGTGAGACTGATCAATGAATTGAATGTATCTAGCCTCAAGGGTTTATTTTGAAAATACTCTATACAGTATTAAAGTCATTGGGTCCTTTAGATTGAAAGACGGTCTAGTTTTACAAGAAGTTGTAAGGATTCTTGGGAATCATTGTTCACATCAGTATCAAGGGCCTTTCTGCTGTTAGTGTAATATCCCTGTTAGCAGTCTAGCACATATCACCAACAATAGACAGTAAAGGTGAACCACAACTACAAATGATATATTGGCATCATCATATTTGAACAAATATGTACTGCAGATGTGTGTTGTAGAAGAAGACATATTCCATTTACAACCTTCCTCAACAGATATGTATCTCAGATGAAGATCATAATATAGACTGAAGTATATTTGGAGCAGACTTTATATGTCGTATGGAGCATTCTCAGTATTTTAGTATTATTCCAATGATGCATCTCTGATTATATAATTCTGGTACAGTTTGTTCTATGAAGTGTCCTTATCATCACTTTCAGCTTTATACAAGTGCAAGGAGTCTGTGCGTAGGGATGGTATCAGCTTACTGTGTATATACATACAAGTTCAATGATTCTCAAAGTGTTCTCCCAACAACTCTTGTATACCAGTTTGGAGCAGTATGGTATAAAGTCAGAAGAAGAAGGCCTATACACAACTCAGAGAGAAATAATGCAAAGATGGAAACTACACTGGGAAATGTGTGCAACCCTTTGCCATTGATGTCAAATGGGGTGGAAAAGCAAGTAGAAGAAGAAAGGCTCTTTTGAACAGCAAGCAGAGGAAGATAGACACTTCTCAAAATGAAAGGGGGAGGAAGTCTTGGAGGAAGTATTGGAGTATTGGTGGATGTGTTGCCATCAATGCCAAAGGGGGAGATCATTGGAAATATTGTCATTGATGGCAAAGGAGCACAAAGGAGCAGCACCTGAACTATCATTAAGGCAAAGGAGCAGAGAAGCAACAACAATAAGGCAAAGAAGCAGATTAGGCAATAATGCAGTAAGAAAGCATAAAAGAGAGGCGGAGGAGCAACAAAGAGGCAAGGAGCAGCATTGGACCATCAGCAAAGGCAAAGGAGCAGAGAGGAGCAACTTTAGAACCAAAGGAGCAAAGGCAGCAAAGGAGCAAAGGCAAGAAAGAAGCAAAGGCAACAGAGAAGCAGTTAAGGCAGAAAAGGAGCAAAGGCAGCAAAAAATCAAAGGCAGAGTCATGAACGTGCTGGGCAGAGTCGTGAACGTGTTGGGTCAAGTCGTGCAAGTTTGGGTCAAGTCGTGAACACTAAGCGGGTCAAGTCGTGAATGCGGGGCAAGTCGTGAACGTGGGCAAAGTAGTGAGTAAAGCGTGCAACAAGTGTGATAATCCCAAGTCAGAGTGAATAACAAACAACGCTTTTAAAAATTGAATAAAGCTCAGGAAGGATAGCGAAGATGCAGAGTAGCAGTGGTTGTAGAAAGCAGAGAAATCGACTAAGGCAGAAAAGACTTAGAAGAATTCCAAAGGAGGAATCGGAGGACGAGGATCAAATTGCAGAATTGAAGTTTTAATATTAAACGACAGAGATGTGGACGCGTGTCGGGCAGAGAATGAAAGCGCACATCGCAAATCGGCAATTATAGTGTTTATGTGTTAAGGACTTCGCAAGTTAAACAAAATAACTTGCGATGCAGTAAGAATTGAAACTTGTGATGCGATAAAGGGAGGAGCCACGTGTTGGCACAATGATACAACGCATATCGCACATCGACGGTTTTAAAGTTTAGCATTAAGACATCGCAAGGTAAAGTATTTTGGTTGCGATGCGATGAGGACGGGAGATGGCATGTGAGGCGGTACAGCGAGGCCGTTATATTTGGCAAAGATCTACGGTGGAGATTACAATGCAATTTCGCATCGGCATCTGTATTGTTTATTTTTTAAAGGTATCTGTTATAAGTTGCGAACTACGAAGTGGAGAAACCTACGAAGTGTGATTGCTTCTGATTGGTCACTGTGTTGTAGGACCCTACAACCAAAGTTAAGCTTGTATGCATTGCCTTTTCTTTGTTAAATCGCCTCGGAGGAGGAAAATGATAGTACAACGTAAACTCTAAGGAACGCGAAGTGCGAAGTGCGATTTTTGAAGCGGATGCGATGCGGTTCAAAGGTGAATACTAATATATTTCAGGTCCAAGGTTTAATGTGTTTGCGTTGGTTTTATGAAGAAAACCATGGAAGCAGAGGTCGACTCGGGTTACAAAGGAAAGGCCTGAACGCATGAAAAAGGACCCGGAGCCCGTGCAGAACAGTGTTGCAGCAGTGAGTTAAAAGAAAATATTGAACTGGATTAGACTCGGGTAAGACCCGACTCAAAGTGTAGAACAATGTCATGTAGAGGCGACTCTGAGTAAAAAGGAAAGGCTGAACGCAAGAGAGAAGACTCTGGGCAAGTGACCCGACACTCGTGCAGAGGTGTTATGCCGCTGCGACAGTTTGATAACAAAGACTGAACGTGGATAGAAGGAGACTCAGGTATGTAACCCGACACAGAGCAAAGGAGCAGAGAAGAGCATAGAATGCTGCAGGTAAGATATGCAATAGGTAGAAGCGGTGTAAAACATAAAGGCATGGGTCAAGTCGGGCTAAGATAGTAATGCTGCAGAACAATTGGAAATGTTACTGCAAAAACATAAAAGACAAAGGGACAACAAGCAGAAGAGGACAAACACACAACAAAACTAAGAAGCTGAAAGGGTTGAATTGAAATATTATTGTAACTGTAAATGTAAATTCATTTATTATTTTATATTGTTTGTGATGCAAAGGCAAGTCTGCATAGGCATAGGCAAAACTCCATGAGTACTGTAATGATTACTTCTGATGTAATATCTTGAACTGAAGAATGAAGAATCAAATGGGTGGAAGGCAGAGAGTCATACCTGTTCACTCCATATTCCCAGCAGAATGCAAACAGTCATGAAGTTATCAGTATGAAACAGGTAATATCAGTATGCAGATATTACGAAAACAGAGGAAGAGAGAGAGAGGTTGCAGTAGATTTGAAGAGTGTGGAAGAGGTTAGAAAGCTGCAGAATTGAAAAGAGCAGAAGAATGTAAGAGAACTGCAGAAGGTTGGAGAGTAGAAGAATAAGAGAGAGAGCTGATATGAAGTAAAGGCTGAAGAGGCAGCAGTGGAGAAGGAGTATAATAGAGCTGATATCCAAGTAAATCAACATTTTAGTTACATGATGAGTGAGGGGATTGTAGTCTCCTTTCAAGTAGTAGCTTGATAAATTTCCAGTTGTAGCTGGTTGAGGTAGGAGCCTCCTGTGGGTTGTAGCCTGCGGAAAAATACGTGGGAGTTGGTGCTTCCATTTCAAGTTGTAGCTTGATAGATGTCTAGTTGGAGCTGGTTGAGGTAGGAGCCTCCTGTGGGTTGTAGCCTGCAGAAAAATACATGGGAGTTGGTGCTTTCGTTTCAAGTTGTAGCTTGATAGATGTCCATTTGGAGCTGGTTGAGGTAGGAGCCTCCTGTGGGTTGTAGCCTGCAGAAAATATATGGGAGTTGGAGCTTCCTTGCAAGTTGTAGCTTGAAGAATTTGAGGTAGTAGCCTCCTGTAGGTTGGAGCCTGTAGAAAATCAGTGGTGAGAGGGAGTTGGAGCTTGCCTTTGCATCACAACAATAATAAGATGTGGTTTTCTCCCTTATGGGTTTCCACTTATATCTGTTGTCTATGTGCTTGATGATTATGTGTTGATGTGATGTTTTAATCTGCTTAATTACTTGCTCTACACACATTAAGTTTGTTGATTCATTATGTATTAAGCTGCTTATGAACTGAAGGTGTAATTGAGTTGAATGAAAAGAGTTTTAAATGTCCATGAATGTACTAAACTGATTCACGCCCCATCTTAGTTTAGCTAAGAGTTCATCACATATCACTTGCGAGAATTGAACCTGGGTGAGGAGAATTTCATTTCTTCCTCCCAATCACCTGTGATAACCCCAATTGACTCCTTGATTTGTTTATTAATAGTAAGAACCAAGTTTTTTTGTCTTTCTATTTTTTAATAACTATTTATAATGCATTTCAACATCCAAAAATGGGTTAATGTTGTAGTTAGAAATAACATGCCTTACGAAAGATAAAGTGTCTACCTATGAACACAAAAGTACACTTGACAAAAGGATTGATGTGTAACTTTGTTGTCTTATTAAATTTACTTATGAATTTTTTTATCTTGATCTATTAAGGATTGTGGGCAACTTTGTTACCTTCATGAGTTTAAATATCAAAGAATGTATTTATTTATTTATTTTTTAAAATCTTAACCAATAATTTTGTATCAATATAAATCTGCACCTAGGTTGCAACAAAAGTTTAGATTTGCATCAAAATTTGCCTTCTGGCTAAGTTCTTCTAATAGGGTCTTTTATTGCAAAATTTAGCAGCTCAATGCAAAGCCTCATTGGGCATCTAGGTTAAGGGCAACGATGAGATCAACGACCACTGTCACCCTAATGGTTGTTCTCCTGTTGTTTTGTGGATGGCTATTGTTGTCCACAGAATGTCTAGGCACCACGACACTGACTCAGATCGGGGGCTATCACCCTGATCCCCAATATTTCCGTTTAAGCTGTCTCCCTACAACAGACTAAGGGGGGTGTAGACCCTATGAAAATGGAATGAAGAAGGACTAGTTGGGAACCAACCAATCCGGGAGACACAATTGAGTGACCAAATACTCGTATTAGATCTAGCAAGATTTAAAGATTTGATTAGATTTAGATAATTGATGCCAGTACCTTATGGTGTCAACTATTTTGCTAAGAAATTTTTGACCAAGTAATTTATGAGCAACTGTTGTTTGGATGAATAACTATCTTATATGTAATGCAGATCCTAAGATTAATGTGAAATGCAGGAATCTTGGTTAATTTTAATTAAATGCTTTTTCGAAGTTTAAACCCTTAAATCCTTTCCATATTGAGCCCGATTTCGTAGTAAGTGTGAAAATTCCTAGATCTGGAATCCTACTACAGCAACTGATGATAATTATTCTATTTGTTAATTTCTTGCACAAATTATTTACTGTGTTCTAGGGTAAATGTCGAAAATCATACACTACAACCTTCACAAATTAACTGCAGAAAATAAATAAGTGTTGATACAAGATCTAAGCAAGCATAAATCATAGACACGACACTGTTGTTTTTGGACCAATGGGAAAAACCCAATGCGGGAAAATCTCTGCAACAACTGAGGGTTTGTTTATCATGCAGTAATTTTCTGAGTACAAATCTATATGATTGTCGACACTGACAAATAAAATCTCGTGAGAAAACTTTCACTCTTCCATGGGAATTCGACATTGACCTTAGCTCGAGATGAGCTGCTCTGCTCAGTGACTGCATCACTCTCCGCAGTCTCTGCATCACAACTGATGCTACCCTCTCTCTTTGTGCTGGATCTCACCGTTGACTGGAAATGAGGCCTTTCTGGCCTCCAGAAACTCCCTCCGGTGACTGGCACTGAACCCCGACTGTTTCCTCAACAGAAAATCGAACTCCCTCTGCAAATCTGCGCAGTCCCTGCGTGGTTGGCTCTGCGCTACTTTTTGTGGCCTTTACTACCTCCTCTGCTTTGCACTCTCCAGATAAGGAAACTCTTCCAACTAGAAATTATTTCTGCCCTTGTCTACAAAAATATTCTCGATCGATTTTCTCCTTGAGCACTGCTCACTAAAGAATTTCGATCTCTAGATTTTCTCTCCTGATGTGTCTTCCAAATGATCCATCAAGGCCTTCTTATAATCTTCTCGTTGAGACTTCAACGACCGAGATTAAATCGTTAATCAATGACTAAGATTAACTTGACTTGATCTCTAACTTTTCTGGAAGATTCACACTCTATTTTAATTAATACCCGTTAATTATTTTAATTTCTTAACTTTAGACTTAGGGTCCCATTAAAAATAATTAATTATTTCCATAAAACACAATCTAAGTGGAATTTTCCAAAATCCTTTCTGGGTTCTTTGGAATACATATGCCTATGCCTCCTTGCAAATTTTGAGACTTAGAGCACATTCGATGCTACTACAAATAAACAATAAGTGGCAAAGACAAAATAAGGTGAAGCACACTAAGGTGTGATTAACGATACCTCTCTTGGGAATCTAATGTACTTGGTGCCTCTGGCACTGCAAAGAGTTGTGGCCTTGACGATTGCAAGGTCACCGTTTTAAGTACTAGAAAAACCAGGCTTCTCTAGCAAAGATGGATGGGTACTTATCTTTCTATTGACCAAGTTTATGCTTGGAAGTAAATTTTAATTATGCAAAACTAGCTTAAAATGCAGAATGCAAGGAGAATTAGAAGAGGTTTTAGTGAGATGCGATGATGAAGACCCAAAGCAGTTAGATTACGATTTATTCTGATTTAAACACTAAGCACTTAAGCGAAAAAGCCAATTATTTGGATGTTCAAAAAGTACTCAATCGAAAAATATACAATTTATCACAAGTCCATGATAAAGTACTCGATAAATTGATGTTCAAAATTACTTGAAAAATTCCAGAACTTAAATATTCAATAAATATCTAATAATTCAAATAAACAAATCGACACTTAGAATTAATTAAACAATGAGCAATCTCAATAGATATCAAGCATTAAAAAATTTAAAGCCCAATGCCAATGATCATGAAATTGAGCTGAAGCATATAAATAATGAAAGCCTAAGCATTTAAATTTCGATAATTAATAACCAGGAAACACCATGAAATTTAGATGCTAATTATATAAACACTTTCTCAAGTAATTCTGGAATTAAATGATCTTCTTAAACAACTAAAATCCAGAAAAATATTTCTATTTTCTCCTATAGTCAAACTTTAAAGATATTTAAAAAAAAATTAATTGCCTTGACTATAAGGATTTTAAATTTATTTTCCACAAATCAAATTTTTCTCAAGCCCAAAAAGTTTTAACACATTAATGTCCCAAAAACCCTATGTTAAATGTAAACTTCAAAAAATTGATCTCCAAAAAAATAAATGAAATTTTGATTTTTTTTGTGAATGTTTAAAGATTTTTTTTTTGAAAGCTAAATGTTAAAAGTTAATGAAAATAATGAAGATTTAAAATTTGAAAGGGGCAAAAGCTAGAGGCTGGGGTTCTGAGCCAGGAGGGCCAAAATCCAGCTGCAAATCAGCCAGATCAGTTGCAGAGAAGGGTGATGCAGGTCCTCAAGCTTGCCCACGCAGGCTTACTCAGATTCAACGTAGGCAATTATGCAAAGGCAGTGAGGGCTTCACCTGCGCTGTTTTTGATCAGCCGAAGACTTGCTAAGTGAGGTATATCTCACAGTTATTTTTGCTGTTTAGATTTCTCTAAAGGGTTTGCCGGATGTTGGCACCCTAGTTGTATTCAAGATTCTGCTGCTTAATAATACAAACCCTCAGATCTGCTGCACCGGTTTTCCCAAGTTGGGTTTTTCCGGGGACTTAGTCCAAAAACAACTGTGTCACATGTGGATGTTTTTCATTGTATTTTGTTCAGATTGTTTCAGCACTTAGATTTATTTCCGCAACATTATTTGTGTAGACTGCTTCAGAAATTACATTTCACAGTAATGAATTAATTATGTAACATAATAGAAGAAGTAATTCAGATTTCTTGCAGTAGGAATCCAGATTTAGGATTTTTCACATGGTATCAGAGCTTATTCAAGCTGAAGTGAAGGTGAAACACAAGAGAACCAACAGATCAGCGCCGAAGAGTCTGGGATCTGCGTAATCAGCAGTAGACCCTCCCAAAAAATTACGTTGTCCAGGCTAGAAGGGCATTTCAGTGCAGAAAAGGCTCCCTCTGAGAGAGTTGACAGAGGGGTAAGTTTTTTCAGTTGCAAATGAGGTAGCGTAGCAGATCAGCATAACTGAAGGACGCAGTTATTGTACAACATTAAGAGCTGGTGCAGAAGCGTCATAAAATTCTGAAAAACACAGTTTTGGATTTCTTGACCTCAGAAGGGTTTCTTACTCAAAGAAACTCAGTTTTTTCCCGTGCAACAATAGAAGCAGTGACTTACTCCTCAAGGAGTGCGTAAGTCTAGCTGAGTAGAGGGTTAGAGGAAGATTTCGAAAAAGTTGAGGAGATGGCCAGCAATGGATTGCGTGACCAAGATAGATTGGAGGGTGCCTCCAACTATGTTATTTGGAAATCAAGGATGGAGTTTCTCCTTGATGAGCATGATCTGAAAGCCCTCATAGACAACGCAGTTGCAGAACCTCTTGATGCAACACACCTGAGGCAATTCAAGAAGAATATGGCAAGAGCCAAGCGGTTGATCCTAGATGGAGTAAAGGATCATATCGTATCCCACATAGCAGCTAAGACCATGGCTAGAGAAATGCGGGTAGGGTTGGAAAAGCTATACCAAGGATCTTCCGAGCAGCGGAAGATGTATCTTGAGGAGAAGATGCAGAATATCAGGATGAAGAAGGGAGAAAGTTTTGACTCCTTGTCTCAGATTCAGGAAAACGAAGATCAACTGTCTGTAGTAAGATCTGCTCCTAGAGACTCAGAGCTAGTAAGGCTCACGCTGAACTCCGTTTCAGAGGATTATCAAGTCTTTGTCCAAAGTATATTGGGCAGAGAAAGACTTCTAGGATGGGAAGCAATGTGGGCAACCTTACAACAAGAAGAGTTGAGGAGAGATCTCCTAAAAATCCACTTGGAGGATGGCAGTAGCAGTTCAAAGGTCAAGAAGGAGGAAGAAGAAAACACTGCCCTTGCATCAAAAGGTTAACAAAAGTAGAAGAAGAAAGATCTGTCCAAGATCAAGTGCTTCTGGTGTGGGGAAACGGGGCATTATGCCACACAATGTCCTCTTAAGAAAAAGGATAAAGAGGAGAAAGAAGATCCAGTAGCAGGAGCTGCCAAGATTGAGGTAGAAAAAGATTGTGCCATGTTAGCTCATATTTCGAAAGGAGAGAAATGGGCTGACTTGGATTTGTAGATCCATAATCTACAAGGAGGCGGGATCCTTGAGTATTTCCGAACTCTTGGATCACATGTGAGCTACGAAAGCCTAAAGACAGTAGCAGGATGGACAGTTGCAGCAGAAGATGAGAAGACAGTGCAGTGGCTAGCAATACTAGAGCTTGATCAGCGCAGAGAGGGAGCAGCAACATCAGCAGTTGAGCAGCAGCAGCGCAGTGCACACTGGTGTAGGGCAGTGCACACTGGTGCAGCGCAGTGCAGTGCAGTGCTTACGTAGCAACAACGCAATATTTTCAGAGAGCTAGTGCAGAAACTAGCAACAGTCAGTCTTATTTTCCAGTTGCAGATTTTCTTGTCCAATTTAGGATGTTTTTCTGTTGCAAGTAGCAACAGTGCAACAACAACAGTTGAGCAACAGATGAGCAGCAACAGCGTAGTGCACAGTGGTGCAATGCAGTGCAAGGTAGTGCTCACACAGTGCAGAGCAGTGCTCACGCAGTGCAGCAGCATGGTGGCAAAATTCAGAGGGAGTTGCAGTACAGTGACAGTTGGCAGCAGTATGCAGAGTCAGCAGCAATACAAATGCAACATTTTCTTGTGCAGTGTTGATGAACAACATCAACAACACAACAGCAGATGTTCCAGAAGTCAGAGCATCACATTGAGTTGTTTTGCTAGAACACTCTCCTCACTAAGAGGGAGTGTTGATTTATGGTAGCATCGGATGTGCTCTAGTCTTGTAACTTTGTATATAGGCTAGGACACATGTATTCCATAAAACCCAGAAATGGTTTTGGAAAATTCCACTTAGAGATGGTTTAATTAAAATAATTAATCATTTTTTAATGTTTTCCTAAGTCTAAACTTAGGGAAATTGATTAATTAAAGGGTATTAATATGCTTGTTGATAGTGGTTTATTATTCACAAGATTAACAGGTTGGATATTTGATTCTTTATATATTGTCTTTATAATTGTTATTTCCAAGATGGATTTTAGAGTGGATACATCATACTTTTCTTTATTTGCCATTCTTATTTAAATAGTCATTAAGTCATTCTCATCCTAAGAATATCATGTTTTTCCTTTCAGGGAGAGGGTTCTTTTACTGATTGATCCATGGCATTACGGTTTGAGGTATATTGTTTTTATAACCTTGTATGTAGAATGCATATTTATGTGAAAAGTCGGTTTTATGACTTATGTGAATTTGACATATTTAATCTGTGTCACTTGGGACTCTTCTTGAAATTATAACAACAATACACCTGAATATTCTAGTCTGATATGATTGCAAAATTACACGTTGGGAACTGGCCTTCAGTTGGATCATTTATTATTGGAATTTGACACTTGTCTTCAATGATGATTATTTCTGTTCTTTTTTATTCTGTTTTTAGTGCAGATCATGGCCTTGATATCTTTCGAAAACATTTCAAATTCACCTTCCACTATTCTGATTTCTGTGTGTATGATTGTATTCACCTAATATTGTTTATTATGTATTACTAGCGAACATTAATGTGAAGTAATCTCCAAATTGCACAGATTTCGATGTTACGAATGTATAACTGTATAATAATGCACTCTCAAAATGTCTTGTAATGTAGTGGAAGACACATTGTTACTTTACAGAAATGAAGGGGGGTTTTCCATTGCATCTTCTCCATAAATACTTACTATTTACTCTTCTATGTTGGGTATCTCCTGTACAAACTAAGTTCATTACTAAGTATTTTCAACTTGGCAATCTCTAATTATATGTAGTGACCTTGCTTTCCAATTTTACAACTTTATACTTCTAATAGTAAAGAAATATTAAGCAAGTATTGATGTTGACAGTTGAACCTCTCTAGACTTTTTCATTTTTGTATTGAATTTTAACTTGACCAAGAATAAAACTTCCCAGGGGTTTCGATATCATGCCAGGGAAAGAAAATGATAACTTTAGCAATATGAATGAGTGAACCTGTGAGTTCATTTTTTCAGTTTAAGGGTTTGGTTTATAAAATAATCATATAGTTTACACACTCTGTAAATGCAGGTGCTGGGAACATTTAACCGAGCTCGTGCAGCCAGCCTCACGCTTCCACATTTTCGATGTCAAACTCCTCTATTTATGCCGGTTGGAACAAAAGGTTAGATACTTCCTCAAACCAGTAAAATCTATAAATTAACAACATACATCTAAACTACTATTGTAATATATTAGGGTGCAAAATTCTAAAATGCTTTATGGTCCTTCATGGCAGACAAGCAAATTTTAAACAGTACTAATATAATGTTGGTAATGACAATTCTATAGGTAGATGTTCAAGGCTATGCCATGGTTAGAGATATTTTTCAAGAGAATAACAATTTTGTAAATGACACACAAACACACAAAATGTTAAAATGTATTTTATTTAAATCTTTTGTTGTTATAATTTAACTTTAGTAACTGCTAATAATAGGATGTTTGTGTACGACATATGCCATGACTACTAACTCCTTTTGAATGTATAAATACAGAAATATATTTGTAATAAATATGAAGGCATTTGCCCCCCAAGGCAAATTCATTAAAATCCAGGCAATAGTTTATGAGTGTATCGAGCCCTATGTATAATATCAAGCTAGTAAATGCTTATGGCTATTTAACATCTTTTTCTTAGTGACTGGAAATACATGTGGCTATGACTTGCTGGATATCATTATCATTTTGTATGTTTCTACAACGTTTGCTACCATTGCAACAATGTAGAACTTGAAAGAGTTAGTGAGTAGGATGTGTCTATTGTATTATCACTGATAAGAACAATTTTGCAAACAGGGAGTCTGTATATATCAAGAGAACCAATATTGGCAAATTTTGTGATGAAAATGATTTGTCAGTGGCAATGGTAGTGTCCAAAAGCAAAATTGTTTGACATTAACTAATTGAGTTTGTAAAGATAAAGTTATTCAAGTTTTGGGGCAAGGATGTTAAAATTATTCCATGATGGTTGCTGTTGAGAATTTGTAGGGGCGGTGATTAATTCAAATTCTCTCCTTGATAATTACTTGTGAGCTTACTTAATTTACTTATGTCTTCTCTTCTTAGCTTATTTAGTCTTTCATCAAGTCAATTACCAAAATATAAGAGACACAAATTTAGGCTCTTCGAGCCAGGGCAAAAAGCTCTCCCTCTTGGAGAGGAAAACCCACGATAAATTCTTCTTATAGACTTTCAAATGACAAGTACCATGGCCAAGACTCAGACCCTTAACCTATGTATGCTTCGAAGACCTTGTCATGGCTTATTGTTGTCCTCCAACGCTCATCCTTCTTTTCTACACCAATCTGCACTGCCCAGCACCAACACTAGAGAGCTCGGCCCCTATCTTCTTTGATCCATTCTTGGTTACCTAAACATTGCAAAGTCACTTGAGACCTTACAGTTTATTTTGTAGATAGGAAGGTAAATCACAGATTTACCTTCTATTCTATTCTCTCACTGCAATATAGCCCTTAGACTCTGCATCAAACCAAACTTTAGTCTTTCGCATTATATCACAATACATCATATGAATGCCTTCCACAGATAGACTGTATCTCTCAGATTTGTCCGAGTGCATATTACTATGGATAGGCCACAGACTTTGCTACGCATTTAGTCACATGTTCCCTTCAGATTAATCCACAGCTTCATCACTGTGATCCACACTTATCTTCTTCAGAACTTAACTATGCTGTCCACATCAGACTTACCCGAAACTGATCCTTCTTTCTTCATCCGCAATTTCTGTTTCCATCAGACCAATCCGCACTTTGACACACTTCAACGCTGCCTTGACTTTGCATTTTATTCCAGATTTTATCACTCTGAAAAATCTCAGAGACATCCACAATTTCTGTGTTCAAATGAGCTGCAGCACATCACTATATCTAGTGCACTGTTTCCAGATTTAGGCCGACTCTCCAGGCTGCTTGGTAGGCCGACTTTTACCTCTGTCTATAGGCCGACATGGAGGGCTTATATTCCAGCGTTAGAGAGGATGACATGAGGGTAGCTTTGAACATCATTCGGAGCCATTTTCTTCAAGGATTCATGACAAGTTATTGGAGCATATTTGTTGACTAGACTCTTCATATTCACGACTCTTATTTATAATTAGAAGACAAATCCCAATAGACATCAAGAAGAAGTCTATTGACCTATAATAAAACCTTGCTTATGAAACCCATAAAGCAAGCATAACAAAAATACATTTTATTATCTTTGTCTTCTTTACATAAATACATAATTACATAGTCAATATGAAGACCAATCCTAGTTACACTTTTCAACACTCCCTCTTAACTAGGGAGGTATTCATACAGGTACATGGTCACTTTCAAATTGAAGAATCTCATAAGAAGAATCGGATTGGTAATCGCATTACTATAACATCATATCAACCAACATTGTCCTAGTGCAAGGCCTTGACTAACAACCCCATATTTCAACGAGACAATGGGCTACAATGCTGGCGAGACACATGACTTATAGACACCATAGTCATTGTCTCTCCAAGGTACATACTCCTCGCAGGTGTTCTCAGAGTATGACCTTCTTGGACTATTCTTCTCTTGGCTAGCTAGCCCTCAAAGAATATCGGTCCATGACTACTCTTATCTTGAATATCCTATCACATTCTCAAAGAGTATTGAATGCCAGATGATTACCCAACCCTCCATTCTGTCTTCCCAAGTGAAGACCAGAATGATGTGTCTATCCATTCTCTCCACATGGCCTACATTGAGACTTACGACTGTTAGTCCTGGTCTAGTGCATAACACATGTATTAGAGAATCATATACGCCACTCCCTCTTAACTTAGGAAGGACATACTTCAAGTTTCTTCCAAGCAAGAAACTTATCACCAGGCTCCCTCTCAACCAGGGACCTGTAGCAGCAATAGTGAGATACCTAGCTGCTCATGAAGAATTCCTCCCATCGATGTCATGGATTTCGATATTGAGGAATCTTCAACCTATGGCTTCATAGGGCACAGATCATCCATCATTTCATCCACGTATCATGTCATCTATCAGAAAGTGATTTATCAGACTTCCTTATCTGGTCCACTTTTATGCCATGCTGCTTTCTTTCGAACCATCTCCAAGGATCTTACATGCTTTCACATCATTGGCAACTTTGCATAAATTCATTCAGATAAACATATACATATGAACTTTTAAATCAAAAGTTACCTCAGTGATGATCTTTCACCATGACATCTTCCTGTAGGCATCGACATCCTCTATTCAGATTGACACATCATCTAAAGATATGTCTTGTCAAGGGTCTTCTTCTTTACCAGACTTCTATCAGAGTCTACATATCCTCCCAGGAGATCTTCTAGTCACATCTTCTTGGCTTCTGTGTGATAACTTCCTCTTGAAATGGTTGCACTTTATGATCTCTTCCTTTCTACACATCTTCATTCCAAGGAACTTCCAATTTCTAGTTCCCTGTTTATCTACCTCATATTCCATATGAGGATATATTATGTTGATTTCATCTGTTAATGACAACTTGTGTAATGGAAGAGATCCTCTTTTCTGTGATCATACTTCTAAAGGTAGAAGTCTATTACCTGCAACAATATGACATGACTTCACAACATTCAGTGTCAACATATAAATATATATGCCTCATACCTTTTTCCTTTGAGTCATCCTGTAACACTTTTATTAGAATGAAGAACTTCATTCCCTTGACTTGCTTCATCAAGATGTCATCACATCCTAATCCCAGAATATTGTAGCATAAAATTCTTGATGAAACCTTTCTGCTTTCTTTCTAACCAGTGAATTCATAGAGAATTTCATTAGAGAGTGTCAACACCTTTTTCCATGATGACCCTTGATCTTGATGACTGCCTTTCATCAATATTGTTATCAGTGAGGTTTTCCAAGAGTTGTTTCACCAAGAGCTCCTACCATGCTTCTATCATGATGCTATTAATATACATTGCTCCCTGTCATACTATTTTACAACCAACATACATCACTTAAAGAGGAAGATGATCTCAATCATAACAGAGATCTCTCGCTTCTTCTTTCTTAGATTTCTTTATATCAGGTTCTTCCCTTATATCTCAGACATGGGCTTCTTCCTTTTTCCTCTTGTCCTTTCAAGATTTAGGACAATCTTTTTTATAATGCCCAAGTACATTACATCCAAAGTATCATACTTTGTCCATATTTCTTCTTTTGTTCTGAGGAAATTTTTTTCCGAATCTTCCTTTCTTCCTAGATATGGCTGCAAAGGCTTGATTCCCTTCACTTGATCTTGTATCAGCTTTGGCATTTAATCTTGTTTCCTCTATTTTACATAGAGACCATAAATCATGGAATGGTGTTGCTTTTTTCTTCCCGTATAAGATTGAAGTTTTCCCATTCTTATGGTAGAGAATTCAGCACCACTGTAGTCATCTCAATATCAGACATTACTTCTCCCAATTCAGAGAATAGCTCCACTAGTTTCTCATATATTTCTTTTGCAGATTTCAGTTTTGACACATAGGGTATGAGTGAGTCCTTAATGGATTCTATGAGAATCCTTTGGGCTCTGATTTCTCCTTTCATGTACTTGGCATGAGCTGGAGCATCTTCTTTTGAGGGTTGAATTGTAGATCTTGAGTAGAGTGACTTGCAGCTTCCTTGATGATGATGAAGATGAAGTCAGGAGCTTCTTCTTAGATTGAATTCTCCAATGTAGGTGTTCTTGGATGTCTCCAAAAGATGATGTCTCTTCCAACAATGTCTTGAATATAAATCTTTGATGGCAAATATTATTTTCTTGATGGGTTGATCCTTTGAATGAGATTGAAGAGTAGCTTGAGAATCTTCCTTCCAAGCTGATTTGACTTTTCAACGCAAACTTTGACCTTGAATTTGATTCTTGCTTCCTTGAGCGCCTTCATGCAAAGTAGCCCTTGTCTTTTAGCACCTTAGCTCTAATTCCATTTTGAGAATTTGTAGGGGCGGTGATTAATTCGAATTCTCTCCTTGATAATTACTTATGAGCTTACTTAATTTACTTATGTCTTCTCTTCTTAGCTTATTTAGTCTTTCATCAAGTCAATTACCAAAATACAAGAGACACAAATTTAGGCTCTTCGAGCCAGGGCAAAAACCTCTCCCTCTTGGAGAGGAAAACTATTAAATTTAGATAACCATGGTGTGTTCTATGCTTAATGCAAATTTACTTCAATCTTTCTTAGGCCCGATTCAATTTAGCAATCACATAAACATGAAAGTAGAATGCTGATAGAACACAATAATAGATCAACAGAAGACAAGCCAATAATATAGATCAAATTTTACAATTCTTCTTGTCCAACAAAGATATAGGATAGTGTGCGTTACGGTAGTTAATAGGATGCTTCAGCTGGCAAAGTCTTTCTTAGATCAGCCAACCCTCCAAGGTCACACCCACAACCCTCAAAGACAGCTCATCACAAGTCAACGCTGGTCAACCAAAAGTCAACGCAGGACAATCAACAAAAAGTCAATGCTGCAGATTAGGGCTTCGGTCAAACTGCTCCTTTTCCCTCGATTTTTGTGCCCAGCTGTACAACCTTCAAAAATCGGAATTTCAGCCAAGATTGGAGGTCAAACGAACAAGGGTTGACCACAGTCAACACTGGTCAACGCTCTGCAAAACAACCCTAAACAGATCCGTAGAAAATTAGTAGCTTCAGCTCCGCACGTGTGAGGGAAAGAGGCCTCCAAATGCTATCGAATCAATCAGATCACAATGAGAGAATGTGTGATGAGTTGATGAGCAAATGACCTCCAAGTCTCCAATTTATATCCATCAGTGAGGGTGTGTGACACATCTATTAGGCTTGTGAGCCTACATTACAAATCTGGCCGACCTTGCACATGTATGGAAAATAAATTCAGAATATATGTTCTGCTCATCCAAACAAGATGATCTTTAGATCAATCTTGCACCTCTCTGAAAGAGGAATCCAACAAAAATATGACCATCATCATATGAGGAGTGCAACATGGAGTTTGGACGTAGTTGTCCAAAATTAACACTCCCTCTCAACTAGGGAGAACTCCATCTGTCCACCTGTGCCATCCATCAGTACCATCATGTACTATCATCTAGCATCGTGCGTCATCCTGCCATAACTTGCTTTGTTGGCTTTTCTTCTCAAATAGAACAAAAGGTGAGTCAAAGACATCACGCTCAACTGACCCGAAGTCAGCTTAGAGGTTAAAACCTCTCTTAGACTCAAAAAGCGTCTCATACTAACCCGAAGTTAGTTTACTGACCCGAAGTTAGTTTAGAGGACAAAACCTCAATAGACTCAAAAGAGTCACATACTAACCCAAAGTTAGTTTATTGACCCGAAGTCAGTTTAGAGGTAAGAACCTGATCATACTTGATCCCAAATCAAGGTGTTGGACACGTGCCATCCTAGACGTAGAGAGTACGGCAATCTCCGATGTGTCCGTCGGTCATGCTATTGGTCCCTATCCACATTTCCCACCTCATTGGCCAAATAAGAGGTGCTTCCCATGAGTCCGAAACTCCATGGGTAGGATGTGTGCGGGGCATAGATCAAAGGGAGGTGAACCAACTCAATATCATAACGGTGGGGTAGAAGCACAACAGGGTTCAACAAGCCTAGCCCCGTGTGTGCTTATAGCTCCAAGAAGCTATCCCCAAGCCCCCTGGAGCTCCCAGAGCTCATAGTCCAACTCAAGCAGGACCCTCAGAATAGGGTCTTTCCACGATTCCAAGCTTCTCACAGAAGGTTAGGAACTTGACCTTCCCCAGGGGCTTTGTGAGAATATCCGTGACCTGCTCATCAGTTCCTATATGATCGAGCCTTACGACACATCGCTGTACCATATCCTAGATAAAGCGGTACCTGTTATCAATATGCTTGGATCCATCGTGGAAAACGGGATTCTCAGAAAGACAAATCCCACTCTGGTTATCACAAAGGATAACAGTGGCATCTAGCACATGCCCAACCATCTCACTGAAGAGCTTTCGCAACAAAACAACTTCACAATAGGTCATACTTGCTGCAATGTATTCGACCTCAGCGGTGCTCAAAGCCACCGACTTCTGTTTCTTGCTCATGCAAGATATCGAAGCAAAACCCAAGGTGAAGCAACATCCAGATGTGCTCTTGTGATCCACCACACTTCCTGCCCAATCGACATCAGTATATCCATGGAGTCTCAAAATCCTGGTAGTGTATCTCAGCCCATGGTTGATTGTGCCCCAAAGATATCTCAATAGATTCTTGGCACCAATCCAGTGAATGTGATGAGGATCAACCATATGTTGATTCAAAGTGTTCACGCCAAAACATACGTCCGGACGGGAGTTCACTAGGAACATCAGGGCCCCCACGAGTTGTCGATACTCAGTAGGATTTACCACCACTGGCCCAGTAGCGTTTCCACACAACTTCTTAAAGTTGAGTTCCATCGGTGTTGTCACAGACTTACAGTCCACCATACCAAATCTCTCCAGCATCTTCATGACATATTTCATTAAGAAAGGAAAATATCGCCTGGCCTCTGCCAGACCTGCAAGCCTAGGAAATAGTGCATCAGTCCTAGGTCTTTCATCTCAAATTCGGAAGCTAGCTCCCTCTTACACCGATGAATGAGAGGGTTAGCACCTATCAAGAAGAGACCGTCCACATAGAGAACTAGAATGAGAGGCCTTTCTCTATCTACCTTAAAGTAAAGGTTTGGATCAACATTACTTCGAGTGAAGCCCAGCTTCTTCAAGTAGCTATCTATCCTCTCATACCAAGCCCGGGGGCTTGCTTCAACCCATAGAGGGCTTTCTTCAACCTGCGTACATAGGTGTCTCTATCTCGGACTTCGAACCCCGAAGGTTGCTCCACATGCACCTCTTCCTTTATAGAACCATGCAAAAAAGCGGTCTTCACATCCATCTGACTCCATCCTTGCGTTGCAGCAAGGGCAACGATAGATCGGATGGTGGTATAGCGGGCCACAGGTGCAAATATATCATCATAATCTATGCCTTCTTTTTTAGAGAAGCCTTGAGCAACAAATCTTGCCTTGTACTTTTCAGCGCTACCATCAGATCCATGCTTAACCTTATAGAGCCATTTAGAGGTGACAACAGATTTGTCCTTCCATCTCGGGACCACTTCCCAAACATCATTTTTCATAATGGACTCATATTCTTTGTGCATAGCATCCTTCCAAACTTGATGCTTTACGGCTTCTTCAAATGATCTAGGCTTATATTTTACTATTGTACTTATGGCTGCTAGATACCCTCGGTATCTATTCGGCTTCTTTCTTTCACGGAATGTCCCCCTTGGGGCAATATGTCTCTCGGCATTTGCGAGAGTATCCCTGAGCCATGAGGGTCTTCTCTTATTTGAACCAGGTGGAGCCATAAGATCCATAGGTCCTTCAACATCGGGCATCAATGTAGAAATTTCTAAATCCTAATTCTTATGCAGAAATTATTTATGTTAATCCGGTAAATCTTCTCCTACTTATACAAGTTATCAACTGAATAAATTCAAGTTAACGTCAAAGCAAAAAACATAACAGATCTCTACCAATTCAGATCTAGAATAAGCACATGCACATATAGACAAAGTTTCACAGTTATTTCTGGACAAATTGTCCCCGAAAAAACCCAATGTGGGAAAATCGGTCTCTGGTTGCTGGAGGGCTCTATTATTAAGAATATTTCTGAATACACAACACTGGGTTCCAGATTTGGAAAACCCTACAGAGAAAACTCTAGATCTGCAGCACTTAGCTCATCTAAGACCAACAATATTGACTGATCCACACCCTCAAACGAGATTTATAGAACTCAGCCAGATCTAGGCCTAGAAACCCCAAATCTGCCCCTGAAAGACATTGCGTCAGCCTCTGAGGGCCTCCAAATGCTCAGCACTGTCACTGGAAGGGACTGCGTTACCCCAGATTGGATGACGCAGTTACTACGCTGCCCCTAAGGGTCTCTGCGTAACCCCTGAAGGGTTTCCTGAAAATCACGCTGTCCTTGCTGCTGCTGCTATTGCCTTCCTCTGCGCTGTCTTCCCTGATCTCTTCTCTGCTTCTTGTGCATTCTAGTGGAGTGCAAAAACTCTGGTAAACTTGATAAATATATATTATTAATGATGAAAAGATAAGAGATGATTACAATGAGGGATCGCCTAGGCTTTAAATACAGCCTCAAGGTGTCCCTTGGCGAAGAGGCATGATCTTTGATCATGCCTTTTCAGTTAATAACCTAAGATAACTAAATCTAATTAATAAATAATAATAAAATATTCATAACATTGCCCCTCTCTTAAGATGCTTTGTCCTCAAAGCATACGTAATGATGGACAATGTTGACGAATGTCTGGTTCCACGAGCGGCCAGCTCTTGCTTCCCATAGTAAAAAGGTCATGGAGCATATTCTCGAGTTCAGTTTGTTGTTGATCTGGATAGTGAAAATATCTGATATCGACAGGGTCGGATCCTGTCTTGATTTCTGGAGACTCTTCATGGCTCCCTTTTGAAGGTAACATTTCTAACTGCTGACATTGTACTGTAGATACGACCTGATTTCCTGGGGCTTGGAATCCATACAACTTGTATTTCTGCCCTTTCCACTTAAAACTTATAAACTGCTTCTGATGGTTGGCAGAATAAGTACCTAGAGTTCGTAGCCATTGAATTCCTAAGACCACATCTACTCCTCGTAAAGGAACGGTGTAGAACGGAGATTCTAAATGAAAGTCTTTAATCTGCGATTTGACTTTATGGCATTTCCCTACTTGTTCAATCTTCTTACCGTCGGCCACCATTACCTTCATATTAGGCATGGGAAAAGTAAAGAGGTTGAGTCTTTTGGCCATGGTGGAATCTAGAAAATTGTGCGTGCTACCTGTGTCTATTAGAACCATTACATTGTTGTTCTTAATATGTCCTCTTAACCTTAGGGTTTGAGGTTGTAATATGCATGTCATAGCTGATAAGGACACTTGCGGAATAGTTTCGCCCTCCACTTCTGGAGAGAACTCTAAGTTGTCTTCTAATCCTTCTATACACGAATCAGTACTGTTAGTGTCGTTAGTTGCTTCACAACTGTATAGATTTTTCGCTTTTCCATTAGCACATCTGTGCTTAGGGTCCCAGTTTTCACCGCAACGTTTGCACTTGCCCTCTCGTATTCTTTGTTTTTCCAGACTAGATTTTTCGTCTTCACGAGGATGGACAGGGACATATGTTGTGTCAACTACATTTTCAGATTGAGGAAACCGTCGTCTCAAATATACTTTTTCTGGTTTTGATAATCTTTCCAATTTCTTTTCAGCAGCTTTTGCTTTTTGCCTTGCTACTTCTACAGACATGATTTCATGTAGTTCTAGCTCTTCTTGTATGTGGACTTTAAGTCCTGAGATGTAAGACTGGATTAGACGAGATTCCGACAATCCGGGTACTCGTGTTGCCAAAGTCTCCCATTCTCGCGTGTACTCATCCACATCTCCTTTTTGGCGTAATTTGATAAACGTTGCAAATAACTTTTCTTCTTTTATGCCTTGAAACCTTTTGAAGAACGCATCCTTAAATTTCCTCCAACTGATAGCGAGCGTCGTCTTTTTCCACCACATATACCAATTATATGCTTCTCCTTCCATTTTCATGGAAGCATGTTTAATTTTTTCATCATCATTAGTAATGTCATAAATTTCAAAATATTCTTCTGCCTTATTAAGCCACGCAACGCTATTCTTTTCATTACCATCAAATTTGGGTAGGTCGATCTTGGCTTTGCGTTGATATGCTAATGGTGGAACAAGAAGGGGATATTGATTAGCGAATGCATTCCAGAGCTGCTTGTTTTGAAAATCTGCATTACTATCTTCTTGATGATGTGGGGAATCGGTTTTTTCCTGATGCTCTTTCGAGTTCCCTGAATCTGCGGTACTGTTTTGTTGATTTGGTTCCCTGTTAGGAGATGTTGGGGATTGCGTCTGACCCAACTTATCTATTTTATCATTTAGCTTGTTGAAGAGTTCTGTCATATTGTTCATTGTTTCGTTCTGCTTGTTCATTGCTTCTGTGGTCTCGTGATGATTTAGCCACATTTGTCTTTCTATGCGATTTGTCGTATCATGAATTTTTTTGATGTCGTTGGAATGCCCTGCAACTGTACCTTCCAGATCGACTAATCGCCTTCCAAATTCTTCGGAGTTATTATTAATTTGTTTCTCAAGATCTCCTAATTTCTTCTGGAATTCCGCCATCGACATTGACGAAGACATCGAGCGTGTATGAGGCGGGGAATATCTTTCTGCCAGTTTCTCTCCTCTTTTTTCTTTAAAATTAATTAATTAATATTTATTTAATTAATTAATTTTTTTTTTGAAATAATTAATTAATTAATAATTAATTAATTAATTAATTAATAATAATAATATATATATATATATATATTTTTTTTTAAACTATATAATTATTATATATATATAATTTTTAATTAAAAATTATATTATATATATAATTTAATTATATAATTGTTATATATATATAATTATTAAATGAAAATTATATATATATATATATGAATTATATAATTATAATATATATGTATATAATTATCAATCAAACTATATATTATATATTTTATATAGTTAAAAAAATCGTTTTTAGAATTATGCACGTTCCGTTTGACTATGCCCCGGTTCAACAAATCCATTATTAATATATATCGATGCCGTTTCGTTTAACTGTTCCGAATTGCCACCGTTTGACCACTGTTTTTTTTTATTAATATCCAACAGCGGGATTGCACAGGAATTAAAGACGGAATGGTGGTGTAACATATGGTTAAACGCTGTATGTGGTCGTATGGTTATGGTGGTGGTCGTATGGTTAAACGCTGTAGAAAACGTATGGAATGATACCAATGGAGTGTAACGTATGGTGGTGTGACAGAAGAGCTGCAGATCTTCCCTGTTGATCAGTTAGCAGCGGCTCGGACGATAGGTTGATTGGCGTTTAGAATTATAACAATCGCTTTTTTCTGTCACCAACCGGCCACGGGGGAGACGTGACTGTGGTTTTTATACTGTTCCAAAGTCTGCAATTCCACAGGTCACTGTGGTGATGATTATCACTGGTCCGAGTTCCTTTTCTCCACCAGTAGATAAGTCATAGGTTTATTGTCCGAGTTTCCCCCACGGGTGGGCAATCAAGTTGAACTGCAATACAACAGATCTGTACAAATCTTTTGCTGGAGTCAAGTTAATGTAGCCCTTCCACAGTTCACTGTTCTCACTGATGAGTTTCTACAGTAGTCTGAGCTCTTCAACTGATATGAGGTTGAGGTCCGAGCTACACAAGAGACTTTTCTTGCCTAAACACACCCTCCAAGGTGCACACAGTCCGAGGTTTTTATCACAAGTTTAAGCCTTAAAAATGAGCCTTCCACAATTTTGCAATTCCAAGTTCTGATTAACTGTCACAGGTGGTTTTTCCTCCACAGATGGTTGTCAAGGGGTCGAAGGTGACAGAACCTTTAATAAGGACTGTAGTCCGAGCTCTTAACAACCCTCTTCCTTTACTGTCCAAAGTCCGAGCTTCTAGAAGAGTTGCAGATTCGAGTTCTTATAAGGTGACTGTCCTAAAAAATTTAATAGAATTTGCCCAAAAAACAGAGATATCAAGTCCTCCTCGGTTTTCTTCAGTACACGATCTTGAAAAATCTGATTTAAAAAAATCTGCAATTCTGGAATTCCGTAATTCCGGGGTGATCACACAGATCCCAAAAGAGCGATGGCTCTGATACCAATGGAGTGTAAAAACTCTGGTAAAACTGATAAATATATATTATTAATGATGAAAAGATGAGATGATTACAATGAGGGATCGCCTAGGCTTTAAATACAGCCTCAAGGTGTCCCTTGGCGAAGAGGCATGATCTTTGATCATGCCTTTTCAGTTAATAACCTAAGATAACTAAATCTAATTAATAAATAATAAAATATACATAACATCTAGACCTCGGGATGAGATCATCCCCTTGATCTAAATTCCCCTCTCTGCAACTGAAACACTTAGAGAATTCTTAGCAACCTCGCCCTAGAATCTCAGCTTAGCTTCAATGCTCTGCCTCTCTGTGTCTTACAAATGACCCCAAGCCTTTCCTTTATATTTTTCTCGTTGACATATCAACGGCCAAGATTAAATCTTTAATCAATGGCTAAGATTAAAAGAAAGCTTGATCCGTGTGACTTAAGACAATTTCATCACATGTTTAATTAAATTCACTTTAATTATTTTATTTTCCTAAGTTTTAACTTAGGAAATACATTGAAATAATTAATTAATTTAATATCTCCTAAACCAGATGAAATTTCCCAGATCCATTTCTGGGTCATCGACTCAGGCTGTTCCACAAAAATTCGGGACCTAGAGCACAACGTCTTACAAAATACACAAAATCTCAACACTCCCCTCTTAACATCAAGGGTGTGCTCTGGCAATACATCACACTTATGCATTACACGGTTTGGACAACGGATTGCATGCTGTGAGCTTGGCCTCCTGCCTCCGCTCGCACTACTACGCACCCCATCCTTACGCCGCGGCTACCTTGCCTTGCTGCAACCACACACGCACCCAACTCCCTCTCAATATGCTGCATCTGTGCTGCTCATAACACTGCCACTGTTGATCTCCTACACTGCAACTTCAGTTGTTGAGAGAAACAACTGAATCTCCTACCTAATCTTTGACAAACATGTCAGATGAGCTGCATCCTCATCATTGAAGCTCCATAGGCTACAGATCTATGCTGGCATCTAAAGAACGATGCACAACTACAACTCTTCCCGCGTAATCAGACTCCTTCTGCACTACTGAAGTCACATAAGCTCCTTGTGTTGAAATTTATCGCACTACTGTTGCATTGTGCTGTCCCTTCGAAGTTCTTTACGCTGTTGCAACTCTGCACTGCGTAAGCAGCACTGCACTGCGCTGCTGAAGTCACATCAGCCTCTGCGCTGCTACTTCTTCTACGTTGCTACTGCTTGCTCTGCGCTGCTCCTCCCAGCCTCCAGATCTTCCTCTGCCTCTGCCTCATCTATGATCTATGCACCCATTGCTCCACTTGTTCGCTACTGTCTTAAGGCTGCCGTATCTCGCTTGTGATTCAAGAGATGAGCTGCTCAAGGATCCCGCCTTACTTCCGTGTAGCTCCTCTACATGTCCATGTCACCCCACCTCCGTGGTTCATGAGCACTCATGGCTACATCATCTCTTGACCCATCATCTGCCACCGCTGCTTTGGAAGAAGATGCTTCCTTGTCCTTCTTCTTTTCTGGACAATGGCTGGCAAAATGTCCCATTTCGCCACACTGGAAGCACTTGATCTTAGAAAGATCCTTCCTCTTCTTCGGCTGCTTCTTCGATGCCAAGGCTGCATCTTCCTCCTCTTCCTTCTTAACCTTGCTCAACACAGAGCTGTGCTGCTTCTTGGTGAACCTTCGTAGTTCTTCTTGCCGTAGGATCGACCACAAGCTGTCCCAATATGGGAGGTCTGCTCTGCCCAAGATACTTTGGACAAAGGTTTCCCACTCATTCGTGACTACATTGAGGGCAGTCTTGACTATCACTGCATCATCTACGGTTGCACCCGTTGCAGTCAGCTGATCCCTGATTGATTGCAATCTGAAGAGGAAATGCTCGATGTCTTCTCCCTTGGTCATCATGAATGACCACATTCAGGCCTTTAACAACATCTTTCTTTGGACTGATTTTCCCTCATATAGGGAAGTCAAGGCCTTTCACATCTCATTAGCTGTCCTCTTCTCAGCTATGTGTGGCACAATATGATCCTTGATACTGTCCATTATCAGCCGCTTGGCATGCCCAACAACTTCTCTATGCTTCTTTAGGAGATCCACATCTGTAGGCATGGCTAGTGTTTGCTCTGCATGATCTCTTAGACCATATGCCTCTAGGACAATCAGGATCCTAGCTTTCCATACCGAAAAGTTTGAGAGGCCCTCTAGCCTATCCTGATCACGCATTCCATGAGGAGTCATCTGCTCAGAATGTGTCGAAGCTCCTCTTCTCTATGCTAGAGATCTTGGATCTAGGGTCCTTTTCGAACTGGGAACCCTCTGCTCCCTCTGACACTTGATTTCCCTCCTTGGAAATCTACCAAATCAACTATGATTCAACTTCTTCTTTGATCCTCTGACCAAACTGCAAGTTTCCTTTGGCAAGAAACTCTCTGAGAAGCTGATCTCTTCCCAAACTTTGTCACTTGTGCTAAGGTTAAAAATCTGAAAACTTCAGAAGTTTAATCCCACCAACACTTCTGAATTTCTGCAAATTTTTGTGAACTTTCTGGATGCGGCAGTTGGGATACGAATCTGTGGGCGGCGGACTAACCAACGGCCATTTAAGGCACCGCCTTTAGTAGTAATTAGTCGGGCTTGCTACGACAACAGCCGGACAACGTCTTCTTCCACTACTACGTGAATCTCCTCACCCAAAGCGCTTGCTTTGTCATCGGATACGGCACTGGCTACCTTTCCGGTGCTTGCGACTGGATCACTCAGATGTTGGTGGTGGCCCTTCTAGATCGACAATTGTACGATGCCATGTGGAAATTTCTGAATCTTAATTCTTATGCAGAAATTATTTTTGTTAATCCGGTTAAGCTTCTCCTACTTATACAAGTTATCAACTGAATAAATTCAAGTTAACATCAAAGCAAAACACATAACGGATCTCTGGTCGGATCTCGATCAGCACATGCTGCACACATAGACAAGTGATTGTTGCGAGACCATTTGTCACACAGAAAAAAAATAATAATGAGAGGAAAAATACGATCAGGTGAGCTGTTGGAGGGCTCTATTATTAAGAATATTTCTGAATACACAACTTTGGGTTCCAGATCTGGAAAGCCCTACAGAGAAAAATCTAGATCTGCAGCACCTGGTTGATCTAAGACCAACAATATTGACTGATCCACACCCTCCGTAGGATTTGTGAGGCTCGACGGTTCTAGGCTTAGAAACTGATTTGCCCACAAAACACTGCTTGTGTTAGCCTGCGAAGGCCTCCAAGTACTTAGCCTTTGTCATTTGGAAAGGACTGCGTTACCCCGAGCCCAGGTGACGCGGTCCTCCGCCTACTAAGGGTCTCTGCGTAACCACTGAAGGGTTTCCTGAAAATCACGCTTTGTCTTCTTTGTTTTTTTAGTGACTAGCTGTGCTTGCGTTTTTTATTCTTTCTTGTTGGCTTCCTTTGCGTTGTCTTTCCTTATCTCCTCTGCTTCTTGTGTATTCTAGACCCTGGGATCAGATCATCCCCTTGGTCTAAATTCCCCTCTCTGCAACTGAAACACTTGAGAATTCTTAGCAACCCCGCACTAGAATCTCAGCTTAGCTTCAGTGCTCTGTCTCTGTGTGTCTTACAAATGACCCCAAGCCTTTCCTTTGTACTTTTCTCGTTGATAAATCAATGGCCAAGATTAAATCGTTAATCAATGGCTAAGATTAAAAGAAAGCTTGATCCATGTGACTTAAGACAATTTCATCACATGTTTAATTAAATTCACTTTAATTATTTTATTTTCTTAAGTTTTAACTTAGGGAATACATTAAAATAATTAATTAATTTAATATCTCCTAAACGAGATGAAATTTCCCAAATCCATTTCTGGGTCTTGTAGATCAGGTGAACTCTAGTCTTTCCTCAAAATTTGGGACCTAGAGCACAATTGATGCTAGCCCAAATACACAAAATCTCAACAATTAGTTCATCCTTTGGCTCTTCCTGCTTCCCTGCTTCTTCATCTTCTTTGTCTTCATTGGAGCTAGGAATATTTCTCACTTTCTTGAGGGCATCATCTTCATCGAAGGTGACATCGTGGCATATCTCCACTTCTCTTTGACTAGGCACATAGATTTTATATGCCTTTGAAATTTCACTATAACCCACAAACATTCCCTTCTTTCCAGAAGCTTCCAACTTGCTTCTCTTTTCTTTCGGCACATGAAAGTAAACATGACAATCAAAAACTCTAAAATGAGAAACATCAGGTTTCTTACCAGAGAAGACTTCTTCGGGAGTTTTGGAGTCCAGAGCGGAATGCAGGCATCTATTTTGAACGTACACAACAATGTTCGCAGCTTCTCCCCATAAAAACTTTGGAAGACCTTGGTCTCATAGCATGGCACGGGCAACTTCCACAATGGTCCTGTTCTTTTTTTCGACAACACCATTTTGCTCAGGATTATACGCAGTTGTGGTCTCCCTCTTAATGCCAGCTTCTCTGCAAAAGTCATTCAATTCGTATTACTCATACTCGGTCCCATTGTCGGTCTTCGAAACTTTGATTCTCTTCTCGGTTTGATTTTCCACCAAGGCCTTGAAGGTACGAAACCATTTGAATGCTTCGTCCTTCCCTTTCAAGAAATATATCTAGGTCTTGCGGGAGAAGACATTTATAAAAGTCATGTAATAGGAACATCCTCCCAAGGATGTCACGGGCCGCAGCAAACCAGATAAATCAGAATGTATTAACTGCAAGATATTAGTTGTCTTTGTGACACTTGAGGGGAATGGTCCCCTTGTATGCTTCCCTTTGGCACAACCCTGACATATACCTTCATGATCATCTCTAAATTTGGGCATCCCTGTCACCACCTTCCTTGCTTCGGGAAGGGCTTTGTAATGAAGGTGTGCAAACCTCCGGTGCCATAACTCTATTTGAAGAGTTGTATCACATGACATAGCCCTCAATGGACTTCCTCCAACCTGGTAGAGTGTATTAACGCTAAAACCAATAGTAAGAGCTTCCTTGAAGTTCTTCTTCAGATGCGTACCTTTCCATCAACGAAAGCCACCTTGAACCCTTTGTCTTCCAGTGCCGAAATAGACACAAGGTTCTTCTTCAAATCAGGGACGTATAACACATCTTGTAAACGAAGGACTTGACCTTGAGATAAATGAAGGGTCACAGTCCCTGTCCCTTTCACGGGATAGGTGGCATTATCTCCAAGGATAATTTCTAGATTAGTATCCTTCTCAATTAAATCAGAGAGGGCTTCTTTATAACCATTGATGTGCCTTGAAGCACCACTATCAATCGACTAGACATCCAGGGTGTCGGGAGGAGATGCAGCAGAGAGGGCAGATACAAGAATAAATTCATTTATCTTATTATCAACAACATTAGACTCATCGTTCCTGGAATTTCTTGACCTCTTGAAAGGTTGCCCATTTCCACTATGGTTAGAGGGAGCCTTCATTTTTCCTTTGAACCTGTTGTTCCTTTGATTGACATTCCCCCTGGAGTTGTTGTTGTCATCATCCTTGGTAGAGTCCCTTCTATTAGGGCACTCTTGCATAGTGACCAAACTTGTTACAAGTGTAACATCTCCCCTTCCTTCCTTTGGGCCCGCTCTTCCATGGTTTTTATTTCTCGAACCTCCATTGTTCCTCTTCTTTGCATGAGCGGTGAAGGCAGTAGGGTCACCTCCATTTCCATTGGAGGGATGATCACTCTGCATCATTCTTGTCTCCTTTTGAGTACATCTCGTTAATATTTCATCAAAATCAGGAATCACAGTATTATTAAGAATAGTGGTATTGAATACATACCAATCACGGGGGAGACCTTCAAGCGCAATGAGAACCATCTCTCGATCAGCTATTTCTTCTCCAATAGCTAGAATTTTGTTCCTGATTTCAGCGAGCCTCATAAAATAGGATTGAATAGATTCATCCTTGCCCTTCTTGATATTCTTCAATTGATTCTTGAAGAAAAGAACTTGATTAGCATTGCTAGCCCTGAACATGCTAACTAACTTATCATACATCTCTTTAGATGTGCTCAACTCAGAAATGTAAGCAACCAAGTGCTTATGAATAGAATCCTGGATAATCATCTTTGCTTTGATTTCCCCTTTTCTATACTTCGTCTTTGTGGCAACAACTACATTTGATGGAAGCTCTTGAATCTTCCTCTGCACATAGTCCATGACATCTTGATCTTCTAATGCCGAATCCAATGACATCTTCCATGCATGATAATCAGACTTATCAGTCAATTTATCATTAGCCTTGAAACCCTTGTAGGTTGAGGAGGCCATTGGTCCTTGATAGGATTCCTTCTTTGGTGATCTCTTTTCACACTAGCTTGGACTTTGTCTTCACATCAGCTCTAGTCCCATGTTAAATTTAGATAACCATGGTGTGTTCTATGCCTAATGCAAATTTACTTCAATCTTTGTTACACACGATTCAATTTAGCAATCACATAAACATGAAAGTAGAATGTTGATAGAACACAATAATATATCAACAGAAGACAAGCCAATAATATAGATCAGATTTTACAATTCTTTCTGTCCAGCAGAGATATGGGATAGTGTGCGTTACGACAGTCAACAGGATGCTTGTTATGAATCTAAGTTCATAACTATTTAGAATATGTTCTTGTTTTATTAATTTAATTATGAATATAATTAGTTAGTTAAATAATTAATTAAATGAAATGAAGAGGCATCGTTTCCAAGGGTCGTGTCTCTCTAATTGGGCGTGGCCAGTCAACTCCTATTTAAAGGAGCACCGCCTCAGCCTTGTAATCATCATTCATCTTATTAATAAATATTTATCTTTTTACAACTTGAGAAATCTTCAAGAATTATCAGGTCTAACATACTGTTAGTCACTACAGTGGTATCGGAGCCTTCGATTGAGGTCCAGAATTACGTAATCCAGAATTGCCCACTTCCATACTGTCTTGTCGTGATTCTGCTGAATACTATCTTGTCGTGATTCTGCTGAAATCTGTTGAAACAGAAATCTATTGAAAAAAATTATGAAACAAGCCTACAATACGGATATTTTGTAGGGATGCTTGTGAGAGTTGAAGGCGTTTTTCCAAGCTGAGTAGCGAGAAGGAAATTGCAGAGTACAGGGAAAGCGTAAAACGGCCCTTCTATACTCATCTGCAGAGCCCTTGTCAGCGGCTCCTCGACTTTCCTCACGGCCATCTAAATACATCGCAGATTATTTGCGCAGTCCACTAAAATTCACTAATCAATTTCGCTGTCGACTTTGCAAATTATTCTGCACCGTGGCCTTGGTAAGCGACATCTGACTGTCGTGGTGACGGGTGACTATTCGTGGTGACTGTCGTTACGATTATTAGTGTCTGAACGGATCTGCATATTAAAACGAATTGGAAAGGGTTGTAATTATAGAGGGATGGTGGATAACACGATTTTTAATTACAATAACGTGATCTGCACATTAAAACGATTTGGAAGGGTTGTAATTATAGAGTGGACGGTGGATAACACGATTTTTAATTACAATCATAATTCAAAATATATATATTATAATTATATATTATATAAATTATAATTATATAGTATATAATTTATATATCAATTTTATTAAAAAATAATAATAATAATAATAATTTAATTTAATTAATTAAATTATTAAAATTATTATTTAATTAGTTTAAAAAAAAAAAATCGCTCCTAAGAAGAAAAAAAATAAATGGCGAAGGACAATGATGATACAAAAAGGATAAATGACTGCGAAAGCAATATTGAAAAGTTAACAAAGAAGCAGGATGAAATGGCCAAGGATATCTCAGATTTAAAAGATATGTTGAGGGATATAACACATAGCTTAAAAACCCCAGAGGGGATTTCTCCAGATCACGACTTCCAAAGGAATTTTCAGGGACGAATACCGCAAATACAGTTTGAAGGAAGTCAATACCACACTAAATCACCAGAAGGGAATTTCCTTGAAATTAAAAGTAAATTACCTACATATGATGGTAAAGACCATCGGGGTGCCATCGTTTGGGTAAACAAAATGGAGGCCATTTTTGCAGCAAATCCACCATTAGGTTCGCAAGAAAAAGTCATAACAGCATCCAACTCCCTGGAAGGAGAAGCATATGACTGGTTTATGTGGTGGTCCCCTAAGTGTAATGGTCTTACATTCACTTGGGAAAATTTAAAGAACTCCCTGTTGAAAAGATTTCATGATGAGGAAGAGGATGATGTATATGAGAGATTTGTTCACCTCAAGCAGAAGGGATTGGTGAGTGAATACACTCACGAATGGGAAGTATTAGTAGTAAGGCAAAGAGGATTTTCAGACAAAGAACTATTAAAAATGTATCGTTGTGGCTTCAAAGACTACATTCGGGAAGAGTTAAAATTGTATAAACCCAATACTGTTGAGGAAGCCAGACACGCCGCCATAATTATTGAACGAAAATATAAAGTCCATAGAAACCCATATGCTAATAATGAGAGGGCAGTTAGTTATGCTAAGGGGAAATCAGGTAAAACACCCATGGAGAAGTCAACCAAATACATTCCCCCACCAATGCGCAATGAAGGAAAACAACCAACTAATGTTGAAAAAAAAAAAGAGGGGAAATGTTGGAAGTGTGGAGACAAATATTTCGCAGGACATAAATGTGCAAACCAAAAACTTTATAACTGTGAAGCAGAACAAGATGGGGATTCACAAGAAGATAGCACTGACAAGGAGAGCAATGAAGAAAGTGAAAACTCAAATCCAGAACAAGATGAGGATATTCCACGAATTTCGCTCGCAGCCATCACAGGGATAGCTCAACCACAAACATTAAAACTTAAAGGTCACATTAAGAAGCAGAATGTTATAGTCCTAATAGACTCTGGGAGTACACACAACTTTGTGGATGTTAATGTTGCAAAAAGACTAAACATTTTTGCTTATCCTGTAGCAAACTTAAAAGTAATGGTAGCAGATGGAAAATGAATAGATGGAGTAGGCAAGTGCCATAAGGTTAAGTTACAATTGAGTGAATATGAGACAGAAACTAGTTTTTATACGGTTCCCCTAGGGGGAGTAGATGTCGTTTTAGGGATAGAATGGTTGCGGACATTAGGTACATACTCAACAAATCACATAAAGCAATTTATTAAGTTTAAAATGGATGGAAGAAGATACAAGTTAATGGGGTTCCATGCCCCACCCACTCAAGTTGTCTCTGCTCAACAAATGAAAAAACTCATTCGCAAGGGAGCTCCGGCATTTTTGGCACAATGTCAACAATTGGAGTTACTATCGATGGAAGGGGACTCACAATCCATGGAAATTTCATCTTTAATCCAAAAATACAAGACGGTTTTCCAAGACTTACCAATGGAGTTACCCCCTAAAAGGAAGATCGAACACATTATCGAGATTAAACCAGACTCTACACCAGTAAATGTCAAACCATATCGTTACCCACATCATCACAAAACAGAGATAGAACGATTAATACAAGACTTGTTGGAGCATGGGATCATAACAAAGAGTAGAAGCCCGTATGCTGCTCCAGTGGTGTTAGTTAGGAAGAAAGATGGATCTTTTCGACTATGTATAGATTATAGAGGATTGAATAAAATCACGATTAAACATAAGTTTCCAATTCCATTCATTGATGAGATGTTGGATGAGTTACATGGTGCAGAATATTTTTCAAAATTAGATTTAAGATCAGGATATTACCAAATACGGGTAAGACTAGAAGACGTCGAGAAAACAACTTTCCGAATCCATGAAGGACATTATGAGTTCAAAGTCATGCCGTTTGGACTAACAAATGCACCAGCGACTTTCCAAGCTACCATGAATGATCTCTTCCACCCATATTTGCGGAAGTTTGTATTAGTTTTTTTTGACGATATCCTCGTGTATAGCAAGACATGGAAGGAACATCTCAAACATTTGGAGATAGTACTATCTGTTTTAGAAAAGAATCAATTTTATGCTAAATTGTCAAAGTGCACCTTCGGGCAGAAGGAAGTTGAATACCTTGGACATGTTATATCTAGGGAGGGAGTCAAAGTAGACCCCAACAAAATTAAGGTAATCAGAGAATGGCCTAGACCCAAGAACATATCAAAGCTAAGAGGATTTCTAGGTCTCACCGGTTATTATAGAAGGTTTATAAAAAATTACGCACAATTGACAACACCCCTGACTAATTTACTAAAAAAGAATGCGTTTCAATGGGATCAACAAGCAGATAAGTGTTTTGAGAAATTAAAAGAAGTGATGTCAACCACATCGGTACTTGCAACACCCGACTTCTCCAAATCATTTGTAGTTGAATGTGATGCTTCGGGTTTCGGAATTCGAGCTGTATTAATGCAGGATAACCACCCTATAGCATTCGAAAGTCGCAAACTGAATAAACGAGAAGGGCTAAAATCAACATACCAAAAAGAAATGCTCGCCATCATACATGCATTAACTAAGTGGCGCCAATACTTGCTTGGAAGTAAATTTTCAATTCGAACTGACCACAATAGTCTGCAATTCTTACTTCAGCAAAAGACTTTGTCAACAGAGCAACAGAAATGGATGGAGAAGCTGTCAGCATTCGATTTGGAAATATTACACAAAAAAGGGAAGGAAAATGTCGTCGCAAATGCTCTTTCACGTAAAGATGACGACCACACCACTTGTGCCGCCATGGTTGTTGTTCCAGATTGGTTGGATGAAATAAGAGCCGAATATGCCAAGGATGAAGATTGTGACGCTATGATTAAGAATATCAGTCAATATGTCAATTTTGAATGGAAGAATGACATCTTATGGTATAAGAATAGAATTTATCTAACACCAACATCCAAATTTAAGTCGAAAATCTTAAGGGAATCACACAGTTCACCAGCTGCTGGACATGTTGGATTCTATAAAACTTACTATAACATTCGACAGTCATTCTATTGGAAGGGCATGAGCAAGGAGATTCAGAAATATGTTGCTGAATGTGATGTTGGCCAAAGAAATAAAAGTGAGAACATTCCAACACCAGGTCTGTTACACCCCTTAAATATACCAGATCAGAAATGGGAAGAGATCTCGATGGATTTTATAGAAGGATTACCTGTATCAGACGGCAAAGATAAGATATTTGTCGTAGTAGATAGGCTCACAAAGTATGCCCATTTTATGGCTATTAAGAAAACTGACACAACTAAGCAAATTGCAGAGACATTTTGTAAAAACATATACAAATTACATGGGTTTCCCAAGATCATAGTCAGTGATAGAGACGCTAGGTTCAAAGGGAATTTCTGGAAGGAATTCTGCCACCAGGTAGGAATATCCCTCAACATGAGTACAGCCTATCACCCCCAGACAGATGGGCAGACTGAAGTGGTAAATAAATGTTTAGAAACGTATCTCCGTTGTTTTGTCACTGACAAACAAAGTAGGTGGACCCAATGGCTACATCTGGCAGAGTGGTGGTACAATACCACCTACCATATATCGGCAAAGATGACGCCTTTCCAAGCTCTTTATGGTTATGAACCACCGAAATGGAAGGATTTTGCACTTCTTAATTCTAAAGTTCCAGTCGTAAAAAATCACTTGGAAGAAAACCAAAGAATCATCAATTTATTAAAAGAAAATCTAACCCTGGCACGTAATAGAATGAAACAACAAGTCGATCAACATCGCACTGAAAGAGAATTTGAAGTGGGAGATTGGGTTTTTGTTAGGCTTCAACCTTACAAGCAGTTGTCATTAAAGCAACAGGGCAAAAATAAACTATCACTAAAATATTATGGGCCGTATCAAATAGTCAGGAAGATCAGTTCTGTAGCTTATGGATTAAAGTTACCAGATAAGTGTCGAATCCATAGTACTTTTCATGTATCAAATCTCAAAAAAGTACTGGGGCAGAACCAAATAGCACAAACAGAAATACCAGAGACTGATGAAGAAGGAAGAATCGTCCTAGAGCCAGAGGGCATACTTGCTACACGAGAAAAGGTTTTACGGTCAAAGACAATAAAAGAATACCTCATTAAATGGAAAAGGCTACCCGAGGAAGATTCATTGTGGGAGTCAGAACGTTTCATTCGCCAACACCCAAGTCTACCTATGCTTTGAGGACAAAGCATCTTAAGGGGAAGGCAATGTTATGAATCTAAGTTCATAACTATTTAGAATATGTTCTTGTTTTATTAATTTAATTATGAATATAATTAGTTAGTTATATAATTAATTAAATGAAATGAAGAGGCATCGTTTCCAAGGGTCGTGTCTCTCTAATTGGGCGTGTCCAGTCAACTCGTATTTAAAGGAGCACCGCCTCAGCCTTGTAATCATCATTCATCTTATTAATAAATATTTATCTTTTTACAACTTGAGAAATCTTCAAGAATTATCAGGTCTAACATACAGTTAGTCACTACAATGCTTCGGCCAACAAAGTCGTTCTTCGTTCTTAGATCAACCAACCCTCCAAGTGTCACACCCACAACCCTCAAAGACAACTCATCACAAGTCAACACTGGTCAACACTGAAAAGTCAATGCAGGACAGTCAACAGAAAGTCAACGCTGCAGATTAGGGCTTCGGTCAAATTGCTCCATTTCCCTCGATTTTTGTGCCCAGCTGTACAACCTTCAAAAATCAGAATTTCAGCCAAGATTGGAGGTCAAATGAACAAGGGTTGACCATGGTCAACTCTGGTCAACGCTTTGCAAAACAACCCTAAACAGATTCGCAGAAAATCAGCAGCTTCAACTCCGCACGTGTGAGGGAAAGAGGCCTCCAAAGGGCTATTGAACCAATCAGATCACAATGAGAGAATGTGTGATGAGTTGATGAGCAAATGAACTCCAAGTCTCTCCAATTTATATCCATCACTGTGGGTGTGTGACACATCTATTAGGCATGTGAGCCTACATTACAAACCTGGCCGACCTTGCACATGTGTGGAAAATAATTCAAAATATATGTTCTGCTCTTCCAAACAAGATGATCTTTAGATCAATCTTACACCTCTCCGAAAGAGGAATCCAACAAAAATATGACTATCATCATATGAGCAATGCAACAGGGATTTTGGACCTAGTTGCCCAAAATTAACAAAAACCCACAAGAAATTCTTCTATTAGACTTTCAAATGACAAGTACCATGACAAAGACCCAAACCCTTAACTTATGTATGCTTCCAAGATCTTGTCACGGCTTCTTTGTTGTCCTCCAACACTCATCCTTCTTTTCTACCCCAATATGCACTGACCAACACCAACACTAGAGAGCTCGGTCTCTATCTTCTTTGATCCATTCTTGATTACCCAAACATTACAAAGTCACTTGAGACCTTAAGTTTATTTTGTAGATAGGAAGGTAAATCACAGATTTACTTTCCTTCTATTCTTGCACTGCAATATAGCCCTTAGGCTCCGCATCAAACCAAACTTCAGTCTTTCGCATTATATCACAATACATCATATGAATGCCTTCCACAGATAGACTGTATATCTCAGATTTGTCCGAGTGCATATTACTATGGATAGGCCACAGAATTTGCTATGCATTTAGTCACATGTTCCCTTCAGATTAATCCGCAGCTTCATCACTGTGATCCACACTTATCTTTTTCAGAAATTAACTACGCTGCCCACATCAGACTTACCCAAAACTGATCCTTACTTTATTCATCCGCAATTTCTGTGTCCATCAGAGCAATTCGCACTTTTGTGTGTCCATCAGAGCAATCTGCACTTTGACACACTTCACCGCTGCCTTGACTTTGCATTTTATTCCAGATTTTCAACCTGAAAGATCTCAGAGACATCCGCAATTTCTGTGTTCAAATGAGCCATAGCATATCACTATATATAGTGCACTGTTTCCAGATTTAGGCTGACTCTCCAGGCAGCTTGGTAGGCCGACTTTTACCTCTATCTATAGGCCAACATGGAGGGCTTATATTCCAGCGTTAGAGAGGATGACATCAGGGTAGCTTTGAACATCATTTGGAGCCATTTTCTTCAGGGATTCATGACAAGGTCTTGGAGCATATTTGTTGGCTAGACTCTTCATATTCATGACTCTTATTTATGATTAGAAGACAAATCCTAATAGACATCAGGAAGAAGTCTGTTGACCTATAATAAAACCTTGCTTATGAAACACATGAAGCAAGCATAACAGAAATACATTTCATTATCTTTGTCTTCTTCTTTACATAAATACATAATTACATATTCAATATGAAAACCGATCCTAGTTGCACTTTTCAACAATTGCAACACATAAGATCTTTTCTATTAATGCCCCAATGACTTAGTTGTGGTCATTTGTTCGACATCAATATAATTATCTTATATTGCATACAAAGTGCATGCATGCAGATTGTCTATGACAGGAACTTTATCAATATATTATGGAAACATTCTATTTATTTACACGACATTAAAAATAAGTATAGTTTATTATTTTCCTATCAACCTGTTGTAGCAAAAAAACCACCCCCCTTTTTGTATTTAACCTTAATAAAAAATGGAGACCCGTTTGAATTTTTAGCTTATATTTGTCTATTTTTTCATTAATATTTCACCCTTTAAAAACTTAAAATCTTAAAATTATATGTATATATAGATATATATTTAAGCTAGAAAGAGTATGTATTTTGTATTAAAGCGCGCCTGCTCGCAATCAAAATGCAGGATTTCTACATCAAAATTTGAGTATTTCCTTGGCTACAAATGTTACATTTGGGCCAACTTTGATACGAGTTTTTTTACCAGCCACCCCATTATCAAAATTCAACACTATTTTCCTACTACTAAAAACATTACAGAACTGTGATAACAGATATATACATGTATGATTGGACATATTACAAAAAATTAGGTGTCGAAGGGGTGTCTATTCCTCCATTGGAGCTGGAGAGTTGAGGTCCATAGGCTTTGGCACCTCATCCTCCTTGCAGCTGTCTGCCAACTTTAGCTTTAGCCCATCAATCTCTAGCCTGAGGGCTTCAACTTCGTCTTCCAGCCTTCAGATTTTCTCTTTTTCCTCCAATTGACGCTCCTCAATCTCAATGGCATCCTTGTGGTGTTGGTGCACACACATTTGCAGCACAATAATTGTGTTTTTAAATTTGCTGTGTTCCAGGGCACAAACTTCATAATTCAATTTGCTGCTGCCAATTCCTTGAGCCCATTTGGCACTCACACTCCCCTTCCTGGGCCTGCGAAGGCCCCAGGAATGTGAGTTTGTGCTCTCAGCAACAGAGCTACCATTCCCACTCATCTTGACAGACACTGGTTGGCTGACGACCCCAGACCCAGACCCAGACCTCAAATGGAAGACGACCTCGGATGTCACAGACATGAGAAAACAGACGACCCTGGTCCTCCTAAAGGACCCGAAACACCAGAAGCAAACAAAACAGACACGTAAGCTAGTGCTCAGGGCCTTCCTGGCCACCTCAATTCCCACAAACAAGTATCTCACCGGACCTCATAGCCAATTCCCCAAATTCTATCTTCGACCGAATGAACCCAGAGCCCTCCAAGAATTAAAAGAGCCCACAGAGCACCTCCAATAGAACATACAACCCACCAACACCACCGACTCGCAGAATGTTACCACTGCTCTTAACCACCGACCGCAAATGTAGGGAAAAAGCCAAGGATTCCTTAGCTTCCCCCACAAGAGGCTTTCTGCTTTTACTCAGACCATTATCCCTTATATAACCACCTGCAGTACACCAGGGAAGGACGACAGACGTCACAGTACAAGTGCTGCTGGAATCCCAATGTTGATCCATGATGTTACAGCCTTGCACAACTTCTCGTAACTCCCTTCCCACCTTCTTCCCACGCTCCTCCTGCATTTTCGAGAGCTCGAGGAGTAATTGCTTTCCCCAGGTGCTCGACCAATGGTGAATAATGGGCAGCATGAAGGATCTTCTCCCGCAGTGGGAGTTGGCAGCTAAATAGATCCGGTCTCTGTAGTAGATCACCCCATCCATCACTCGGTAGTGGTCATCAGTCACCTGCCCCTCCAATACCTCACATGCAAAATGGTCCTTGGAGTACTCCACCAGCAAATGAGCCTTCCAATCCGGCTCAATACTCAACAATGAAAAAGAAGCCGACCTCCTGGACAATGCGTCAGCCACTACGTTGTGCTTCCCCTTGACATACTCTATGTCGAAGTCATAGGCCTGAATCTTACTCACCCACTTTTGTTGCCTCTCTTGCAACTGTTTCTGCTTTAGAAAAAACCTAAGGTTTTGATCAATCCTCACCCGAAACCTGTTCCCTACTAGATACTGTCGAAACTTAGCTAGTGCATGCATGATGGCCAACATCTCCTTATCGTAGATGGGGCTATACCTCTCATGCAACAATAGCTTCAGACTCTCGAAAGCTATGGGGTGCCCCCTGCATCAATACTGTGCCTACTCCCTCCCCTGAAGCATCGCACTCCAGAACAAATGGCGCTGCGTGAAGTCAGGCAAAGCAAGCACCAGACAACTGCTCATCACCTCCTTGAGCCTATCAAAAGCCTTCTGCCCAGTCTCGGTCCAACTGAAAGCCCCCTTTTTGGTGAGATCCGTGAGGGGTGCAGCAAGCTGCGAAAACCCTTGACAAACTTTCTGTAGTAGGTACAATAACCCACAAACCCTCGAAGTTCCGTCACATTCTTAGGCTCTGGCCAATACCGGATGGCCCTAATCTTCTCCTCGTGGAATCTTACTCCATCCACCCCAATGATATGCCCCAAATAAGGCATCTCTGTCAAGCCAAACTCGCACTTGGACAACTTGGCGTAGCACTGCTGCTCCTCCAGGATACACAGTACTGTCTCTATATGGTGTAAGTGCTCCTTCCATGTGCAACTGTATATCAGGATATGGTCAAAGAACACCAGCGTAAACTTCCTTAGTTGACCAAGAAGACATGGTTCATGCAAGATTGGAAAGTAGCTGGAGCATTGGTTAGCCCAAAGGGCATCACCAAGAACTCGAAGTGGCCGTAGTGACATCGAAACTCAATCTTGGGGACATCCTTGTCTCTCACCCGAATCTGATGGTACCTCGACCTCATATCAATCTTGGAGAAGAACTTCGCTCCCCTCAGCTCATCCATCGACTCATCGATCCTGGGGATTGGGTAGCGGTTCTTCATAGTTTTCTTGTTCAGGGCCTTGTAGTCTATGCACATCCGCAGCCTCCCATCCTTCTTCTTCACCAGAACAACTGAAGAAGCGAAAGGACTCACGCTGGGCTTGATGTGCCTTAATGCCAAGAGTTCATGGATAGCTCTCTCAATCTCGTCCCTATAGGCCTTGGGATGCTTGTAGGGGGTGGTGATCACTGCTTGAATGCCGAGCTCCAACTCGACAGTGTGCCCTGGTGGAACGTCCCCAAAAACCGTAGAGTAACGGTCTAAGAGAGCCTGGATATCAGGATGCGTAGGTTGGCCTGAAACACAGGCATCGAAGATTCTCAACTCAACTGCCTAGATTCTCCCCGTCGGAAATTTGCCTCCATCCTATGTGCATAAACTGTCTGAGGGGGGTATGTATGCATGCCCCTGAGCCTCACCTGTTTCCCACTCCTTATCCATGAACTCCGTCTCCAGTGTCTGCCAATTTGACTCTACCAAGAGTGATAAGCCACTATCTGAGGGGGGTATGTATGCATGCCCCTGAGCCTCACCTGTTTCCCACTCCTTATCCATGAACTCCGTCTCCAGTGTCTGCCAATTTGACTCTACCAAGAGTGATTAGCCACTGAATCCCCAACACCATGTTGGTGTCCGGAATGTCAACCACAAAATAATGGTCTGCCAATGAGTATGTCCCCATGGTCACCATCAAAGCTGGGACATAAAACATGCACTACATGGTCTTGGCCCCCAGAACTAGCACCGAAAACCCTAAAGCTCTTTGTCTGTATGCCCCTTCTTTGCACCATTTGAGCATCAATGAAGTTGTGCGTAGCCTCGTCGTCCACTAGCATTGAGACACGCTGTCCCTGAACAGTCCCCCAGACCCTCAGCGTTAGGTACTTGGGTACCCCTCGCAAAGATGCAAGGACCCCTCCGGTCGGTGCAAACGTTGACCCTGTTGCTGCTGGAGGAGGTGGTGGTGGAGGATCCTCCCTTGGTGTTCCTGTGTCGGTATCTCCTCACATCTCAAAGAATGCCTCCTCTTCCCCCTCACTGTTGGAGAAGACCTCAATATAGTGTGGCTTCCCTCCGACACACCGATGACCTGGTGCCCATGGCTCTTGGCAGGTGAAGCAGAGTTCCGCCTCAAATCCCTCCAGGTCTCATCATCCAATGCCCCTCGGCCCTGGTTCCCTCTCGGCGGTGGAGCTCCCATGTCCCTCCTATTGAGATTTTGTGTAGTTGGGGTAGCATCGGGTGTGCTCTAGCCCTGAAATTTTGTGGAGGGTTTAAGACACACTTGAGCTCCAAAACTCAGAAAGCGTTTGGAGAAATTTCAGCTGGTGTTCAGGTTATTCAAATAATTAATTATTTTAATGTATTTCCTAAGTCTAAACTTAGGAAAATTAAATAATTAAAGTGAATTAATTAACACATGTGCTGAATTGTTCTAAATGATGCAGAGCTGAGAGACTGATCTGGAATTCTAGGGCAGGGTTTGTTAAGAATTTCTGGAGGAGTTTTCTGTAGCGAGGGGTAGTATTGGCTAAGGGGATGATATGATCCCGGAGTCAAGAGTCAACAAGAGGAAAAGGAGCAGCTTTCAAGGACAACGCAGAGGAGCAAGGGCAGTAGCAGTAGCTACGCAGTGCAGAGGTTTCAGCCGCTACGCAGGCCTAGGAAGGGGCAACACTACAACTTCAGAGGGCTTCAGAGTTACGTAGAGGCCTCCAGAGGCAGCGTAAGGATTGCATCACCCACTTTGGGGTTACGTAGTCCCTCTTTGAGCAGCGCAGAGGCACGCAGAGCCTAGTAGGGCAGACACTGGGGCTTTAGAGGCAGCGTTGGGGTTTCTAGGGCCAGATCTGGGTTGAGTCTTGTAAATTCCGTTTGAGGGTGTGGATCAGTCAGAATTTTGGTCTCAAAACAACAGGTTAGCTGCAGATCTTAGATCTATTTTTCTTTGTCGGGTGAACCAGATTTGGTGCCTAGATTTGGTGTACTCAGAATCTACTTAATAATAAACCCTCATGTCTGCTGCACCGATTTTCCCGCTTTGGATTTTTTCAGGGACTTACGTCCAAAAATCAGTGTGTAACTTTGTTTGAATGAGCGTAATATTCAGTAAATGATCTGCATGTGTAGGCTGTTAGTTGTGTTTACTTCGGTATTTTCTGAATCTTATTTATGAAGATAACTCGTATAATTTAATCAAGTAGGAGAAGTAAACTATGATACTACAGTAGAATTTTCACACCTCCCTCTCTGCTGGAAAGCCAGTCTATTGGGCATGGGAGCCCTCGTCATCGGTAGAGCGTCCTGTAAATCTATAGTCTTCCCAACTGCGTCTTGCAACGTAGTGGGCCGAGTAGACTTCACTAGCCCACGCAAAGGCTCTGACAGACCGTTTATGAACATGTAAAACCTCCTTGGTTCCGACAAATTTGGAACCATCACCGAGAGTCTTAGGAATTCTAAAATGTAGGTCTCCGGGTTTCCCAATTGTTTGAGCTTGGTCAGCTCCACGAAATGCTCCTCCAGATCCTTTCGATCAAATCTCTCCAACACCCTCCTGGTAAAATCATCATACGCTGTCACCCTTGAGTAACGTAGCGTGGTCATCCCATGAAACCACCAGTCATGGGCTTCTCTCTCTAGGTGCAGCGCAACCACCTTGATGGCCTCTACCTCCATCATCTGGTTACGCTGGAAATAGATGTCCAACTTCTCCACCCAAGCTTTGACTGAACATTTTGATGACCCATCAAAAGTTGGCAGAAAAAGTCTACCCACGGTGTGCTGCAGATCACTGGCTTGCGTGTACCCTCTATTTTGGCCCTTGGGTTTACTATTGTTCTTCAGCTGACAATACTCATTGAAGGTGAGAGCACCTCCAAACTCTGGCCCATAGGACTGATACTCTGCGAAATAATCTCCATAGTGAGCCACCTTCAGCTCTTGCGGACCACCTGCTCCTGCTCTCAAAGCCACAAATGTGGGGATGGTAGAGCATGGTGGAGTGCATGGCACCACTTGCTGCGCAGTGTTAGGACTGGGTGGATGATGTGAAGTGTCGGATCCGTACCCGTTCTGGAATTCCCCTTGAAACCCCTTCTGCTTATTGTCTCCACCAATCTTCTGCCCCATCTCCTCAATCCTCTTGGCGAGGTCTTGTACTGATTTCAGAAGGAGTTGAGAAAACTCCCTCCCCTCATCTCTTTCCTCTGCCATATGTGCCTTTCCTTTTTCTTCCACCACTGGAACACTGTCAACCTGGTCGAGTGTAATCTAGAGCCTCCTTTCTCTTCTTCTGTATTTTTGCCTTTGTTATGTGATGTTTTGCCTATCTCCTGGTGTCATAGACTGCTTGCTCCACAGGCTGAGCCAAGTCTATGAGCTCTGATATCACTGTAATATCCTCGAATGGGGTTTAACAGTAATAAAAAAACAAATAGACAATAAACTACAACAAAATGGAAAATAACATCAAGACACAAGAAATGAAGCCAAAACCAGCTGAGCCATTTTATTAGTTTTTGTTGGAAGAGTACAATGGAGGTGCTCAGAAAGATGGCACCTGGGCATGCACTAGACAGGCTGAAGAACTGCTCTAAATGCGGACAAAAAAACTGTTGGAATGATGCTTTGCGTGGCTCCCTCTCTGCGCTGCCAGTGCTGGAACTACTGTTGCTGGATGGAATTAGACTATGGTTTGAGCCTGCTCCCATGCTCATAAATTTTTTAACCCCTGGCTCTACTAACTAGACCCACAAAAACCTGTGAAGGGTTTCCAGAAATTACGACCCCAGAAAATGGCCCCCTTGAGCTTGGCACACTGCTCTGCTGGGGAGAACGGTCTCGTAGCTGAAACTGCTGGAAAGTGTCTCCAAAACTCTGCCTAAATCCCTGGTAGGAGGTGCTTAGCCTCCCCTCCAAATCCTCCTGCTGAAACTGCATTGCTTCTCCACTTCCCAACACTTCCTCTCTGTTGGACTGCGCAATCACTACGCAGTCTGGATTGCCTTTGCGCTGTCCTGAAGGGATTGCGTGTGGCTATGATATTTCTCTGCAAGCTCTTCACAAAATAGGTGGGACTTCTCTCCTAAGCGGGCACTCGAAGTCCCCCAAGGTAGAGGTTGAGATCTTTGGTTGGAAATCTCTGTGCTAAATAGCACTGCATACTTGGTTAAACAACTCAAGCGTGCTTCAATCAACAAGACAGAAAATCAGATAGATGAATGAATGAGGAATGGGCTGCTCTCATTCCCTTTTTTCTAAATTGAGCCTCCAACGTTCCCTTGGGCCCCCAAGCTCTGCGCTGCCCCTCCTCCGACCTACCATTGCGCTGCCTCTCCCATGTAACCACCTAGGACGTTGCTCCATTTGTTGTGTGGCCACATGGACCCCACTTCAGCCACAATATTTCTCTTTAGGGACTATAGGGAAGCACTTTAGCTGCTTAGTTTTATTTGTGGGTTCCCTTACCCACCTTATTTCTACTTAACATTAGAAAAGGAAAAATTGGTCAAAAATTAATATTCTCAATTAGCTTTATGCTAATTTGGGATATTACAGAAGACTGAACCTAGTTACACTTTTCAACAAGAAGAACACTAATAATCTAATAAGAAGAAGATTCTAATCTAATAATGTAAAAAGCATTCACAAGCAGTTACTAATAAAGAGAGATCACCTAACCATTGATGCCCTAGATTTCTCAACAAATTTATTGTGGAAATTATAGAGCCAATTTGTGATATGATCTGCTATGTAGACACAGATGGTCCGTGTTTAGGTGAGATTTATGAGAACATGGACTCCATGTGTGAGAGGATCCAAACCTTCACAGATAGGAAGGATCTTACTTTATGGCCACAACCGAAAGAATTTATACATGGGCGGTGGAATAAACTGAACACCCCTCTTCATATGACAACTTATGCAATTAATCCAAAATGGTATGATCCCACAACAGGAAGGAGGCCTCCTTCCCAAGATAGAGAGGTGTTCAAAGGGTGGTTCTTGACCGCTGTCATGAAAATTTATGGTTGTACAGAAGAAGCCTCTAACATACGATCTTAGTTTGCCCAATTTGCATGTGGCCGAGGTGTCTTTGGTTCACATGCATCTTTGGTAGACAGACGCAAGAAGAAGGATCCAATTGATTGGTGGTGGCTTCATGGTGTTGATGCTCCTGAGTTGCAACAATTTGCCATACAGTTATTTGGACAAGTAGCTAGTTTGGAGTTCCTCATCTTATTTCTCGATTAAATTTTTATATTAATTTTTAAATTTTCATTTTAGTTTTTATTTTTAAATTTTTAATTAATTTAATAGGCTTCCCCTAATATTCCAGGTAGCTAGTTCTTCATCTTGCGAAAGGAATTGGAGTACTTATGCCTTTATCCATTAAGTAAAGAGAAATAGGTTGGGCTCAAAGAAGGAAGAGAACTTAGAGTACATTCATGGCACACTTCGTCCCATATCGCAAAAAGACCCTGGGTACAAGGAGGGTCCTTTCAAGAGATGGGACCAATACACAAATGATGCTATGTTTGTGGACGAGGAGATACAACCATATGGCCTTATTGAGCTACCTCCAGTTGCTATGGATGATCAGGAGCCTCAAGATGAGAGTGATTCCTACCTAGAGAGCATGCTAACTGAAGATCTAAGTGACGCTGATGACATGGCTTGAGGAAGCCATTGTTCACTATTTTATTTTAGTATTTTAAAATTTCCTAGTTCATGTTTGGAGATGCCTTAAGGCAAATTTTGAATGTAGTATGACAATGGACATATATCATGATTCTTATTTATATGTAAACTCCAATTTTCACTTGATATCGAACTAGAAATTTTGAAATTTCAATGTGAATGTTTAATGTTCAATGATGTGCATGTTTAAATCTTTTAAGTTTAAATCATAAATATTTTAGTTTTCTTGTTTAAAGTTGGAAAATATACTAATTCATATATATTATAATTTATAAATATTATATATATAAATTATAATATACCCCGACGAACCCACACACCTTGTTTCAAAAAATGATGTCCCCGCCCGCGAACCCACGTTTCCTGGCAACATAGGTGCTTACCCTTTTAATGTTTTTTTTTGACAAGACGAACAGCTAAAATTACAATCTAAGCCTACAAATATTTATTATTCCTTTAAAGTAACTTGAGAGATATATATTCAAACAGAACTAAGGTTTGCACTTCTTTAAGTTATGCAGGTTTGTTATTTCTTAATTTTGATCCGTTAGACAGAGTGTATAAAGTAGTGCAACCTTTTGTCATCCAGTAATCGATAAACATCATAATCTTACTCGCCTTTAGGTCTGAAGTTTTATTGTTGCTGAAATTTGATATGTCCGATGGATTGTAACTCTGGTACGACCTTCCACTGCTCCTTTAGTCTTTAACCGTTCCTTATTTCCTTTGTCCATGTAGTAAGTTTTCAAGTAGTTGCTACCAATCATATGATACAATGTTTAATTCTCCCATGATAATTTTGACATCTGATGGATCCATGAGATAAGAGTTTGTTCCATGACAAAAAAAATGGAAACTGATATTAGATAGGTAGTGTTACAAAAGTTTGAAACAAATCAGATACAAGACAGACATCTGCAAGGATTCATTTTCTTAAACTGAAATATGAAGAAGTGATTTCTTTCTGTGGTTCTTTATAAAAAGTTATTTGAGTATATTTTATTTTAGAAAACTATTTTTCAACTATGAGATATTTTTCTCACATTTTTTAACCCTTGATACAAAAGCATTTAGTGACAAGCATATCATTCCTTGATATTATTCTTGTGTTACCTTATTGTTACTCAATATTCATATGCTATTGATCTCAGGTGCAATAAAGGGACTTGCGAATGATCAATTAGAGGAGATTGGCTGCCAAATTATTCTTGGAAATACATACCATTTAGAACTTTGTCCCGGTGCTGATTTAATTGATGAACTGGGTGGCCTTCACAAATTTATGAATTGGCGAAGGGCCTTGCTTACAGATTCTGGTGGTTTTCAGATGGTTGACTTTTACTTCCTCTCTTGTTTTGGCTTTGAACTCTATTAGTTGCCCCTATTTATGCTTCATTTTTTTCTAATTTGCTATGTACTTCTCATGTGATTCATTTGATGACTTGTTAATTTTAGTTAACAATTGTATGTTCTATGCTTAGCGCAATTACTTCAATGTTCCTTTAGCAACCCAGTGAAAACTTCCAATTTAATTTTCCAATAGAAATCACATTAACCATAAATCACATTGACAGTAACTGTAGATAAAACATAAAATAAAATACAGAAGACAAGCCAAGACAAGAGGACACCAGATTTGGCGGATGCTAGGGAAAAACCCCAAGATGGGGAAAACCCTTTGATCAAATCTTCTTATTATTATATCAAATATTCAGCAGAGAGAGAGAGTACAAAAAGTCAAAGTTGACTTTCCAAATCAAAGTCAAAACATCACTGTCAAATCTGCAGTCAACTGCAGTCAAATTCAGCCCTAACCAAAAAGTCAAAGATGGTCAAGCAGAAGCAAAACTTCCCCTTTGAAGCTTGGTCAAAGACAGTCAAACTCGGCCTCTTTAGCTGGTCAAATAGCAGTCAAAATAGTCCAAAAAACAACAGTCAAACTTGGTCAACTGAAGTCAAATTCTGCGGTATAACAAGCCTGTGGTCAACGCAGGTTAAAGTGCTCAGAATTTCTCAATTTCTGTGCCAGTCTGCACAGCCTGCCAAAAATGATTTTTTCCCACAAAAATTGCAGTCAAATGATGAGTCAAAGTTTCTGGTCAACGCTGGTCAAACCCCTGCAACAATCCTGAAATTCGGCTCCGCAATCAGCCCAGAAAATTCGTCCTTCTTGCCACGTGAGAGAGAGAAGATCTGCCCAATAGCTGTACAACCCAATGAGAGAAGGAGAGAGAAGAAATGTGTGAGTGATGATGATGCCAAATAATGTGAGAGCTCACTTATATTTATAAAAGTCATTGAGGGTGAAGTGACACTGCCATTGGACTTCATGACCCTACATGATGATGTGGTTGACCTTGACATTTTACCAGTGTTGCAAACATCTCCATAACATCCCGATTTTATCTTGAAATCACAATTTTTTGGCTTAGCCGATGTTTGCCGATTTTAAAAGTAATTTTAATGGTATCTTCATTTTGCCGATGTTTGCCAATTTTTAAAGTAATTTTTATGGTATCTTCATTTTGCCAAAGTTTGCCGATTTTTACCGATATTTTCATGATATTTACCTGATTTTTACGATTTTTTGGTTTTGCGGACCCTTGCCGATTTTATCCCGATGCCGATGTTCGCAACATTGCATTTTAGACGTGTGGGTATAAATTCAAAAACACGTTTCTGCTTGTCCAAATTTGATGACCTTTAGGTCGATTTTGGTCCTCTCGAAATGAGGAATTCATTGCAATAATCGTCTCCATCAAATGAGCTGCCCAATAGTGGAATTTGGTACTAGTTTCCAGTTTTAACACTCCCTCTCAACTAGGTAGAATTCCACCTGCCAGTCCACTCATAATAACTCGTCTCAACTTCGCTGAACAATGATGTAATAATGAAGAATAATTGATCGAGAGTGAGCCACAAGACCTTGCCACTCTCCACTGGCAAAAGTTAGTCTAGGTGTAGAACCCCAATCAGATTTGATCCTGAATGATCAAGTTGTTTAACACCATGCATCCTCGACATAGGGAGTACGACAGTACACGATGTGGCCATCTGCAGTGCTATGGTCCCTATCCACCTTTCCCAACTCATTGGCCAGATGAGAGGTACTTCCCATGAGTCCCATACTACATGGGTAGGATGTATGATGGGGCATCAACAGGAGAAGGTGAACCAATCATCCTACTCATATTCCATAGGAGAAGGTGAACCACTCATCCTATGCATATGTCAATCGTAGGGGAAGGTGAAGCACTCACCCTACACACATGTGTCATCAATCGCAGGAGAAGGTGAAACACTCACCCTACACACGTGTCAACCATCATGGTGTATCACAGGGGAAGGTGAACCACTCACCCTGTACACAATGCACCTATAGGGGAAGGTGAACCACTCACCCTATGGTCGCTCATAGCGCCAAGAATTACCCCAAGCCCCAAGGAGCTCCCAAAGCTCAGTGTTCAACTTAAGAGGGACTCTCATGGGAGGGTCTTTCCATGACTCGAAGTCTCTCTTGGAAGGCTAACAATTTGACCTTCCCTAAGGGATTTGTGAGGATGTTTACGACATGCTCTTTAGTCCTGATGTATTGGAGCCTTATTGCTCCCCGTTGTACCATATCCCAGATAAAGTGGTACCTGATATCAATGTGCTTGGAGCGGTCGTG